>PIJE02000104.1:357423-459923 GCA_002895965.2 Coryphaenoides rupestris | reverse complement strand
CCTCCTCCCTCTCCACCTCCAACACCTCTTCCTCCCTCTCCACCTCCTCCTCCATCCCCCTCCTCCGTCTCCACCTCCAACACCTCCTCCTCCCTCTCCACCTCCTCCTCCTCCTCCACCTCCTCCCCCTCCTCACTCTCCACCTCCACCACCTCCTCCTCCTTCTCCCCCTCCTCCTCCCCCTCCTCCCTCTCCACCTCCACCACCTCCTCCTCCCTCTCCACCTCCACCACCTCCTCCTCCCTCTCCACCTCGTCCTCCACCCCCTCCTCCTCCTCCTCCTTCTCCTCCTCTTCTTCTATGGTTTTGTTGTTGCAGGGGGTTGTCGCGGAGGTATATATGACATGTGCAGATGTGCATGAACGCATGGTTGTGTCTGGAATGATCCATCTACCCCATCTCCCCTAACAAGTACTAAAATAGTCATGAGAAACAGTGCAGAGAGAGAGAGAGAGAGCGTGATTCTGTTCAGGCAATAATAAAGCTCTCATGATCTCTGAATCATTACGTCTGAATTTGTGTGTGAAGCCGACCACGGTAACTCCGACCGTGGACCTTACCGAGTCTATCTGTACACGGAAGAATATAAATATATACTGTACATATATATAAATATATTAGACACACATATTGACTACGAATATAAATATATTAGACACACATATAGAATGAGTCTGACCTGTTCCTAAGCAACCAAAAAACCTGTGAGCATGCTGACAGATGGTTGCTGAAGTTATTTTGGTTTAGGGGGAGATGGAGGGGGGGGGGGGGGGGGGGGGGGGGGGGAGAGGGAGGGGGGAGGTCTCCTGGACGGAGGAGAAGAGAAAACGTTTCCACTTAGCGTGAGGGAAATGGCAGCCTAGCAACATAAACTAAGTGAAGACATCCCTAGCAACAAGATGCTGGTGTTTGTCGTACACACGTACACGCACACGCACACACAAACGCACGCACACACACATGCACAGTCACTCGTGGCTCAACTTTCTTCTTCTTCTTCTTTGTTGGCTTCAATTATTTTAAGTGAATAGTGTGTGTGTGTGTGTGTGTGTGTGTGTGTGTGTGTGTGTGTGTGTGTGTGTGTGTGTATGTGTTTGGATCGTTGATAGTGAGCAGATTAGGAGGAGGACACTGACTCAGTTCTGAGTGAGTGACCCCTAACCCCTAACCCCTAATCCCTAACCCCTAACCACTAACCAATAACCCCTAACCCTAACCCCTAACCCTAACCCTAACCCCTAACCCATAACCCCTGACCCTACCTCCCCCACGTGGACCTTCCCTTTCTCACCCGGCCTCACCCCCAACTAGAAACACTAATGAGGGGGTCAGGGTTAACCCTAACCCCTAACTCCTAACCCCTAACCCTTAACCCAGACATTAGGGTCTCAACATCCCAGCTCCTTGTCCTGTCTTCAGATGCACACGATGGTTGTGTGTGATACAGCCAGTTAGACCTTCTTCGTGTTACCTTCATGGTTAGAATATGGTGAGGAAGGTGCACATTAGGAGGTAACTGTAGAGCACGTATAACCTCATCTGTAATGTGGATTTCTTATGGTATGTAGTTATGTAGGAAATGATTGGAGTGTACCCCCTCACCCTGTCGGTTGCACTACCGATATTCATTGTTTGAGATTGTTAACTCTGATGTTATACATTTGTTAAATGTTTTGTAATCATTTGTAAAAAGCATAACCTGTCAGGAACACTAAAGGTTTGAACCACAGAGAAGAATGCGGACACAAAGGTTGAGTGGAAAGATTATCTTTACTTTAAGATGATCTTTCTTTTGTTTTCTTTCACAGACAAAACAATCACTTGGGAAATACTAAATTAGGAACTAGAGATAGTCAAAGTCAAAGTGTTTTATTTGTGTACATCACAACACAGGGCCATTCTGTACAATGAAACTGTTGTGACATGGCAGGCAACACGACGTGGGAGGCATAGTCAAAAGTAGACAAATAAACAGCAAGAAGAGAAAAAAATATATAGGCCTATATAGAAAATAGCACAATATACGTACATAATACAGATAAAAAAAGAAAACACTATCAATTGTTCTAGAGAATGCAGGAGTGTTTGTTTCCAAGTATCCAGAATGTTAAGTATTATAAGTGTATTATAAGTGAGTAAGAGCAGATGGACAAGTGAGGGCAGTGGTAGCAGAAATATGGCCTATGGCACGGAATAGCAGAAATATACATATATATATACATAAACAAAAAGAAGCATATGTATCCAGAAGTAATGAAATAATCTAAATATTATAAATGCTATAAATGTAAATACAAGTCTGTGATACATTTACATTTACATTTAGGGCATTTGGCAGACGCTTTTATCCAAAGCGACTTACAAAGAGTACATTTGTTGAAGGAGAGGCAGCAATATATCACTGTGGTACCTGAAGATAAGAATAGAGCTGTTTTCGAGCATTATACAAATAGCATGATACAAATACTAAGTACTATTAAACTACAAACTAGATATCAGGTTACTCCTGTCTCGCATCAAAACGAAGCCGAAGCAAAGAACAAAGGAAAAGAGGATCTTAGCTGGGGAACCTCAACCCAGGTGGAACAGGTCCACTGAACTACGCCTTGGTTACGGGAACCTCTAGTGGACAGGAAGGGAACAACAGCTGTGACCAGAACCGCCTCCAGATCCTGGAGAGCTCCTCTAGAAGTCATTAATAACACACAGACCCTCCTGAACACGTTGTAATATCCATATTGTGACTGCATCACCTCTGCTGGCACTCTCTCTCTCTCTCTCTCTCTCTCTCTCTCTCTCTCTCTCTCTCTCTCTCTCTCTCTCTCTCTTCATCTCTCTCTCTCTCTCTTCAAATGGAGGTGGGGAGAACTGGAGAAGCAGAATACAGTGTGTGTATTTGAGAAAACCTTAGCAAACAATCAGATATAAATAAAAATAGAATATTATGGAGTAGGCCTACTTGAAGAAAAAACTGTTAGAATCCAAGACATTTGTTAGAATTATTGCAACTTGTTTCCACCTGCCTCCGTGGGTTCAGGGTTTAATTGTGCCCATAAATAAACTCACGATGGGATGAATGTTATTGAAATTTAAAGCAATTTATCGCTTACTCAATCCTTTCAAATGAGCTTGAAATATTTAGCTGCTGCATAATTTGATGCCTCCTTATGCAATAAGGCTCACCTCAAGCCCAGTGGTGAGAATAATGCTCTCAAAGTTTCTAGTTTATGGAGTAGAAATCTTCATTCTGCGTGTGACTAATGTGGTTAGATTGGCGTTAATCTATTACCGTTACTGCCTGTTTTTTTTATTTTTTATTATTAAAGTATTGAAACAGTGAGAAGCTTCAGAAATACAAGAATATCATTGACATATTGGACATTTTAACAGGGGAAAGCACACTTCCTATACTTCTGATGGATACAAAAATCCCCCCCATGAAAACGATTTAAAATAGGCCTACAAAATAAATACATTAATAAAGAAAAGCCATGAGTCCCATCTTGGAGGCTCCTGGTGTGGTGTTATTCGCCGCGGGCCCCTGACACAGACAGGAGCCCCTGACACACAGACAGGAGCCCCTGACACACAGACAGGGGCCCCTGACACACAGACAGGGGGATAAACTGCAGGAGGAGATGAGTCCGTGAGGAATATTTCACGCTGAACACGATTCGCTGACGGTTTACTGTTCAGCCACCAACTCATGTCTGAATCCAAAGTGTGGAATTACATTTGTTCCTCTGATTTGCCAGTGTGTGTGTGCGTGTGTGTCTGTGTATGTGTGTGTGTGTGTGTGTGTGTGTGTGTGTGTGCATGCGTGTGTGCGTGTGTGTGTGTGTGTGTGTGTGTGTGTGTGTGTGCTGTGTGTGTGTGTGTGTGATGTGTGTGTGTGTGTGTGTGTGTGTGTGTGTGTGTGTGTGTGCAGCGTCTTTCCAAAGTAAGTCAGAGGAGACGCGTATGACTCAAATCTTTAAATGACCGAAAAATCACCAGAATCACGTGAAGACAAATGAGTTCAGATGCCGTGCGTAGTTCTGTGGTTCTGTGGTTCCGTGATTCCGTGGTTCCGTGGTTCTGTGGTTCTGTGGTTCCGTGGTTCTGTGGTTCTGTGATTCTGTGATTCTGTGGTTCTATGATTCTGTGGTTCTGTGGTTCTGTGTTTCTGTGGTTCTGTGGTTCTGTGGTTCTGTGTTTCTGTGTTTCTGTGTTTCTGTGGTTTCAGAGAGAGAGAGAGAGAGGAGAGAGAGAGAGAGAGAGAGAGAGAGAGAGAGCGTGCGAGAGAGAAATTAATGCAGAGATAGACGCCAGGCAAGGAATCGAGGAACCAAATTGATGTGCTGATGTGCTGAACGGGCGGTTCTTCTCTGAGACACTGAGAACAATCTTTATCCTTTCACTCTGAATGTAATAATTGATCTGACATCGAGGGAGGAGGCACAGAGATGCATTGTCATGGTAAATCTGGGGTCTCTGGTGCCTGCAGTGTCGTGTTCACCCAAACAAAAATTCTTCCCTCAGGTGGTATAGGCGTGGGTCTGGCAACAGGAAGGTTGCTGGTTCGATCCCCGGGGCTAGCTAAGTCTCTCAGCCGCCTAACCCCAACTGCTCCTGATGTGTTGGCTGTTACCTTGCATGGTTGACACCGCCGTCGGTGTATGAATTGGTGGATGTGAGGCAACTGTAAAGTGCTTTGGATAAAAGCGATATGTGAATCCATCTTTCATCAGGCGTTTGCTTGGCCGTTCAGCGTGAGGCGTGACATCCCCTCGTTCAGAGTTATACATTTTAATTGGATACTATTTGGATGGTTTTTTTTTTTGCTGTGCTTTGGTGATGTTTAAATGTGTTTAAATGTTCAACGTGCACACTTTAGATGTTGGCCTATATAAAGCATTGCTTTGTGTTGGCAAATCAACTACAGTACATGTTGTGAACAGATGATTCATGATGGCGAATCAGGGCAATTTCAATGTTTTAATACCATGCTGCACGATTTCCATTTCTATTTATACAAAAAAAACATGCGGCATTTTCAAAAGTGCAAAACGTTTTCAAACGTTACAGACCTGGGACCGCGCATGCGTACAGGAAACCAATCCACTCCATGAAGCAGTGATTGGGTTAATAAGACTTGGAGTGTTGCGCCCCCCACATGCCACTGAGAAGTACAGCAATAAGAAGACGTGTTGTATAGATAACTAGAATTCACTTCCATCACGTCCAAAAGATCAGAACAGCACAATGCTTATCATGCGTTTTTGTGAGTTTGTGAGCTAAAAACATTCAATAATCATCACTGGAAATGTATTAAAATAGCTTGAGGTAACATCTTGTAAACATGTTCGTCGCTTTGTTCAAGTTGGCACAATATGCTCATTAAAACAGACCAGCCGACGTGTAAACAATTTCTGGGCTCTTTACGCACAAACTTTACGCACAAACTTTCCGTCTTTGCTTGCGACTACATTTAGTTGTCGTTCGTACCGTTTGCATATCAATATGTTTCCGACACCAACACACCGAGAGTGCCTTTCCAATGTGTGCATGCAGACTGGACCTGCTTCTCTTCTCCATCTCTAGTATCTTTTTTTAATCTCTAGCTCAGGCCGATCATCACCGCCTCCACGTCTTTGGAAGATCTCCGGTCCTTCACCAGAAAGTTGATCATACTCTCAGACTTGATCATCAGGTTGCATCCCAGGAAGAAGATCCCGAACATGACGGTGAGCGAGAGGACGCACAGCACGGCGATCTGCACGACGCGCATGACGAAGAGTTTCCTCTCGTCGGGCTGCAGCGCCGGAGAGCCGCCGTCGCTGGTCGCCAAGTCGGTGGCGTTGCAGCAGCTCGCCAGGGTCCCGGCCAGGGTCTGGCTCAGCTCCAACAGAGAGCCGTTCATGGTTGTTGCCCCGCGGCTCAGCTCCAAGAGAGAACCGTTCATGGTTTCGCCTGCTCGGGTCTGATCGGCTCCTGGAAGCGGCGTGGTCCGACTCCGCACCCGGAGCGACAAGGATGACTCCAAGCGCAACTTTGCGTCATGTGACACGGCTCAAACAACTACTGCAGCAGCAACAAAAAAAAACAAAAACCAAAAAACAACAATAACAAAAAAAGCCTAGAAAAGTGAAATAGTCACCGTTGTTGGAAGCCTGTAGGGCCGCGAGGTGCCCCGGAGTCCCTGTCTTTTACGCGCAACGCAGGCTGAAGCATGCCGGTGGTGTCCGGAGATACGAGAGTTCATTCACGGTCGGTGCTGACGTTGTTTGGGGTTTGGCTCTGCTGGGTGTCCTTCCCTCCTTCTCTCCTTCTTCTCCTTCTCAGGTGTAAAAGCGCATCTCCCGTCGCAGTATGTATGTGTACTAGTGTAACAGGCGACAGAGCTGTACACCTGTGGTCGCCCCGACTTCTGTGCCAAGTCTCTGATGCGTCTCCAAGTGATGATGAGGAGGAGTGATGATGATGAGGAGGAGGAGGGTCCCCGGAGGGGCTTAAGAGGGGGCTCCTCAATGGCTCATAGATTAGGATTCTTATTCTGCTTTCTTTGTCCAATTCCGTTTCATGTGTTGAAACAATATGGGTTGAAACATCTGTATTGTGTTTTAAGGGAAAGGGTTTAAATGCATATGAATATCATATGAACATACACAGGCGTGCACATTAATCCATTTAACATGTAATATTTAATACCTGATTCAACTGGAGAAGCAGAATACAGTGTGTGTATTTGAGAAAACCTTAGCAAACAATCAGATATAAATAAAAATAGAATATTATGGAGTAGGCCTACTGTTAGAATCCAAAGACATTTGTTAGAATTATTGCAACTTGTTTCCACCTGCCTCCGTGGGTTCAGGGTTTAATTGTGCCCATAAATAAACTCACGATGGGATGAATGTTATTGAAATTTAAAGCAATTTATCGCTTACTCAATCCTTTCAAATGAGCTTGAAATATTTAGCTGCTGCATAATTTGATGCCTCCTGATGCAATAAGGCTCACCTCAAGCCCAGTGGTGAGAATAATGCTCTCAAAGTTTCTAGTTTATGGAGTAGAAATCTTCATTCTGCGTGTGACTAATGTGGTTAGATTGGCGTTACCAAATCTATTACCGTTACTTGCCTGTTTGTTTTTTTTTATTGAAAAATAATGTGAGTATTAAAACAGTGAGAAGCTTCAGAAATACAAGAATATCATTGACATATTGGACATTTTAACAGGGGAAAGCACACTTCCTATACTTCTGATGGATACAAAATCCCCCCCATGAAAACGATTTCAAATAGGCCTACAAAATAAATACATTAATAAAGAAAAGCCATGAGTCCCATCTTGGAGGCTCCTGGTGTGGTGTTATTCACCGCGGGCCCCTGACACACAGACAGGGGCCCCTGACACACAGACAGGAGCCCTGACACACAGACAGGAGCCCCTGACACACAGACAGGGGCCCCTGACACACAGACAGGGGGATAAACTGCAGGAGGAGATGAGTCCACGTGAGGAATATTTCACGCTGAACACGATTCGCTGACGGTTTACTGTTCAGCCACCAACTCATGTCTGAATCCAAAGTGTGGAATTACCATTTGTTCCTCTGATTTGCCAGTGTGTGTGTGCGTGTGTGTCTGTGTATGTGTGTGTGTGTGTGTGTGTGTGTGTGTGTGCATGCGTAAGTGCATGCGTGTGTGTACATACATGAGTGCATGTGTGTGTGTGTGTGTGTGTCTGTGCATCTGTGCATGTGTGTGCATGTGTGTGCATCTGTGTGTGTGTGTGTGTGTGTGTGTGTGTGTGGCGTGTGTGTGTTGTGTGTGTGTGTGTGTGTGTGCAGCGTCTTTCCAAAGTAAGTCAGAGGAGACGCGTATGACTCAAATCCTTTAATGACCGAAAAATCACCAGAATCACGTGAAGACAAATGAGTTCAGATGCCGTGCGTAGTTCTGTGGTTCTGTGGTTCCGTGATTCCGTGGTTCCGTGGTTCTGTGGTTCTGTGATTCTGTGATTCTGTGGTTCTGTGGTTCCGTGATTCCGTGGTTCCGTGGTTCTGTGGTTCTGTGGTTCCGTGGTTCTGTGGTTCCGTGGTTCTGTGATTCTGTTCAGGCAATAATAAAGCTCTCATGATCTCTGAATCATTACGTCTGAATTTGTGTGTGAAGCCGACCACGGTAACTCCGACCGTGGACCTTACCGAGTCTATCTGTACACGGAAGAATATAAATATATACTGTATATATATATAAATATATTAGACACACATATTGACTACGAATATAAATATATTAGACACACATATAGAATGAGTCTGACCTGTTCCTAAGCAACCAAAAAACCTGTGAGCATGCTGACAGATGGTTGCTGAAGTTATTTTGGTTTAGGGGGAGATGGAGGGGGGGCAGGGAGGGGGGGGGGGGGGGGGGGCTGGAACAAGCGAGCGAAAGATGAGAGCAGAGGAGAGAGCGACGGATCCATCCTGCCCCACACCGTCCTCCTTTCCTCCACTTAATTGCCGTTCAGCTCGCTTAATTGGGCTGCCTCTCTGACCGGCTCTCTCGGCCCGAGAGGACCCCGACGTCGATGAGCAAACTGGAGTCTGACTATTTTACTGCCGGTGGGTTCTGGGGCCTCCAAAGGGCGACTGGTATTCCAACGGCACTGCGTCTCTTCTGTGACATTGCCAGCCACTCCTTACCACCGCAGACAGTAGCTTAGCAACCGGAGGGCTGACTGAGCAAAGGGTGCGGGGGGAGAGGGTGAAATAATTCAATAAATGGACAAGAGCTCCGAGAGATCAGAGGAATTGTCTCATTTCCCTCTCCCCACCCAACACCGCCACCTCCCACCGATGGGTGGAGGGCCCAAAGGCAGCTAAAGAACAGGATCATATCACAGTTCATCGTCTTCCTGATACTTTATTCCTATGAAAATGTCAGCTTAATGAGTTTCAGCTTAATGAGAGAAATGTGAAAAGCTCACAGAGTTGCCTGGTTATGGTGACACTACTCTAATGTCTATGAAATATTCTATTACGCCTATTTATGAGAAAAGAAGCAAAATATACAAGAAACATTACAATCTAAGCTCAATGTTTCGCCTGTGAACCGTAAAGCTGCAGGCACACTTTCCCTCCACTAGGGGATATCCAGGTATTCCCAACTCTTCCTTTGGAGACGCACGGAGCCTCACGGCGCACGGTCGTTTCATTTGGGAACGAAACAAATAGATTAGTTATCATTAGTTATTCACAAAGTCAGACGATTACCACCCGGACCTCAACGTTGGAGTCACCCGTTGACGCGAGGAGCGCTCGACTCGGCCCATTAGTGACGTCAATCTGGGGTGATGAGGAAGACTTCGGTGGAGCTCGGAGGGAGAGCAGGTCACTGAAGACACACTCAGGTCTCTGTCCAACATGGGGACGTCCTCGCACTGCTTTATTAGAGTATTCCTGCTCATCTCGGCCGCATTATCTGTTATTGGTAAGTTCTGGTTTTGTTTTATTAGCCTACATTTCTTTTCGTAGTGTCGCTTTCGATGCACTTGAGGAGTGAAAAGCAATCGACTTTATATGCGACTTAGTTTGAGGATCTTGTTGTAATTATCATACAAATAATGTCCTGCTTTAGTTTGAGTAAACCAGTAAAAGTTTGTGAGAGTTAGAGGACACTTCTATAATCTATAATATAAGAGGACACTAGGACACTGCTATAATATATACATACATAGAAGATAAGAGGACAGTAGAACACTGCTATTATATATATATATATATATATTATATATATATATATATATGAGGACTGTAGGACGCCTCCTTATAAGGCTGTGAGCACCCTGGTGTGTTCAGGGTCCCAAGGGACACGCCCAACTCAATATTATTTATATTTGTTACTTTTAACATACTTGTATTCGTCCAATAAAGCCTCAATAGAAACAGCATAGTTAAAAAACATTTATTTGGCATTTTAACCTTTTCTTGTGGGATTTACGACAAACTTGTTGGAGGATCATCTCTCTGTTGCTGTCAGGAAAGTTTGCATTTTCTCATGATTACTGGACTTATTGTATCTGTAGGATCCAACATCTGCACATCGCGAGGAGTCAGTACCTGTCGACAATGTTTGGCTATAAGCCCTAAATGTGCTTGGTGTTTTCAGGAGGTGAGACACACACACACACACACACACACACACACACACACACACACAAACACACACTCACACTCACACTCACACACACACACACACCACACACATACACACAGACTAACATAACATAACATAACATAACATAACATAACATAACACACATGCATTCACCAACATGCGAATGACACGAATTGGTGCAAGTTAATACACAAGCCCACCTCTGTCTCTTACCATGTGGATCGGTGATACATCAGTATTTTAACAGCTTGGGAAATAGACCTAATCAGGGGTTTGGTCTTCTTGTGGTTAAAAACAAGTTCAGTGTCGACAGTCTGTTGTAACCTAACCCTAACCCTAAACCTAACCGTAATCCTACTGCTAAAGTGTCACAAAAAGGTTTTCTTTGTCTATCAGCAATTCAGGAATTGTTGAATTGTAGCAGTTTGTCGTTTGATTTTAATGTAACAGGCGTACAAATTTAGTTTTTAATTTTCAGCTTTTATTATTATTATTGTTTTTATAAATGAAGCTAGCTAAGTAGCTAATTACAGAGGGCAGAATCTAGATGGGAATCTGGAGCGTAGAATCCCCCTGAACGCAGTCTTGAACCGTTGCTCAGGGGTTCGGGCACGGAGGCTCCAGCGTGTCTCGCTGCAACCTGAAAAAGCGCCTCCTTGAGGCCGGCTGCGGCGCAGCGTCCATGGAGTTCCCGTCCAGCTCCCTGAACGTTGAGGAGGACAAGCCACTCAGCAACAAGGCCTCCGGCACCGCCGACGATGTCACGCAGATAAAGCCTCAGAGAATGCGTATGACGTTGAGACCAGGTGAGACCATGTTAATGATACCATGTGGTGGAGGTGATGGTGGAGGTGATGGTGGTGGTGGAGGTGGAGGTGATGGTGCTGATGGTGGTGGAGGAGACGGTGGTGAAGGAGTTGATGGTGATGGTGGTGATGATGATGGTGGGGGTGATGGCGGTGAAGTTGATTGTGGTGGAGGTGATGGTGGTGGTGATGGTGGTGGATGCTCTGATGATGATGATGGTGGTGGGGGTGGTGATGATGGTTATGAAGAACATAAACATATGACATGTGATGTTCTTGTACGTTGGATAATAGAAAATCACTTGAGGTCCATTGTCATGAAACTCAGCCCTCTCCTCATCCTCATCCTCCTTCTCCTCCTCCTCCACCCAGACGACACCCAGCACTTCACCGTGTGGGTGAGGCAGGTGGCGGACTACCCCGTGGACCTCTACTACCTGATGGACCTGTCCTACTCCATGAAGGACGACCTGGAGCTGCTGAAGAAGCTGGGCAACCAGCTGGTCACGGCCATGGGCAAGACGACCAGCAACCTGCGCATGGGCTTCGGAGCCTTCGTGGACAAGCCCATGTCTCCGTACATGTACACCGCTCCAGAGGCAGCCGTTAACAACCCCTGCTACAGGTAGGTGGAGGTTTCACCTGGGGTGGGAGATTGGGGTTAGGGGTTATGGGTTAGGGTTAGGGGATTTGGGGTTAGGGGTTAGTGGTTAAAGGTAAGGTTAGGGTTAGGTAGGTAGTGGATTTATCATGACAAAATCAGAGCAATTCCTCAACGGCCTGGAAAACGACATCATAGTTTCACCAATGAGTCATCAGGGTGGAGGTTAGGGTTTGGCAACATGTGATCTGTTGCAACGTTCTGCTGCTGATCCCCTTCACTCAGTTGCAAGTCCCAGCGTCTTGAGTAACAAAACCTCACTGTGTGTTCTGCCCCCCCCCACCTCCATTGACCTGGTGGGCTCAGCATCCCTGATACGTGCTTGGCTCAGTTTGGCTACAAGAACGTGCTGACTCTGACGGAGCAGGTGGGCCGCTTCACCGAGGAGGTCGGCAAGCAGCAAATCTCCCGCAACAGGGACTCCCCTGAGGGGGGCTTCGACGCCATCATGCAGGCGGTGGTCTGCAATGTAAAACACGCACACACACACACACACGAGTATACACATGAGGACATGCACACACACACGCACACACACACACACATACACACACACACACACACACACACACATATACACATAGAAACACACACACATAGAAACACACACACGCAGAAACGCACACACACACACACGCAGAAACACGCACACACACACACACACGCAGAAACACGCGCGCGCACACACACACACACAAACATACATGCGCGCGCACACACACACACACATGCAGAAACACATTCACACACACATACACACGCAGAAACACACACACACACACACACACATCCATGCAGAAACACATAAACACGCACACATACACACTCACACACACAGAAACACATACATGCAGAAACACACACTCGCAGAAACACGCATACACACACACACACACACACACACACACAAACACACACACACACACTTGAGCGGGTCCTGTGTAATGGGTGAGACTGGTCCTCATGTGATTTCCCCGGTGCCCCCCCTGTGGTGTTCTCCTGTACAGGAGAAGATTGGCTGGCGTCCAGGCGCCTCCCACCTCCTGGTGTTCACCACAGACGACAAGACACACATCGCTCTGGACGGGCGCATCGCCGGTGTGGTCACGCCCAACGACGGCCTCTGCCACCTGGACGAGAGCGACATGTACAACATGTCTACGGTGCTGGTAAGGAGGCTGGCCGCAGCAGGGCTCTAGGGTTAGGGGTAGGGGTCGGGTGGGGTTAGGGTAGGATTAGGGTTAGGGTAGGGTTAGAGTGAGGGTTAGGGTTAGGAATTTGGGTTAGACATTTGGGAACAGGCATTCATTTAGGGCATTCCCATATCTGACATTAAGTATTACATTGTCTGTGTGTTTATGGGCATCCAGACCTCAGCTTAGTCAGTTCCTTCCCTCCCTCTCTCTCCCACTTCCCTCCCCGCCTCACAAAGGGATCAGTCATGTCTGATGTATTGGCTGGGGAGGAATTGTTAGGGAGTGAGGGGGGAAGACCCAGGCACACAGCAATGGAGGAGAAGTCAGTTCGAGCACAAGCCCAGATGGGCGGTTTAATAAAGAAAACACAGGGGTTGCCACAAACATACGTCACAAAGAAATGTCAGGATGCTCGCAGGAGCTGTAGAGGGTTGCGGGTGGAGCAGGGTGAGGGCTCTGCAGGTTGGCACGGCTCAGCTGCGGAGATCCGGGATGCTGGGGTGCCGAGGAGAAGAAGGAGGGGAAGGGATAGTGATCCCTGGGACGGCAGCTGCACAAAAACCGGGAACAGCTCAATAACTGCGTGAAGTTAAATCGGCCTCAGAAAATTGCACTGCCGAGGGGTTGGCACAATAACTGTGTGAAGTTAAATTGGCGAGCAGGAGGGGAAGGGATAGTGATCCCTGGGAGGGCAACTGCAGAGGGGGTCCGGGATGCTGGAGAGACGAGGAGGAGACGGGGTGCGAGCAAAGGAAAAAAAACAGGGTTGGCTAATCAGGTAGGCTAACGGCGAGACGTTAGTCCTCCTGTGTTCTGGGAAGAACTGGCGACTAGTGGAGTGTCGACCAGGTTCTTGTAGTGGTGGAAGGTGATTGGATACAAGGGACAGGTGCGGTGATTAATAATGACGAGCAGGTGAGCAGAGTCGTGATTCAGGCAGCGTCATCGACGCTCCTGCCGTTGCGCATGCGCCGAGGAGCGCAAAGGGCGCGTAGCGGGAGGGGAGAATGTGGAGGCGAGGACGGACGAACCGTAACAGGAATGCTAGGAACACACACACAGAGAATACATTGAAAGGACGGGACATTTATTCATGGGACAAAGATAAGATAAGATAAACCTTAATCCCGAAGGAAATTCTTGTGCCAGAGGTTGCATAGCAATAGAATAAACAATAGATAAATACAAATAAAATAACAAATGTACAAATTTACAGTGAGTCTAAATATAAAAATATAGGTAAGATATTCAGTCAGCAAAACAAGTTGGCAATGGTATTGGGAAGTAGTGGTGAGAAGTAGTATTGCGAGAAATATTGCACATGATGAAAAGTAATAATTGAATGGGAGTAATAATAATGGTGAGAGGTAGTATTGCACATGATATTAAGAATATTATGAATATTGCACATAATGATGAAAGGTAATGTAGCATGGTAAACCAGAGCAACATACAAATAAACGTAAAGGAAGATTATCAGTCCCAATCTTGGGCTGAAGCACACATAGGCTGCCTGATGTATGAGACAGTGTTCAGGAGAAGATACACCAACACCACAGTTACACAGAGAGAGGGGAAAACCAGGCAGTTTGGTTCCATGGAACGCCTGACATCTCAGTCACATGAACACTTTCCAGGAAGTTGAGTTGTGGTGTTTCTATTTGAGAGCCGGTGAGAGATAAGGAGAAACACTGAGTTGCTGCTTCCTGTGTGATTCAGGACTATCCATCTTTGGCACTGATGACCGAGAAAATGTCGGAGAACAACATCAACCTAATCTTTGCTGTTACCCAAAAAGTGGTTCCACTCTACCAGGTGAACACAAACACACAACAATGTGGTTCCTCATTTACATGCATTGGAACACAAATTAAAGGTGATTTAATTCCATCCTACCCTCAGAAATACAGTAAGCTCATTCCAGGCACGACTGTGGGAACGTTGTCCTCCGACTCTGGGAACATCATTCGACTTATTCTGGAAGCTTATGCAGTGAGATATTTCAGTTTATTATTCATTTTATTATAACATTTCATTATCAGAACCTTTATTTTATCCTACATTCCACTATCATTATAATGCTGTACAATCATTTGGCCCTATGGGCAACGTTCTTCCATCTAAGTGGAACCTAAGGTTCCTCCATCTAAGAGGAAGTTAAAGTTCCTCCAACTAAGTGGAACCTAAGGTTCTTCTGTCTAATTGGAGGCTAAGGTTCTTCCATCTTAGTGGAACCTAAGGTTCCTCTATCTAATTGGAAGCTAAGGTTCCTCCATCTAAGTGGAACCCAAGGTAAGTGGACGCTAACGTGTCCATCTGCCTCCCGAGCAGAAGATCCGCTCCAAGGTGGAGCTGGAGCTTCTGGATGTCCCGGAGGAGCTGGCTCTGTCCTTCAACGCCACCTGCCTCAACGGGGAGATCATCCCCGGCCTCAAGATCTGCAGCGGCCTCACGATCGGTGACACGGTACGAGTGACCCTAACTTGTTATTGTGACACACCACCAGCACCACCTGCACCACCATCACCACCTACACCACCAGCACCACCTGCACCACCTGCACCTGGAGACCCACTCACCCCTCCCCCTCTCTCCACCCGCCAGGTGTCCTTCAGTGTGGAGGCCCGTCTGACCGGCTGCCCCAAGCAGAAGAGTCATACGTTCACCATCAAGCCGCGGGGCTTCAAGGACGCCCTGGAGGTCACGGTGGACTTTGCATGCGGCTGCGCCTGCGAGGCCAATGCCGAGCCGGACAGCCCGCTGTGTAACCAGGGCAACGGGACATATGTGTGTGGTGTGTGCCAGTGCCACGCGGGGCGGCTGGGGCCGCACTGCGAGTGTTCCGAGGGAGACTACAGCCTGACGGACGACGCCAACTGCAGCCCGGACCCCCAGAGTCCGGCCTGCGGGGGCCGGGGGGACTGCGTGTGCGGACAGTGCGTCTGCCGCAGGAACGACTACGGCCAGGTGTGGGGCAAGTTCTGTGGGTGTGACGATTTCAGCTGCCCGCACTTCAAAGGGAAACAGTGCTCAGGTGAGGGGCTTTCATTCTCTTTGCAATAATAGTAATATATACGGTATAATAGTAGTATAGAATAATAGTATTATATATTAGTAATATTAGTAACCCTAAGTCATGAATTAGATTTTGCATCAGCTCTGCGCTGTGGCCCACAGACACAGAGAGCAAAAATACATTTCAAAAAGTACAAAAGTACAAAAATACTTACAATACTTACAATACAAAAACACATAACAAATAAAATGCTAAAATGCTGAATGCTAATAAAATTAATCAAATCTATTTCCACCAGTATTTGTCATTGATTAAAAGCTACATCCATCCATCCATCCATTTGCGTCCGCTTATCCGGGGCCGGGTCGCGGTGGCAGCCGGCTAAGCAGGGCCCCCCAGGCTTCCTTCTCCCCAGCCACGCTCTCTAGTTCCTCCTGGGGGGTCCCGAGGCGTTCCCAGGCCAGACGAGATATGTAATCTCTCCAGCGGGTTCTGGGTCTGCCCTCAGCTGACTCCTTTCGATGCGGAGGAGCAGCGGCTCTACTCCGAGCTCCCTCCGGATGTCTGAGCTCCTCACCCTATCTCTAAGGCTGAGCCCAGCCACCCTGCGGAGGAAACTCATTTCGGCCGCTTGTATCCGCGATCTCATTCTTTCGGTCACTACCCAAAGCTCGTGACCATAAAAGCATAAAACCTTAAAAGCTACATTAAAAAGGTTTTTAATGGCTATTTGAAGGAGGTCCTGTTGGAGGTCCTGTTGGACGTTAGAGAACTATCTGACTAATGTCATACTAATGTTAGAGAATGATCTAACTAACATAATATTAATGTTAGAGAACTATCTAGAGCGATGAGCCCAGTCTTTAACCTAACCCTGACATATTAGGACAAGTTTATTCCTTATTCTAGGAGCCTGAGCATAGCTCACTGGAATGCGCTTGCTCTGTTCTCCCCATTACTGCATGTAAACACACACAATCTGGTTTACTCAATTCACTTGCACTTGACCCGACTGTCAAACCCCACCATTCCTAAACAGATGTCCTCTTATGGTATCCCAGCCTAGAAGCGACCACAAATCATGTTGTCTTGGGAAAACTAAAAGGGTGCTCTCCAGTCTAGATAGACTGTAGTATCGACTGAAACGACCGTCTCTAAATACCAATACGTGGGCGTAACCACCCCTAAACTTTGCAAACCTTTGCAAACCATTTGAAATCTTAATCGCAACAGTTTGCGTGACAAAAATCCCATGAAAAGGGTCGAAAACGCGAGAACAGACGGTATTTGAGTCTGAGATTGGATTGAGGAAATGTTCCAAAGACCACCTGTAGGCCCCTTATTTCTGAAACCAGGTGTGTTGCTGCGTGGCTGCGGCTACGAGTCACAACAGAACACGCTCACACATTACTCAACACACACTACCTGCGGCCATGAAATGTTGCCACAGCACTTATGTTTATGTTTTATGCAATACTATCTTCAGGCTGTGCTGTGTGTGTGTGTGTGCATGTGTGTGTGTGCATGTGTGTGTGTGTGTGTGTGTGTGGTGTGTGTGCGTGCGTGTGTGGTGCGTGTATGTGTGTGTGTGTGTTTGTGTGTGTGTTGTGCGTATGTGTGTGTTTGTGTGTTGTGCGTGTGTGTGTGTTGTTTTTGTGTGCATGTGTGTGTGTGTGTGTGTGTTCCACTTCCACACATCCCAGATAAACAGCAAAGATCACAGACGGTTTAGTACACACACACACACACACACACGCATGCGCGCACACACACACACACACGCGCCACACACACACACACTCACACACACTCCGACTTGCCACATGTCACCCAGAGGTTGTCGTGCCACTGTGGCATGGTAGCATGGTAGCGTGGTAGCATGGTGGCTCTGAGGGCCTAGCAGGATCTCCTCAGGTGGTTATGTGATGCTCCTCCTGTGTGGAGCAGAGCGGTGAAGGGCAGGCGACGGCATGTATCCCCGCGTGGACGCATTACTGCTAGACCCCCGAGAACAGGGAAGTTAGCATTCCTCTGGCACGTGGCATATTGCCTCTCTCTCTCTCTCTCTCTCTCTCTCTCTCCCTCTCTCTCCCTACCTCTCTCTCCTCTCTCTCTCTCTCTCTCTCTGTCTGTCTTGCCTTATTTTCTCAATCTCCCCTGGCCCTCTCCACCATACCTCCCCCCCCCCCCCACCCTGCTGTCCACAGGTTCCTCTTCTGTTGTGAAAAAAACTCTACGAGGAGAAGGCTTCATAGTTGCACACTTCCCTGCTTCACCTGTTTGTTAGTTTTCTCTCTCTCTCTCTCTCTCTCTCTCTCTCTCTCTCTCTCTCTCTCTCTCTCTCTCTCCGTTTCCACAGATCTCTTGATGTTATCTTAAGCTCTAGCATGTGATTAATGGGCAGGATTAAAGTACCCTGTTGGAGGGGGGAGGAGGGAGAAAGGGGGCGGGGGCGGGGGCGGTGGTGATGAGCAGGGGGGAGAGAGAGGACTGATATAAACAAGTGTGGGGCCGAGGGGGGGATAAAACATGTTTGGGTCTCAACTTCAGCGGAAAGAGCTCGTCAGACGTCAGTGAAGTCCTTTCTTTCGGCGGCCGCAGAAACGAGTGACACACACACACACACACACACACGCGCAAGTACCAGGGGAAGCTGGGCGGGAAGCTGATAAGAGCCGTTTAATCAGTAACCGATAACAGACAGATACCATTTTTGAAAAGGGGACCAGACGAAAGGCGTTGTGGGGCGGGTGAGATAACAGACGGACGGTTCCTCTCTGGAGGATCGTGGAGACCTTTCGGCACACAGGGTGGTACCTGCTGCTGGCCGCTGTGACGCCGCGCTGAGCCAGCGGAGAGCTGTTGACTCATGAGTCACTCACACCACGGCGGTGTATTACGGGACGTGTCAGCATGTCGCCCGGTCGGCCATGGAGAGTAGAACTGCTGTTACGGCGATAGTCTTGTTGTTGTTGTGGTCACGGTGGTGGTGGTGGTGGTGGTGGTGGTGGTGGTGGTGGTGACCGCAGGAGACTGCCGGCCGTCTGGCAGCAGGGCCGGCGCGTGACGACATGTCTAACTAAGCGTTGGGTGGCTATGAAGCAAGTCGTACAAATACCTACCCGGCCATGCAGCACACACACACACACACACACACACACACACACACTGCAAAACACAACACACCCACCAGACGCAGTCACAATCAGCCGAGGAAGTACGGAGTTGAACTGTGATCTCTGTAGTCTGGAACAGAGTTGAGTAAACAGCAGTTGGCAACGCCCAATGAAATGCAGTTGAAACAAACACGCAAACCTGCATGTAAATATCTTTGTATTCATTCATTTATTATTTGTCCATTTCTCAGGGAAAAATGCTGAAGACAGGTTTACAGACATGATATAAAATACAGTTATAAAACAACATGGATGAAGTTCATGATAATATTTTACCATTGTACACTGAGGAAGTTAATAGATTAGTATCTTGTCATGTCTCACAGTGACAGTGTCAGGGACCTACCTCCCCTAGACGACTCATTCCATTCATCATCATCATCATTATTTGAGTCATTTAAACTGTTAACCACTCGGTGGACCTCCGTCTTAGACCAGACTTCACACTTCAGGTGTGTCTTAACCGGGTGTCTGTCCCCATGAGGTCCTAACCGAGTGTCTGTCCCCAGGAGGTCCTAACCGAGTGTCTGTCCCCAGGAGATCCTAACCGAATGTCTCTCTCCACAGGCCAAGGGGCGTGTGACTGTGGCTTCTGCCAATGCGACACCGACTGGCAAGGCAGCAACTGCAACTGCTCGCGCCACGTGGACACCTGCATGTCCAACATCGGGATGCTGTGCAGCGGGCGCGGCCACTGCGTGTGCGGAAAGTGCACGTGCACGCAGGTGGGCGCCTACGGACCCACCTGCGAGAAATGCCCCACCTGTCCGGACGCCTGCACCATCAAGAAGTAACTAACAGTGGATAACATCACAATGGCTTCTTCGTGTTATGTTCTCTGTTATTTAGAGACACGTCACTAAGGAGGAGCACGGCGGGGTTAAGACGGGTGAAGACATTAAGACAGGGGTTAAGATATTTAAGACAGGGGTTAAAGGGTTATGACAGGGGTTAACACATATAGCAGCAGGCCTTCAGGGCGTTGCCATTGTGCCCAAGACTTCCCAGATTTGTCACCAGGAGTTTAACACCATTTGTCTTTATTTTCTTTCTTAAGATGAATTCTATACATGTGAGTGACTGACACTCCAACAGCCTCACGGGCCTCACATTAAAGGGCATAACAACGTACAACAGTTAAGAACAAAGGAGCAATGGGAAGCAATATAGAGAATGACTTATATTTGTTTTCATGAAGAAAGTACCTTCCAACATGTAACTCACGGCCGAGCTTCAAGCTGTGAGTTACATGTTGGATGTTGACTCCTGTGTTGCCGCCTCGCCCGCAGGGACTGTGTGGAGTGTAAGCACTTCTCGCGAGGTCCCCTTAACGACGATGGCTCCTGCGCCAGAATCTGCAAGGACGACATCCAGCCAGTGGACAAAATAGGTCAGATATGGTGCTGTTAAACTGTCCTCGTACATGCCATGCTGGTCACTTGTTGTTAAAGCTGCACATCTGTACCATTATCTTCTTGTCCTTCTTTGTTCTGAGAACCACGTGTGAGTGGCTCCTATGAGCTACAGCGACTAACTGTGTTATGGTCACCTTGTTTCATCCACTGTTCCACTGTCAATCTGTTGTCTGTTACAGTTCTAAATAAGAATGCGGTGAACTGTTCGTACAAGGATGAAAACGACTGTGTGGAATATTTTCAATATTTTGAAGACGCAAGCGGGAAATCCATCCTGTATGTGATAAAAGAGCCAGGTAAGATGTTGTGTGTGTGTGTGTGTGTGAAAGAGAAAGAGAGACACAGAGACAATCGAGAGATCTTAGCTGCCCACCTAAGCATACATAAGTGACAGACACCATATATGCTTTTCACACCTTAACCCCGGGTTAAGGACGCATTTAACCCCGGGCTAAGCAACGTTTCACACTTCATTTTTATTCTCTCTCGTCGCTCTCGTGATGGCGTCATTTTGACAGTTAAGTCACTAAAACTTAAACAAAGGTCGCATGCTGGGCCGGTCCAATCATTTTCGATAACCCAGTAAATATTCAAATGAGAACGTTAACCCGGGGGTCTACAAGCTCACAGTGTGAAACCCTCAACACTGAATACCCGGGGGGTCAATTGTTAGCCCAGGGTTAAAGAAAACTAGTGTGAAACGTGAGATAAATTAACCCAGGGCTATTATAACCTATAACATATTCAAGTGTGAAAAGCCTAATAGTGTGACATTGAATGCTAGGAAGGCAGGGACCATGTGAGCCGTGGCAGGGAGAGTGTCTATAATAATAATAATAACAATAATATTACAATTAATAATAATCATTTCTAGTACACCGGCACAGATCGATGGCAGAAGCTGCTAATTAGTTTATGTCTGACAAACATGGTTGTGTAACGAGATCAGTGCGACGGATTTCATTGCGGAATATTAATAAGTCATAAACTTTTCGTGGCTTTCCTTTGTATTCTCTCCTAATTATCCTTGTACTTCCAAAACGAAAAGAACTACGTCGTGATCAGCACACACTATAATATAATAATTTAATATATATTTAATGTTTATCTCAGATGTTGTCCTCGTCACTTATCCTCTGCTTCTCATTTGTAACTCCCATCACCACCACCACCACCATGCCTCCTCCACCCTCCCACACCACTACTACCACCACCCTCCCTCACCACCCACCACACCACCATGCCTCCTCCACCCTCCTCACCACCACCATGCCTCTCCACCCTCCTCATCCACCACCACCACCACCAACCAATGCCTCCTCCTCCTCCCACCCTCCCCACCTCCACCACCATTCTCCTCCACCACCCTCACCATCACCACCACCATGTCTCCTCCACCCTCCCTCACCACCACCACCACCACCAAGCCTCCTCCATCCTCCCTCACCACCACCATGCCTCCTCCACCTTCCCTCACCACCACCATCACCACCATGCCTCCTCCACCCTCCCTCCCTCACCACCACCACCATGCCTCCACCACCCTCCCTCACCACCACCATGCAACCTGGCACAAGTATTTCCTTTGGGATCAATAAAGTTCTATCTTATTCTTTCTCTTACTCTTACTCACCACCATGTCTGTCTTCTCCCCCCTCCCTCAGAGTGTCCCCCGGGTGCAGACATCCTGGTGGTTCTGCTGGCGGTGGCGGGGGCCATCTTGTTTCTGGGCCTGGCTGGCCTCCTCATCTGGAAGCTGCTGGTCACCATCCACGACCGGAGAGAGTTCGCCAAGTTCGAGGACGAACGAGCGAAAGCCAAGTGGGATACGGTGAGATGAAATGTTCACGACTTTAATGATTTCATGATTTATTCATCAAAGAAATGTGTCCAGCGAAGCCAAAGGCTCTCATATCGTCTCACTCGTCCCCTTAAAACACAACATGCTTCCATCTGATTTAGATTCTTGACATGTGATTCTTTCTCCAGGCTAACAACCCCTTGTACAAAGGAGCCACTTCCACCTTCACCAACGTGACGTACCGAGGGAACTGAGCCACACTGGACACGAACCATCTCAGGGCTTTAGAATATAATATAGAAGAATATATTATACTATAATATATTATATATATTATGCGCAGCCAGGGAGCGTCTTTGTTACACTGTTACGTGGCCACCTACTGTCAAATTAAGGGATCGTCCACAATATGCTGTTATTGTGCAAAAACATAATGACATATATTTAACTGTTTCATTTGGGGTCACGCTATTCACACACAACCAATGGGGAGCGAGATGTGCTCCTTTATAGGATGTGGTCTAAGCCTGAACATGGAATGTAACATTAAGTTGGACCAGAAGTCCTGCCGTCATATACAAATACAACATTGTTATGTTGTATTGTTGCCTCCACTGACCATTGACAATGGAGCCTTATTATGAGGATGCACTAGAGTGTGTTGTGAACGTGTCTATCCTTCATAGCTTCTCAAATGATGCAGCACAGAACTAAAATTAGCGGGTCTATTGTTGAGTTAGCTTTTGTAATAATATATAATATAAAAAATAATTAGAATGATGATAATAGTAAGACATTTACATGTATGGTATTTGGCAGACTTAATAATAATAATCGTTATAATAATATTAAAATAATAATGTTATTTGCTTAACTATAATTCCTGCCATATAATATATAAGCATTGTGTTTTCGCCTGTAAACATCTGAAATCCTTCTATCAGCCACATGGGTCTTTGCACTGATATACTTTTCCAAGTAGAACAAAACAAATGTTTTTCGTTAACGCAGCAGACCAACACATCTTCTAATCTGGTGCCATGTTTACATGTATGTGCAAAACACCCGTCGTCTTGGGGAGATTGCAAACTGTTTTCTATTTGTTGTTTTCATTAAAAACGGTACCACTCACATTTGACTTCTTGTTTTGCTGTGTAGATGTATAAATATAGATATAGAAATCTAACACAATTGGAAGATGATGAGGACTATGGTTATTACATCCATGGTCCCTAAACCTGATCCTTACTTTAATGTTCTAGAGATTATTGTTCTCTTCTATGTCAACCTGGACAACCGGTTATAGATTTTTTTAAATGAAAAAATATGATGTCAGTAACATGGTGAAAAGACATAATATTTAGCAGAACATCATTTTGTCCTAATGTTCAGCAGGTTGGAATATACCGCCCCTCAGTGGTAGGACGAGGGAATTACACCAACCGACCGATTTTATTTTAAAACGCAAATAATTCATAATATAAAGACACTGACACATAAGGCCACTGTACATCTAGGATGATGCGTTTCTTCCCTATTGCACCACAGCAGCCAATTCCCTGTGTTACATGACCTGTCTTAGCTTTTTATGTGTAATTCTATGCTCAAATTCTACGCTGTTTCCGGCGCGTCGGTCCAACATGGCGGCGCCCAGCGTTCAGCATGCTGGCGTGGTGGACGGAGGAGCAATGGTGGAGGCTGCTGCCGGCGTGGTGGAGGCTGCTGCCGGTGTGATGATGGAGGCCGCTGGTGTGACGGAGGCTGCTGCCGCGGAAGACAGACGTCCTCAGTTCGGCTCACGTTTCCTGACAGATCCTCGCCAGGTGTTCCAGCACAACGCGTGGTGTGTTTACAAGCTACCCCCACACAGAGAGGACACCATCTATAGATGACTGAGCTTTAAGGAATGAATATAATAATGATGATGATGATAAAATGTGATCAATATAATAATATAACGTGTGCGCAGGGACAACGTGGAGTGGACGGAGGACCAGGAGGCTGCTGCCAGGAGGAAGGTGCTGGAGAACAGCGACCCGCTCCCCGCTGAGAAGCAGGGTGGGTGTTGTCCCGCTATGAGGACATTACAGTCAGACAGGAGACTGATCTGACAGCTGATCCAGTTAGATGAATAACCCGTCACCATAGCTTGGAACCTCTGCAATAATAAGACCAAGTTCAACTTTGTGGACAATAGAGCCCCAAATAATTGTGGGTATATCCTCAGTTGGGGATCAATCGTAGAGCATCTTCGAAAGATCTGCATTTCTAATTACATGGCTATATTTAAATAATTAATATCCTCTCATGATCCACCACGTTGCAAACTCATGTGACATAAAAGCATTGCCTATTAAACCATTTGTATGAAGACACCGCTTGGATGGTGAATGTGGAATCCTAACAGGTGGCTGAATTGGCATTTGGATGCCTGTTTTACTGTTGGTTTAGATTAATACGAATTTTACTTTTTGTCAATGAATGGATGAGGTTCCAACTTTTTCCTTCTTCCCCATCTTAGATCAACGTCCATGAGAGGAAGCTGTATCTTATTTGTCAAACTTTTTTGCAGATGAATTTGACTGCAGGGCTAACGAGTACTGGAATGACTTTTACGCGATCCACGAGAATCGCTTTTTTAAAGACCGTCATTGGCTCTTCACCGAGTTCCCCGAGCTGGGCCCCAAGGCGGGCCCCGAGCTGAGCCCCAAGATCTCCCCTGGCCCTGAACCGCTGTCTGGTTCGGAGCAGGAAGGGAGCTCTCCCCCCAAGATGGCCGCCGAGTTCCCAGGCTCCTCTGCCTCCCACCGAATATTAGAGGTAGGGATCTATTCTGAATAATTATGGCCTCAGCCATGCTCAACATATTTACAGAGGAGTGTGTCCATGTGCTGTAGTTCTGTTGTAGTGGTGAATAGCAACACAATGTGGATGTGATGTTCATCTAACAGGTTGGCTGTGGTGTAGGCAACACTGTGTTTCCTATTCTCAAGACCAATAAGTGAGTACAACTACCCAGCTGAGACGTTTACATTTCAAATGCGCAAATCACGACGGCTGAGTACAGCACCATCCCAGCAAAAAATATTGTGATTAATGTTCTGCATGTGATTTCTTGTTTTGCAGCGACCAAGGACTCTTTGTTTACTGTTGTGATTTTTCCAGCACTGCGGTGGAGCTGGTCAAGGTAAGAGACGTATTCTAACAGCAGGATGGCTTTCATCCATCTCTAGTCCAAATGACACCAACACTTGTGGCCCTCCTGCAGGCTAACCCTGAGTACGACCCCCAACGCTGCTTCGCGTTTGTTCACGACATGAGCGACGTGGAGGCAGAGTTCCCTGTACCTGAGGAAAGCTTGGATGTGTTGGTGCTCATATTTGTGCTGTCGGCCTTGCACCCTGACAAGTAAGGGCTGCCTTTTTATCCTCTCCATGTTCTTTTGGCCGTCCGTCTGGTATTAAGTGGGGTTGCACACAAGGACACAACCATGCACCCCCTTGTTCCATACAGAATGCAGGCCTCCCTCAGCAGACTGAGTCTCCTGCTGAAACCCGGGGGTGTGATGCTGCTCCGGGACTACGGACGCTACGACATGGCACAGCTGCGCTTCAAAAAAGGTTTGCTCCGTTTCAGCACCATTTAACAATAAATTATCTCAAGATCGCTTATTGTTGGCTGAAGGTTGTTGACAAATGGCACAGTGACGAATCTCTCTTCTTGCCTTGTTGTAGGAAGATGTCTGTCTGAAAATTTCTACGTTCGGGGCGACGGGACACGAGTCTATTTCTTCACACAAGGTGATGTTGAGCAGATGTGATTTTGAGAGCGTTTATGTCAACGTGGTACAGCCATGTTTGTATTATCGGTCTGATTTATTCATAAACATCCCTGTGTCCGCCCCCAGATGAGCTGAATGACATGTTCACAGCGGCAGGGCTGGAGAAGGTGCAGAACCTGGTGGACCGCAGGCTGCAGGTGAACCGAGGCAAACAATTGACCATGTACCGAGTGTGGATACAATGCAAGTACCGCAAACCAACTGCCTGACACGCAAGGTTGAGCCGGAACAACAATAGCAACGACAACAACAAGAACAAGACTGCGCGTCCCTCGGAGAGCAACCGAGAACCAAAGAGGAAGTCGACGTGCAAGCAGAAGCACCAGGCAAAAAGGTGTTGGGATCGTTGCGAGGAGCATTTAGTCAAACAGGAAAAGACCAAAACCCGTGCTTCTACAATCGCTACGGTAACGATGATGAGTCTGTCTTCGACAGTCTCTACTGTAACGACAATGAGTCTGTCTTCTACAGTCTCTATGGTAACGATGATGAGGGTCTTCTACAGTCGCTATGGTAATGATGAGTGTCTTCTAAAGTTGCTACGGTAACGATGATGAGTGTCTCCACATCTTTAAAGTTGCATCTCATACTTAAAAGCGATATTCCTAATAATTATGATTCATTATTATTTTGAATGATTTAATAATTCATCTAATAATTATATTAAACACGTTTTTTATATTTATCTGAAGGTTATTTGTAATGATTGGTATTTGAAATATAATGTTTCCCTTTTCAACTCGTGAGTCTTTATGAGCCTTTCATTTTAACTAAGCTATAACTTATAACCTCAACCAAACCAAGCCACACCACTGACATGTGCTGATCACTGTTCCAAACATTGCATTAGTTATTAAGTAGTTAGAACAATTAATAGGTATTCTATTTATATTAGATCAAGATGGATTGAGTATAAATTTTTTTTGGACTCAAACTCCTTTTTTTTACTTTTTTCGTCGATCGAGTGTAAATCGTATGCTGATGCTTTTCTAGAGATAATGAGAGGATAGGTTAGTGATGTGAGGATGTGTTGGTGGTAATGAGAGGATAGGTTAGTGATAATGTGAGGAGGGATTAGTGATAATGTGGGGATAGGTTAGTGATAATGTGAGGTAGGTTAGTGGTTATAGGTTAGTGATAAGAGGGTAGGCTAGTGATAATGAGACGATAGGTTAGTGGTAATGGGAGGATAGGTTAGTGAGGATGTGAGAATTGGATAGTGATAATAGGAGTATAGGTTAGTGGTAATGTGAGGATAGGTTGATAATGAGAGGATTTGTTAGTGCTAATGTGGGGGTAGGTTTGTGATAATGTGAGGAGGGTTTAGTGATAGTGGGGATAGGTTAGTGATAATGAAATGATAGGTTAGTGGTAATGGGAGGATAGGTTAGTAATAATGTGAGAATAGGTTAGTGACAATGGGAGGATATGTTAGTGGTAATGTGAGGATAGTTTGATAATGAAAGGATAGGTTAGTGATGATGTGCGGATAGGTTCATGATAATGTGAGGGGTTAATGATAATGTGGGGATAGGTTAGTGATAATGTGGTTAGTGATAATGAGATGATAGGTTAGTGATAATGGGAGGATAGGTTAGTGATAATGTGGTTAGTGATAATGAGATGATAGGTTAGTGATAATGAGAGGATAGGTTAGTTATAATGAGAGGATAGGTTAGTGATAATGAGAGGTAAGTGATAATGTGGGGATAATGTGGGCGCTGGTCTGCAGGAATGGGCTTCACCCTGAACCAGAGGTTTGGGGGCAGCAGGCGTGGACTGGGTGGAGGTGAGGAGGAGGCAAACACTTTAACAATCTCACCAGAAAATAGGAGATCTAGTGATTACTGTTTACATTGCAAAAACCCATGAGAACTGAACCGAATGGATCCGGATTAAAGTGAAGCAATCAGCACATCGGAACCTCCGTGAAGATGATGACAGCGACGGGGATCCAACTTTGTTTTGATCGACATTAAATTTGGGACTGAATCATCCAGAGAAAGTGAGTGGCTTGAAGAAATCCTTTAGACCGGATTAAACTAAACCAGGCCGGGTCCAGGGGGGGTCCCCGCTGTGCGGACGCGGTGGTCCTCGGAGAGAGGAATGTGATCGTGTGGTGTGGGGGATCCCCGCGGACGGAGGAGCGCTGAACGGCGGGTCGGGAGACCCGGAGACCCCCGGGTTCCGGAGGCCTCGACGGGAAGCCACCGCTGTCTGCCGCCAAGCCCTCGCCGCTCGGCCGCGTCTTGAGGGCGCACGGTCAGTAACGCGAGGGCCGTGGTCGTGACGAGGCCTGGTCTGGGAGGGTCTACTGCGGGAGACAACGGGGAGATCTGTGGGCAGCAGTCGGCTCTCCGGAGGACCACAACCACGGTATTTATTGCAGTAAGTGTCTTGCTGTGTTAATGTTGTAAAGTATTTTAAATGTGTCAACATATATAATGACAACGTCTAGAATGAGCCTCTTTTAGACACAACCATTAGCATGTAGCATGCTAGTTAGCTGACGGAGATCCACACTAGATTTATTATAACAATATTATACACCTCTACACTATATTATATATACTATATCATATATATATAACAACCACTATGGTCCTTGGTGGGTATTAACAGGCTATTAACATGCTCTTATCAATCTGTTAGCTTCATGAACTGCAATGCTAGCTTTTGGTTAAGCTAACGTAGCAGCTGAGCTAATCTCAATACGTCTCATGTCTGATCAATGTCTGATCAATGTTCGATATCTGATCTCATGGTTGATATTCTACATCCCGTATTGCTTGGTCATTGTAGCCTGAACACACAGGAGATGAAAACACCACTAAAGGGGAACAACTTAACACCATGCAGATGTAGTCTGGAATTCAACTCAACATGCCATACATTTATTATTATTATTATTATTATTATTATTATTATTATATGAATAGTTCCACCATGAGTGTCCTCTTATTGCAACTCAAAGTGAATAAGATGGGTTGTACTGTCATCACATTGTACTGTTGTTTCCAGGTCTTCTCAGTCCAACCTGGGACCTCCATGTTCCAGGTCTGGTGTCTGGCATGTTCTGTTCTGCTCTACTGTTCTCTGTTTGGTGAAATGACTGAACAACAACTGGCTATCACACTTAAAATCTGATGACACCGGGGGCAGATATGTCACCCTTGGTATCGGTGTCCAGGTTGAGTCACAAGCTGAAACCTTCCCGTCTTCATATAGAAGGAACCAGCTGTGACTCACCCGCACTCAGGACTTTAAAGCAGAACGATGGGTCATGCCAACGTAAACGTGGTGGCTCCTTCCTCCGTAACCTGTAACCTCAACCTTGTACATTGTCATTGCAGCCATGATGGAAGAACTGCACAGCCTGGACCCGCGGCGCCAGGAGCTGCTGGAGGCTAGGTTCACCGGCGTTGGCGTAGCCAAGGTGGGTGCACACTGTGTGGGACAGAGAAAGGTAGCGCGCTCTGTTTGGAACAGGTTCTTTGTGTCTCCTTTTCTCTGTCTCTTTGTCTCTATGAATTCACTGTTTGGCATGGGACAAGTTTGGCCCTGGTTCTCTCTCTCTATTTCTCTCTCTCTTTCTCCCCCCCCCCCCCCCCCATCTGTCTCTGGAGAAGGTTCAGCCATGTCTGGGTTTTTTGGCTGGTGTGGTATGGAGTCCCTCCGAGGATGGCAATACGGCTGTATATGTGACTGACTGTTACTGCCAACAAAGGCCACAGACGGGACAGGAGCTGTGGGGGGTTGCGGGGTGCATGGGGTACAGAGACCGGTGGCTGACAAGGTGTGAGCGGAGCCAGGGTTTTAAGGCAGATGAAGCCGGCTCCTGTATGAAAGTGATCTTGGAACAGAGAGAGGAAGCGGGGCATCGGTGCCAGGGTGGGTGGGCAGCCTGCCAGCCATAGGCAGCCGATCCGGGAGCATGGCATTGCTGCTGCCGCAGACAAAATGGCGGCTCCCCTCCAAGACGTCAGAGGCACAGGCTCCCACTATGACGGGGCCGTCGGTGTTGAGGGATGCAGAGAGCCGCGTGTTAGCAAAGGGCTGAAGAGAGACGGACGGAGACAGAGAGAGGTGTTTGTCGTCTAAAACCCCCTGATACCGTTGCATAGAGGCTTTCTTTTTCCCTTGACCTTGAATAGCACTATCGCATGGCGACTTGCCATTGTCAGTAAGTAAGCGTAGCAGTAGGAAGTGTGTTTAGTGGCAGGAGTTTGATGTCCTGTGAGGATAAAGAGCCGGCATGAGTATGGTACCGGCGTACAATACGACTCCTACTTTTCAGTTTGTCACAAAGTCCTGTTTCCTGTGAGCCGACGCAATGAAAAGGTTCGGGATTTTGTTGTGAGCACAAAGTGCGGCGTCTGTTGTCCTGCTTGTCGGGTGGATGAAGAGGTGAACTGTCGTGGTGAGAGGATTGCGAGGCCGGCGGTGTCTTAAAGAGGCACATCACCGCTGTGTTCGACCACCTTTGTGTCATTTCAATGAGGGCAGTTTATGTAAATGCACAACGTTTACCTTTCCGCCATGTTGCTGCAGCACCCACATCTCCCTGCTACTTCCTTCTATCTGCCAGATGACACAAATCGTACCCCAACTCTGTCTCTGGGGTGCAGCTCAGCGCAGGTGCAAAATCTTAGCCCGACTCCGTCATTTGGGGTTGGGGTACGATTCAGCATCTGAGCTGAGCTGCACCCCAGAGACACACAGAGCATCGCCAACAACTGCAGAGATAATGTTCTCCCTATATCTCTAATAGATAGATAGAGATACGGTTCTCACTATATCTCTCTAAAATAAAGAGATATGGTTCACACTGTATCTCTAATAGATAGATATGGTTCATACTATAATAGGTAGAGATAAGGTTCACTCTATATCTGTAATAGATAGATAGATACGGTTCTCACTGTATCTCTAACAGACAGAGATAAGGTTCATACTATATCTCTAACTGATATCGATAAAGATGGTTGAGAAGTGGTTAATCTTAAAGGTGACTGAGCATCAGGCAGACTGGCAGAGCTGGGATCCCTCTTCTGCAGCCATTTTAGGAAGGTTCAGTGAGGGAGTTCTGCTGTGCTCTGAATCACTAAGTATCCCCCTCTGATTGGCCAGTGCTGCTGAATTCTGATGGGGTGAATGACAGGCATCACCTTGGGAACCGGCATTAGGAGTGACAGGCCTACATGCAGAGCCAGAATAATGGTGCTCTGCTGCTCCTCTCTGGGTTGTCTCTCCCTCCTCACCCCTTTTCTCTCCTCCAGAGAGATATTCCCTGGTTTTCTCCCCCTCCTCACCCCTTTTCTCTCGCCCAGAGAGATATTCACTACACCCAACACGCACAGCCCATTCACCTCCATCTCTTGCTTTTTTAAACAGGGTTCCGGCCAAAATGAGTCATCGAATCAGAGTCTGTGCAGCGTGGGTTCTCTGAGTGACAAGGAGCTGGAGGTGAGCCTCACACGGTCCTCCGTTGATTGGCCAATCAAGGAAGCTAATTGTGCAGATGTTTTACATCAGTCTGAACCTGAGCTCCCCTCAGGAGTCACCGGCCGACACCTCAGAGAGCCGCTGTTGGGGGAGATGATCACTAAACATGAATAATAAATCATTAGAATTATTATTATGGAATAGTGAATGTTGTGGAATGTAACGCCGTGGGATGATGGGATGTAGGCTGTATCTGTGTTACGTTATCGTGTGCATGGATGATCCTCATTTTGTGACGGATGTTTCAACAGACGCCAGAAAAGAAAGCAAGCGATCAGAGGGCAAGAAAACGGAAAGCAGAACCTTTTGATGGCACACAAGGTGATACACACACACACACACACACACACACACACACACACACGAGCTTGCCTACATACCACCCCCCCCCATCCTAACCTGATCCGTGTCTCGGTTCCAGGCAAAGCAGGCACCAGGGGACACAAAATTAGCGACTACTTTGAGGTGAGTTTGCTGCATGTTGTCCACATTGTCTTCTAAAGCGTCTGTTCTGAGGCCGCCACATAACTTTCACGTCTTTTTTTTAACCCCACATTGCTGTTTAGTTTAACGTTGTGGCCGTTAATCTCTCTTTGCTCACCGGCTCTTGCTCTCTCCCTGTAAGTTTGCGGGCGGCAGTGGTCCGGGTACCGGTCCGGGTACCAGTCCGGCCCGGGGGGTTCCCCCGGTGGCCCGCTCCTCGCCCCAGCATTCCCTCTCCAACCCCCCGGTCACGGTGAGCTTGCTCACCCCTCTCCTCCTCCTCCTCTGGCCTTTTTAAACCTCCCTGCAGCTTCTCCAGACACCCAGTACTGCTGCAGTTTTAAGGAGTCCGGTCTGGGTGATCACTCTCCTGGCTTTATGCAAACAGCCGCTAGCAACATCATCTGTCAAGATGACTTTCTCTGCCCAAGAGCATTTGGCCGACACAGAGTGCATAGAGAAAGAATAAGTCATTCAACAAATGATATTGTAAATGAAGTGATTGATCCATGATTAATTCATTGTTAGTTTACTGACCAATACCACACCAAAATGGGTTGACATGTAAGTGAGGTAATTCACTCTGGTCTGTGATAGGACTTGATCTGGTCTAACTGGTTGGTTCTTGTCTCTCAGGTGCAGCAAGGAAGTCCGTCCTCTCTAGGTTCAGTCAACACGGAGCACTCGACGTGTCCGCTGAAACCCGTCCCTCTGCACTGGTTCCACAAAGCCACGCAGGTACCATAACCTCACCAGTAGCATGTCGTGTGACTAGGGATGCAACACCAGTAACATGCCGTGTGACTAGGGATGCAACACCAGTAGCATGCCATGTGACTAGGGATGCAACACCAGTAGCATGCCGCATGTGATTAGGGATGCAACACCAGTAGCATGCCGTGTGACTAGGGATGCAACACCAGTAGCATGCCGTGTGACTAGGGATGCAACACCAGTAGCATGCCATGTGATAGGGATGCAACACCAGTAGCATGCCGTGTGACTAGGGATGCAACACCAGTAGCATGCCGTGTGACTAGGGATGCAACACCAGTAGCATGCCGTGTGACTAGGATGCAACACGGCACCGTTCTGAATCGGATATGAATGTTTACCATGCGAGTGCATCAGTTGGCAGAACCCCAACCGCGTCATGTAAAATGACCAATGTTCTATATGTTACATATTGAACATGACCGGTCATGTTACATATGTACCATGACCGATACATGTTACATATAAAGGTCATGTTGCATATTGGCATGTTATGTCTGTTATCTGATGGTATTCCGGCTTTGTTCTGTAACTTCTCGTCTGTTTTTTCTCTTGCAGTCTGACCTTACGATCGAGAAGCTCACAGCGATGGAGAACAACAAGAACTCTGATCTGGAGAAGAAGGAGGGCCGGATAGATGACCTGCTGCGGGTACTCCTCCTACCTCCTCCTTGCCTCCTCGCCTCTTTGCCCCCTAGTCTCCTATGTTGAGCGACGTCTCCTTGACTCCTCCCCCCTGTAACCAACCCATCATGGCAGATTTTGCTGTGCTATGGAGAGGAAACTAGAATTTCCTTCTATAACATTTGTGTAGATTGTTATCAAAGAAAGTCTTCTTTGATAAATGTCTTGGCAGACCTGTTTGGTGGCACATTGCATCCTACAGTGGCGATAGTGAGAGGGTAGATTCTTACGGTGGTGGGAATCAAACCCATGCTCCACCCGCTCAGCTCACACAGGGCAAAGACGTTCCTTTAATCACGGACGTTGCCATAAAAAGGCGGGAAAAATGTACAAAATGGGCGACAACCATGTCTTCCCCATGTTTGCACTCCCCATGTTTCTAACGGCTTGTTCACCTCTGCAGGCGAACTGTGACCTCCGGCGGCAGATAGACGAGCAGCAGCGCATGCTGGAGCGCTACAAGGAGCGCCTCAACAAGTGTGTCACCATGTCCAAGAAGCTGCTGATCGAGAAGGTGTGTAGCCGCCAACGCCACCCGAACACCACCACCACCCTAACGGCACCACCCTAAGACAAGCACACCACCACCACCACCACCACCCTAACACCACCAACCTAGCACCCCTAGCACCACCACCACCACCCTTACAGCACCATCACCACCACCAACACCCTTACAGCACCAGCACCAGCACCGCTACCACCACCACCATAACCACCCTAACACAAGCACCCTAACACCACCACCACCACCCTAACACCACCACCCCAACACCGTCACCACCCTTACCGCACCACCACCCTTACAGCACCGCTACCACCACGCTCACAGCACCGCTACCACCACCACTATAACCACCCTAACACCACCACCACCACCCCTGAAACCACCACCAACTTAACACCACCACACTACCATCACCACCATCACCAACACCACCACCTCTTGGCATGCCATTCACCACCAGGGGAGAATCTGTGAACAAATTGCATTGAATTGAAGCCAGGCTTAATGGCAAATGGATTTTAAGAGCGTATGCATATTGAAACTAAATGCCTGTGCCAAGGTGATACACAGTCACCTGTTGCTGGCGTCCTGTGATGGCCACGGAAACAGGACAGACAATACTAATCACAATTATTATCAATGTGTGCATTAGGCAACCGAAAATGATGTTCCATCTCCATTTATATACATTTAAAGTGACATTTCTAATGTACATTCTCCTGACAAGGTATGCGGTAGGTGTGTCCCTCATCCCCATGTAATGTGTTATAGTCATCATCTGTTGTGCATCACTTTCCTTCTTGTTGACTTGAGTGCTCCTGGTTGTTTCAGTCCAAGCAGGAGAAGATGGCGTGCCGGGACAAGAGCATGCAGGACAGGCTGCGGCTCGGCCACTTCACCACCGTGCGCCACGGCGCCTCCTTCACCGAGCAGTGGACCGACGGATACGCCTTCCAGAACCTCATCAAGTGAGTCCGCAGGCTCTCTCTCTCTCTCTCTCTTTCTCTTTCTCTCTTTCTCTCTTTGCCTCTCATCTCTCGGTCTCCTGTCGGCTCGCTCTCTACCTCTCCATCTCTCTCTCTCTCTCTCTTCCTCCCCCTCTTAAGTTCACCCACTTGGTAGCCACGGTGCTGTGCCAGTTCCCCTTCCAACATAATTGCGGTCGCAAGATGTGTAAAGGGCTATTTCTGACTTTCTCCTCTCTCTCTCTCTCTCACTGTCTCTCTCTCGCTGTCTCCCCGTCCGTCCTTGCGTTTCCAGGCAACAGGAGAGGATCAACTCTCAGCGAGAGGACATCGAGAGGCAGCGGAAGCTCCTAGCGAAGCGCAAGCCTCCCTCCATGGCCCAGACTCCGCCCCCCAGCCTGGAGCAGAATAAACGCAAGAGCAAGACCAACGGGGCGGAGAGTGAAGCGTAGGGCCACGCACCCTTTTGTTGTTCTTCTACCGCTGCCAGACCTGCCTTGTTGTGTTGTTCATGTACTGACAGACATCATGTCTTTATGTCTGTCCTCACAGGTTATCGCAGGCCGAGTATCACGAACAGGAGGAGATCTTTAAACTGAGACTGGGGCATCTGAAAAAGGTCAGCTACCCCCCATATCTGCTCACTCCTAAGAATGTCCGGGTGGATGTGTATGGATGTCCGGGTTGTGAGGGTGGATGTGTATGGATGTTTGGGTGGAGAGGGTGGATGTGTGCAGATGTCCGGGTCGAGAGAGTGGATGTGTACAGATGTTCGGGTGGAGAGGGTGGATGTGTACGGATGTTTGGGTGGAGAGGGTGGATGTGTACGGTTGTCCGGGTGGAGAGGTGGATGTATACGGATGTTGGGGTCGAGAGGGTGGATGTGTACAGATGTCCTGGTGGAGAGGGTGGATGTGTACAGATGTTCGGGTGGATGTATGCAGATGTTTACAGATGTCCGGGTGGATGTGTACAGATGTCCAGGTGGAGAGGGTGGATGTGTACAGATGGTCCTGGTGGAGAGGGTGGATGTGTACAGATGTTCGGGTGGATTTGTACAGATGTCCGGGTGGATGTGACACTGGGTGTCTCTCCGTCTTGCAGGAGGAGGCAGAGATCCAGGCGGAGCTGGAGAGGCTGGAGCGTGTCCGGAACCTCCACATCAGAGAGCTGAAGAGGATCCACAACGAAGACAACTCACAGTGGGTCCTCCTCCTCTTCCTGCTCCTCCTGGTGTTTCACTGGTCTATACTACACAGGCTCTATAGTAGATCACCTCCTTGTGTTCTACTGGTCTATACGAGACTGGATCTATAGTAGATCACCACCTTGTGTTCTACTGGTCTACACTAGACCAGATCTATAGTAGATCACCTCCTTGTGTTCTACTGGTTTATACTACACTGGCTCTATAGTAGATCACCTCCTTGTGTTCTACTGGTCTATACGAGACTGGATCTATAGTAGATCACCACCTTGTGTTCTACTGGTCTACACTAGACCAGATCTATAGTAGATCACCTCCTTGTGTTCTACTGGTTTATACTAGACCGGATCTATACTGGATCACGGCCTCGTACATGTTATACTCATGCTATACTCATTCAACAGAGGTACTCTTTGTATGTCGCTTTGGATAAAAGCGTCTGACAAATGCCCTAAATGTAAACTGTTGCGGCCTGTTTTGTCAGATTCAAAGACCACCCAACGCTCAACGACCGCTATCTGCTGCTGCACCTGCTTGGCCGAGGAGGGTTCAGTGAAGTTTACAAGGTGAGTTGACACGTGGGAGAAGATCTCCACTCCCCTCTGAGGAGAACGTCTGAATGGACTGAATGAGACCTCTGCTATCCCTCATCATCAAGTGTGTTCTGTAATGTCTCGAGTTGCCTTATGTTGTGATTCTAGTCCTGAAACGTTGAACACCTTCTCTTGTATAGTTGTATACTTTTATACATAAAAAGCTGTGTTGCTAAGAAGCATTAACAGCTAACTACTGTGGGCGCTTGTGTTGCAGGCCTTTGACCTGACGGAGCAGCGTTACGTCGCCGTGAAGATCCACCAGCTGAACAAGAACTGGAGAGATGAGAAGAAGGAGAACTATCACAAGTCAGTCGTTCTCTGTCTTTCTTTCTGTCTGTAGCTCACTGTTTCCTGTCGCCAGTGAGTAACCGTTGCAGTCAACAGGGCAGTCTCGCTACTCGGACCGCATTGGATTGCATTTCAGAGCTAATCGACTCTCCCTGCAGGACATTTAAGTGTTCCTCTCTGTTTCAGACACGCGTGCCGAGAGTATAGAATTCACAAGGAGCTGGACCACCCGCGCATAGTCCGGCTCTACGACTACTTCTCACTGGACACAGACTCGTAAGTCCTTCTCCATCCGGCTCTGTTCACGCATTCCCTCAACCAGTCACATGGGAACCTCTGGCGGGGACCTAGGGGCTGGTTCTATCTGTCGGGGACCTAGTGGCTGGTTCTATCTGGCGGGGAACCTAGTGGCTGGTTCTATCTGGCGGGGGACCTAGGGGCTGGTTCTATCTGGTGGAGACCTAGGGGCTGGTTCTGGTTCTATCTGGCGGGGGTCTAGGGGCTGGTTCTGTCTGCCAGGGATCTCGGAGCTGGTTCTGGTTTTATCTGGCGGGGATCTAGGAGCTGGTTCTACCTGGCGGGACCTAGGGGCTGGTTCTATCTGACGGGGACCTAGGGGCTGGTTCTATCTGGCGGGGACCTAGGGGCTGGTTCTATCTGGCGGGGACCTAGGGCGGGGACCTAGGGGCTGGTTCTATCTGGCGGGACCTAGGGGCTGGTTCTATCTGGCGGGGACCTAGGGGCTGGTTCTATCTGGCGGGCATCTAGGGGCTAGTTCTATCTGGCGGGGGACCTAGGGGCCGGTTCTATCAGGCGGGGACCTAGGGGCCGGTTCTATCTGGCGGGGATCTAGGGGCCGGTTCTATCTCGCGGGGATCTAGGGGCCGGTTCTATCTGGCGGGCGTCTAGCAGCCGGTTCTATCTGCCGAGGGTCTAGGGGCTGGTTCTCGAGCTGTTCCACGCCTCACCTCCTCCTGCGCTGCTCTGGTTCCGCTGGTCCAGGTTCTGCACCGTCCTGGAGTACTGTGAGGGCAACGACCTGGACTTCTACCTGAAGCAGCACAAGCTGATGTCTGAGAAGGAAGGCCGCTCGATCATCATGCAGATCGTCAACGCTCTGAAGTATCTCAACGAGATCCGACCGCCCATCATCCACTATGACCTCAAACCAGGTCAGCCACGCCCCACCGTCACCGGGGCTGTGAAGGAGGCTTCGGAGTCCTTCGCAGACTGTGTTCTGGTAGAATTTGATTTGTTTTCATTGTGAAGAAGGGCTGAATGATGCGGTACAAAAATCATATTGCAATTATTTTCACAGATGAATCACTATTAGTGGGAACGGTCATTTTTGCATCACTCTTTTCATTTTCACTGAAAAACTATGACAAATGCTGTGTAGGCCAGTTGGGCATCAGTGCTACAGTACTTGTTATATTTGTAACATATATATTCCTTTCCCTGTGAAAGGGAAAGATGATTCTGATTTCTAATTTCTGATTTTGATATATATATTCCTTTCCCTGTAAACATTTTGTACAAGGAACACACTTGGCCATGTTGTGATTTTGATAATATTGGGAGGAATTGTTCAGGCCTAATGTGACGTTAGGTCGATGATGGTGAGGTCCTCCACTGCTGTAAGCCACAGTGTGGAGGGACTGGACTCTAAACAGCCGTTGTTGTTGTTGTGGTCGTGCTCCAGGTAACATCCTGCTGGTGAACGGCACTGCCTGCGGAGAGATCAAGATCACAGATTTCGGCCTGTCCAAGATCATGGATGACGACAGCTACAACTCTGTGGACGGCATGGAGCTCACGTCCCAAGGGGCGGGCACCTACTGGTAAACATCCTGATTGGTCAATAGCGCTTCGAAGGTGTGCGTTATCCACCAATAACGGGACACCTCTACCGTTTAACAGTTCAGAAGCAATGGGCTACAAATCTGACATTATCAACAGCGATCGCCAGATGTATCTTGCATTGGTGATCAGAAAAGTCTAGAAAAATATAAAAGTCTACTCTGAAATAATATAACTTACATTTACATTAACATTTAGGGCACTTGGCAGACACTTTTATCCAAAGCGACTTACAATAAGTACATTTGTAGAAAGAGACGGCAATATATCGCTGTGGTGCATGAAGAGAAGAATAGAACAGGTTTCAAGCATTCATAATTACAAGGTTAATGAAAGTTAGTTATGATATAATTACCTGTTCTTCGTCATTATTTTGGTCTTCTAAGCAGCAGCTTTTCTTTGGATACTTTAATGCTGCTTCATTTCAACGTCATCTGGTGTTAATAAGCGCTCTCTCTGGTCTTCTCAGGTACCTGCCCCCAGAGTGCTTTGTAGTCGGCAAGGAGCCCCCGAAGATCTCGAGCAAGGTGGACGTGTGGTCTGTGGGCGTCATCTTCTACCAGTGCTTGTACGGGCGCAAGGTGAGACCACAAACGCTCTCACGACGCCCGCCTCTCGATCCCAGCGCCCGTGAGCCGTGGTTGACGTTGCGTTTTTCTCTCTGCAGCCGTTTGGTCACAACCAGTCTCAGCAGGACATACTGCAGGAGAACACCATCCTGAAGGCCACGGAGGTGCAGTTCCCCCCCAAGCCAGTCGTCACACCTGAAGCTAAGGTACGGGGGTCTCTGCCCCCCCCCCCCCCCCCCCCCCACACACACACACACACACGCACACTACACACACCTGAAGCTAAGTTACTGTGGTCTCTGCTCCCCCACATGCTCCACACACCTGAAGCTAAGGTACGGGGGTCTCTGCCCCTCCCACACATTACACACACCTGAAGCTAAGGTAACGGGGTCTCTGCTCCGCCCAACTTAAACACACCTGAAGCTACGGTACGGGGGTCTCTGCTCCCCCACCAACTCCACACACCTGAAGCTACGGTACGGGGGTCTCTGCTCCGCCCAACCTAAGCACACATGAAGCTAAGGTACGGGGGTCTCTGCTCCCCCCACACTACACACACCTGAAGCTAAGGTATGGGGGCTCTGCTCCCCCACACACTCCACACACCTGAAGCTAAGGTATGGGGTCTCTGCTCCCCCCCCACACACTACACACACCTGAAGCTAAGGTACAGGGGTCTCTGCTCCCCCACACACTCCACACACCTGAAGCTAAGGTACGGGGGTCTCTGCTCCCCCACCAACTCCACACACCTGAAGCTACGGTACGGGGGTCTCTGCTCCGCCCAACCTAAGCACACATGTAGCTAAGGTACGGGGGGTCTCTGCTCCCCCACACACTACACACACCTGAAGCTAAGGTATGGGGGTCTCTGATCCCCCCCCCCCCCCCCCCCCCACACTACACACACCTGAAGCTAAGGTCTCTGCTCTCCCACACACTCCACACACCTGAAGCTAAGTTACAGGTGTCTCTGCTCCCCCACCAACTCCACACACCTGAAGCTACGGTACGGGGGTCTCTGCTCCGCCCAACCTAAGCACACATGAAGCTAAGGTACGGGGGTCTCTGCTCCCCCCACACTACACACACCTGAAGATAAGGTACGGGGTCTCTGATCCCCCACCAACTCCACACACCTGAAGCTAAGGTACGGGGGTCTCTGCTCCCCCACCAACTCCACACACCTGAAGCTACGGTACGGGGGTCTCTGCTCCGCCCAACCTAAGCACACATGTAGCTAAGGTATGGGGGGACTCTGCTCCCCACACACTACACACACCTGAAGTTAAGGTATGGGGGTCTCTGCTCCCCCACACACTCCACACACCTGAAGCTAAGTTACAGGTGTCTCTGCTCCCCCACCAACTCCACACACCTGAAGCTACGGTACGGGGGTCTCTGCTCCGCCCAACCTAAGCACACATGAAGCTAAGGTACGGGGGTCTCTGCTCCCCCTACACTACACACACCTGAAGCTAAGGTACGGGGTCTGATCCCCCACACACTACACACACCTGAAGTTAAGGTACGGTTGTCTCTGCTCCTCCACACACCTGAAGCTAAGGTACGGGGGGTCTCTGCTCTCCCGCACTCGACACACTACACACACCTGAAGCTAAGGTACGGGGGTCTCTGCTACACCAGACTGACCACCTGAAGCTAAGGTACTGGGGTCTTTGCTCCTCCACACACCAGACTGAAGTCTCCTTACCTTAAGTGTGTGTGGCAAGGGACACCACCTAATACCAAATTAGTTTCTAGCCTCTTTTACACTGTCTTTAGTCTGTATACAAGGGGTAGGCCCCTTGGTTCTGTGTAAAAAAAAGTCATAATGGCTGATCTTGGACAAATGTATTTTGGACAGAAGCGTCTGCTAAATGTCCATGTTGATGTACCTCACGTTTGCAGCAATATTCAGTGTACATTATATTATCATAAAGATGCTGATGTTGCTGTCGTCTCCTCCCCCCAGGCCTTTATAAAGCGCTGCCTGGTCTACCGCAAGGAGGACCGCATCGATGTGCACCAGCTGGCCAGCGACCTCTTCCTCATGCCTCACATCCGCAAGTCGGTGGCGTCGGGCGGAGGCTCGGGTCCCGCCGTGGCCTCCACCTCCAGCTCCTCCAACAGCAGCGCTTCAAACTGAGCCTCCGCCCCGTCGTGACTGACTGACTGCGCTAAGCCCCGCCCCCCCTCGTGACTGACTGAGCTGAGGCCCCCCCCCCCCCCTCCCCCCCCGCTGAGCTGTGGGAGGTGGGGGGGGGGGAGGTGGGACGGGGAGGTGGGGGGGGAGGGGATGGTGGTATCGGTGACCCGATCAATCGCCCCTCCCCTCCCCCCCAACCTCCTCCCACCTGCCATGTTGAGATGAAGAGGCCCTGTAGCTGGCGTGGGGAGGGTGGGAGGGGTCGTGGATAGGGGCGTGGCCTAGCCCGTATGCCTCTGCCGATCGGCCCCGCCTCCCTGCACCCTCTGCCCCCCCCCACCCCCCCACCCCGCACCGGGTGGGTCGGTCTGGGGGTCAAAGCCCTAGACGGCAGTAGGGGCCCCGGGGGTTCAGGCCCCGCTGGGGACCAGTCGGTGGTCTGGGACCAGTCGGGGCTCCTCTTTGGAGACGTTGTTTTTTTAATTGTTGTTCTAATTATTTCCGGAGAAACGAGAGAAAAATAATTCATAGAAACGCTTCACAGAAGAGTGGATGAAGGCCTCCGCCTGTAAGAGACACACAGCTGCTCCACCCGTATGCATGAACTCCTCTGGTCGGGGGGGCCGCTCTATATGCCTGTAAGTGTACAGAACCTCCACCCTTGCTGCTTCACCCTGCTCCACCACCCTGCTCCGGGTCTACAACCAGACTGCTTGTGAAGTGGGCCGGCCAAGAAGCTCCACCCCTCCACCCCCCACCCACACGCACCCCTCCAGCCTCCACACACACACACACACACACACACACACACACCTCTCCACTCCTACACCCTCCACCTCCATCTCCACACCTCCACCCTCTACTCCTCCATGCCTCCACCCTCCACCTCCATGCCTCCACCCTCTACTCCTCCACCTCCATGCCTCCACCATCCGCCTCCACCCTCCACCTCCATGCCTCCACCATCCACCTCCATGCCTCCACCCTCTGCTCCTCTACTCCTCCACCCTGCTCTCCAGTGTCCTGTCAGACTCCTAGCGGTAGCACCAGTACTAACCAGTAGGGAGCAGCGCTGCACCAGATCTTCTCTCCCGATGCTCAGAGATCGTCTTGATAAGGAAGATGCTGAACGATCCCGTTTCTTCTTTTCCCCTTTTTCTTTTAACTTCTTGATTTTACCAGTTTCATGGACACCATTTTGTTTTTCAAGTTGCCTTTAATGAGAGCCGTTTTATTTGTTTCATTGGTCCCCGTTCCATAAACACACTTATTTATTTAGTTATGTTTGAATTGATTTTGTTTCTCCATTAAAATGCAAGGGACTGGTTTACCTGATAATAATAGTCCTGTTGGGGAGATTGGGCCTTAAACCATTAAATACTATTGGTTCAAACTCGTATTTTGTGGTCTTGGCTTTCATGTTGGGATGATTGATTCTGAACTCGCAATATATTATTATTATTATTGTATTATTATTAGTATTATATTGCTTTATTAATGTATTTATATTATGTATATAATATGCATCTCATATAGCCTAACTACTGGGTTTTATTAGATTTATATCCATTGGTTCGATTTGACATGTATTTCACATGACGTCTGTTTATTTCATTCCAGCCCCAGCCGTCTAATTGGCTCATAAGGCTTCTAAACAAAAGTGATGACGCGGCCGCCGCTCCATTCATTCGCGCTGGGAGAGGATCCTGGAGGGGGGGGCGTTAAAATATCCCTTCCATGGACCTGTACGCTGGACACCAAGAACGTAATTACGCAAGAATAAATGACAGCGACGGTATTTTCTGACAAACTATTTGGAAGAAAAAGACGGAAAATCGGTATCCCCTCAATATTTATTTCTGCAAGTCCCGCCCCCCTCGCAACTAACGTTAATTTTGAGCACCCCCGTCCTCCTCATGTGGATCCTGAAGGCTCCCACATGAGGCCTGCGGGCTGCGGCCACTAGTCGCTCTTCTGCTCAATTTCAGTTCAATTTCAATTTAAAGAGCTTCATCGGCTTGAGGAAACGTGCCAAATAAAAAGAAAAAAATCTAATTTACAACAATTGTCGATTTGCAAATGGACAATTGCAGATATTCCACAACAAAGTAATATGTAAACAAAGCTGCGATGCTCTGCTCTCCTGTGTCTCCTATCCTAGAGGTTCAGTCTGCGGCCACTAGTGGTCTCCTTCTCTCCTCTCCTCTCTCCTCTCTCCTCTCCTCTCTTTATCCCAACAGACAGCATAGTGGTCTCCTCTCTCCTCTGCAGCCTCTGATCCAAACATTGAGGTTCAGTCGAGCTGTGAGCATGCAGAACCCGCTCCGCCGCCGGGACGTTAAGGATTATTATTCACGCACGACGTGGACAAGCGGCCATAGTGTCTCTACACTCACTTTATATTTATTCCTATTTAGTCTGCAGTGGGGGAGCAGCGTGTCCGGTAAGAAAAAGTTCAACTAAACTGCTCAACTCGCTGTAGCCCATTTACTTTGTATTTAGCAAACTGGATGCTGTTTTCTGTATGCTTCTCAAGCATGTTTGTTTGTTTTTTTTCTCCGTCAAATCACGTCAACGTCCCCTGAATCTGATGCTCAGTTTGCCGAACTAAAGTGGATCCAGATGTGCAGGGGGGGCGGGGGGGGTGGTCGTCAAACCTCTTTATTTTTTTATTTACTTTATTTAGTTTGTCTACTTTTAGATGGACCCTCTTTTAGATGGAGCCTGTTACTCTTACTTCTTCTTCTTTCTTCTTCTTCCTCTTTCCAGATTCCAGATGTTTCTCAGCTTACTTATTATTATTGCTGAATAGCGTTTGGCCCCCCCGCGGCCAGATGTGACCTTTGCTTCCCCCTTTCTAATGTGCAGTCCAGCCCGTCTGTAACTAAACTAAATATGTGTCCTGACGACTTCTATCTATGGTTTAATAACACAGCTGAGGTGTTGCCATAATGAGATCAATGTTTTTTTTAACATGGACTGGGTTTAGCTGGTCCCGGGTCATCATCATTATGGAGACATAATATTCCATAATAACGTTCTGTAACAACGCTTATTCCCATCATTTATAGCTGGGGATCATCTTCTGTGTTCGTATCCTGAACACATTTTGCATGGCTAGAAATGACAATTAAGCAATATTAAAGTGGTGGTAAAGTTGGCTGGTAATTTCCCCTCAGACCCTGGGCCGTTTGTTTGGCCTGCTTTTGTTAATCTGCACAATAATGTTCTGCCACTCAGTCAGACAGATTATTTGGCGCATCTGCACCCCCCCGATGGACTGCAGCGGGGAAGGACTTTCCGATCTGTCGATGGTGCAGTTCTGGGTCACGCCGACTACGCTTCAGTTCATCCAAGCTGTCTCTTGCCAAATGTCAACAAAAATTTCCCCAAGATCATCTGTCCACCTCACAGTCACCTCTAACTACATGACTATAACAAATCGGACGAAAAGCAAACACTTTTGGTTATCTGAGAGTGGCCGGATGAGAAACAAACAGGATGGAATGTTGTTGGTTAGTTGACGACAGTTTTAAATTGTCTGTCCAAACAGCAGTTGGACAAAGCTCTTTAGGCGTCCACCTACTAGATAGATAGCTTGGTGCGAGATACAGTAGATAGCTGGATGGATAGAGAGAGAGAGAGAGAGAGACAGACAGACAGACAGATATATATATATATATATCGAGAGATAGACAGATAGACGGAGACAGATAGATAGATAGACAGACAGACAGACAGACTGATAGATACTGTAGAACGAGAGAGAAAGATAGGTGCTAGGTGGATGGTAAGGCCGGCTCACTCTTGCTTGACTTTAAAACAGCAAAGTGACAGTGAAAGCAGCTAAAAAAACACACACACACACACACCCACACACCCAGCCAGGGCGGCTATGTGCGACTGGGTAATTATGTGTGATTACACCATGAAAGTCTCTGATGGTCTCCAGCCATTGTCTGCTGCTGCCTCCAGTTTAGACCCAAGAGACAGCGTGGGTTGTTAAGGACACACACACACACACACGCACACATACACACACACACAGGCATGGGAAGTACAAACTACAGCCCCCCCTTGAAGTTCTCGCTCCTTTGATGGACTTTAATATTTCCAACTGGTGACGTTTGATCCCTTTTGGTCCAAACAATGGAGGCGATAGATCTTCTGACACACACACACACACATACACGTGAGTGTGTGTGTTCCTATTAATTTTTAAGGGGAGAATAACCCATGTTATTTACTCAATATTTTCCTTTCATTAAAGGTTTAATTTTTGTTACTTATGTTACAAACAGTTGGGTAACTAACTAAGTAAATGTAGAATGACATAGGCCTGTAAATATATTATAACAAACTAAGAAATAAAGGAAGAGAGTGAGAAAGAGGGAAAAGTGTCACATGGAGTTAGAAGGTCTTCAGATCAGTCTGATGCAACCTCCTCCCCCGCCACCATCACCCTCACATTTCTCAACTTTAACGACGCTTCTGTGTCCTTCTGAGCCACCAACCGCTGGCTACGTTCCTGCTGAACCCTGGCCTACAGGCTGAGTCTATAGGGGACATTGTAGCCCCTGGCCTACAGACTGAGTCTATAGGGGACATTGTAGCCCACAGGCTGTGTCTATAGGGGGACATTGTAGCCCACAGGCTGTGTGAGTCCCTAGGGCAAGGGTCGGCAACCCGCGGCTCTTCAGCCCCTCTGCAGTGGCTCCCTGCAGCTTTGACAAAAAATAACATGGAAATAAATAACTAAGTTATTTTTATTTATTTTTTGTTGCACAGTGGACAATCTTTTAAAGGGAACACCTCTTATCTTGGAGTTCGAGGTGATACACTTTTTTAAATATTTCGTCAACTAAAATATGCAACCCGGTCTCACGGCATATCGTGAAATACTCACACAATTTAATCTCTTGATTCGTGTATAAGGACACGATTTAGAATTATTTCCGTGACACTCAAAGACTTTCAAACTAATGTATATCAAAACATGGATGAACAAGAAGCTGATATTGCCGACTCCACGTCAGGGCAGCAGCAGCAAGACATTCCCTACCCCCCACCCCCCCCCCCCCCCCATCACCATACACACACCCACACACACACACCTAGGTGTCTTGTGTGTGTATGTGTGTGTGTTACAACTATTATGTATAATGTGTCAGTAAACATCATACTATGACAAAAGAGTCTAAAAGTTGTGTTGTGTTGCTGCCATTGAAAGCTGCATTGGAGCCACGTTAATATTGGTCCACGTTAAGTTTATTATTTTCAATATATTAAGAATTAAAACTTTTTACTTTTGTACTTTGAGTACATTTCTGAGCCTGTACTTTTCACTTTTTACTTGAGTAAAGAATTTGAATCAGTACTTCAACTTTTACCAGAGTCGTATCTGTACCAGTATCTGTACTTCTACTTAAGTAAAGGATGTGTATACTTTTGCCACCTCTGAGTACAGCTATACATAAAACTTTATAAGCTGTGTTATCAAATATGTTTTGTGGCTCCAGACACATTTTATTTGGTGGAAGAGGGGTCAATATGGCTCTTTTGATGATAAAGGTTGCCTACCCTAGGGGGACATTGTAGACAGGCCTTTAGGTCAATGATATGTGGTGGAGTCATTCTTTGGTAATTGCAAAACGTATCCTAACAAACTTGCTTCACAATTAACTTCAAATGAAAGTCACATTATTTCAGCGTGAGTGAGTCGTGTGCATATCGACCATGGCCCCTGCCTCCACATTAGCCGTCTAGTATTGACTCCTGTGTTTGACGGGCCCCTATTGACCGCCTCCCTTCCCTCTGTGCAGCGGACTCGGATGTGTTCTCCTTCTACCACACGGTGGCCCGGGGCTGCCTGGTGGTCCGGGACAACCTCCTCACCCTCTCGTCGTCCTGCGACGGGGACGCCCAGCGCTGGAAGTGGGTGACCCGGCGGCGCCTCTTCAACCTGGGCTCCTCCCGGTGCCTGGCCCTGACCACCACCCAGGAGGGGGCCGTCCCCACACTGGGCGTGTACACCTGCGACCGGGAGCCCCCCAGGGTGCGCTGGACCTGGCACTGCAGTCAGGTGCTAGACATCCTCAACACCTACCTGCCGCTGAGAACGTTGCCCGCCGGGAACGGCAGCACGACCGACCATACCCCGAAGGAGGCTCTGAGGTGGCAGCTCCACGGGGAGGAGCCCGACCTCTGCACTAAATCCTACCACGGTACGTAAGCTAACGTCTTGTCCCCTCATAGCATTGTTTGCCACCACCAGGGTAAGGCTTGGCCATATGGATACATTCAAATCTGTATTTTTCAGTCACACAATGTTATTTTTGATAAATAATCAACACCTAACACCTAACCCCTAAACCCTAACCCCAACCCCAAAGCCTAGCCGGGTTCACTTGAAGATCAGACTGTAGAGTCCACCTCAACACCGATCCTCTGGGATGTTTGCTTCAGACTTGTTGGGTTCTCTGAGTTACAGGAGGCCAGCAGCTTCTGTCATGAGATGATGCCACAGCTGGATTTGATAGCACGCATGCAGAGAACCACAACCTCTGGGGGCATCTGTGTGGACAGCCAGCTGTCTGCCAGCTGCACATGCCAAACACAATACCATCAAAGTTTGCTAAATTTACCTCAGCATTGGACATTTTCTTTGCCATCAACATATTTGTTTAGCGTTTCCATTCTGCTTGTATGCGGTGGCCTCCGGCGTCAGCATCATTTCAACATCACGTCTGGGTGGTCAGTCCGGGTCTGACGGCCATTAAGACCGGATCAAGCAAGTTCTCAAAACAAAAAATGACTGTGGTCCTCACAGTGTGGAAAAGGAGGAACTGAAGTAACGTCAGGCATGACTCAGGGTCTCTGTCTGCACCTCTGTGAGTTAAGGGCTAGAGAGGGGGGGGGGGGGTGGGGGAGAGGTTGGAGGGAGGGCGGGGGCTTTATGAGGTCTTCAGCCACTTGTTTATCATGTCTGCTGGCCTACTTCCTATACCGGCCCTCGAGACATGACGTGACGGGGGGGTTGACGTGTATGTTTTGCTAACGTTGTGGGTAGCTGTAGCCCTCTCTCTCTCTCCCTCTCTCTCTTCCCCTCTCTACCTCTCTCTTTGTCTCTCTACCTCTCTCTCTCTACCTCTCTCTCCCTCTCCCTCTCTCTCCCTCTCTTAAATTCAATGCAAATAACTGTATTGGGATGGGAAACATAGTGTATGTTTACATTGCCAAAGCAAGTGGTGAAGAAAAACAAAAACAAAACAAATGTCTGTACAGTTACAGATATTCTCTCTCTATATTTTTCTCTCCCCCCTCTCGCTTGCATACAGTCCCCCCCTCTCTCTCTCTGTCTGTCTGTCTGTCTGTCTGTCTCTCTCTCTCTCTCTCTCTCTCTCTCCCTGTCTCTCTACCCCTCTACCCCTATCTCTCTCTCTTCCTCTCTCTGTCTGTCTGTCTGTCAATTCAATTCAATTCAATTTAAAGAGCTTTATTGGCATGGGAAATGTACGTTTACATTGCCAAAGCGAGTGGTAAATAAGAAGTATATTTATAAAGAACTAAATATATACAGTAAAAGTAAAAAAATTAAGAAAAATATAAAAATACAAAAATAAGATACAATAAAAAAGAAAAAAGAAAAAAAATGGAAAAGAAAGAGAAGAAATTAAATATAAATGTTTTTACAAAAAATGAAATGAAAAGATATATATTATATATATATATATATATATATATATATATATATAATAATAAAAAAAAATACAAATTAAAATAATGATGATAATAATAAAGTGGCATTGACAGGTGATTGACAGTCTTTATGTTGGATGTCCTTTTCCTGTCACAACAGCTCACAAATCTTGCTGCTGTGTTTGCACATTCCTGTACCTCACCCAACCGATCTGGATGTTTTTGGTTGTTTGTTAAGTTTTCTAAATTCTTTTGGGTGTTTGAGATCTGTGGGAAGTATGTATCTCTAATGTCTTGGTATAGATGGCAGGCTGTCTCTCTCTCTCTCTCTCTCTCTCTCTCTCTCTCTCTCTCTCTCTCTCTCTCTACCCCTGTCACTCTACCCCTCTTTACGCCTCTCTCCCTCCCCCTCCCAGTCTCTCCCCCCCCCCCCCCTCGCTCTCTCCTCTCTCTCTTCACACCCTAGTGGAATGCAGAGTAAATTGGCACCTCTGGGCTCCACAGCTCTACTCACTGAGCCACAGGGAGCTAGTTCCCCTTTGTGTGTGTGTGTGTGTGTGTGTGTGTGTGTGTGTGTGTGTGTGTGTGTGTGTGTGTGTGTGTGTGTGTGTGTGTGTGTGTGTGTGTGTGTGTGTGTGTGTGTGTGTGTGTGTGTGTGTCTCTATGTGTGCATGTGGTCTCACCAAGCAAGGCAATAGAAACCTATTAGACCTAAGTCTGTAAATGTGTCGTCCTCACTGTTTTACAGGAAGATAAATTGTGTTTAAGTGCTGCTCCACCGAGATGTATTTTCCTTTGTCGTTCATTGCTGCTTATTACATTTATTCCAATTCCTCTTTCTTACGAAAACACACACTTTCTGCTGATTTAATGCCCATTTCTCTTCCGCTTTTCAGAGATTTTCACCATCCAGGGGAACTCCCAGGGCCGGCCCTGCTACCTGCCCTTCCTGTACGACGGACAGTGGTTCCACAGCTGCACCAGCTTCGGCCGGGAGGACGGACATCTGTGGTGCGCCACGACGTACGACTACAGCAAGGACGAGCGCTGGGGCTTCTGTCCTGTCAAGAGTCAGTTGGTTTTTTAAATTCAAACACGGTTTCTTCACCTTGTTGTGAACTCTTCCTCCTACGTTTCTATCTTCCCTTTCATTTATAATTCCTTCTTAGCACCTGATCATGGGCGCATATTCCATCACCATGAAGCTCATGGTCTGACCGACATGTGTTTCGTCTGTCCTGTCAGCCAACGACTGCGAGACGTTCTGGGACACCGACCCGCTGACCGCCAGCTGCTACCAGTTTAACTTCCAGTCCACGCTGTCCTGGTACGAGGCGCGCGTCAGCTGCCAGCAGCAGGGGGCCGACCTGCTGAGTGTCACCAAGCTGCACGAGCAGACCTACATCAATGGTACGTTACACAGAGCCACGTTTCCACCTGAAGTACCCGGAACCTTTAGTCCCATGAACTGCGTTTTTCTTCCGTTTTTCGCACTTTCTTGTGACATTTATTCATTTATTTGTGTAAAAGGACATTTACAGTAAGCAAATAGACTTTGCTATTTCGTATTACCCCAACGTTCCTGAACGTCTGCACACTATTATGGACTGAGCAGGGACTTTTTGTGGAGCAGAATAATGTCCCCAGAACTTCATTTCGACCCTGGTCCCTGCGATACTAGAAACCTTTGGAATTCCTCCAAAGGTTCCTAGTTCCTTGGGAAAGTTGCACAAAATCCATTCCATCTGCATGCGCCCTAAGAGGTGAATAAAGAGGTCATTTCTCAGGTAAATGAAGGGTATCTCAGAGGTATCTCAAATAGATTTCCTGGAACCTTCCCTGCACACTTCAGAAACTGATAAATCAAAGTATTTTTTACTACCATACAATCATAACCGCAGCATTTCTGAAGGAAAAATATTTCTCATATTTCTCGTGGTGAGCAAAAAATGCACCAGTGGGTTAACATAACATAACTGCTAATAAAACCCCCGACACGTACGCAGTCAACTCCAAAGACGTTGTGTTTTCACCAGGCTTGCTGACGGGCTACAGCGCCTCTCTGTGGATGGGCCTGAACGACCTGGACACCAACGGGGGCTGGCAGTGGGCCGACAACTCCCCCCTCAAGTACCTGAACTGGGAGTCGGGTGAGACCGCCTGCACTGTGCACTTGAAGCTGATAGGGTTATCGTCATGGTTATGGTTATGGTTATATTCTGGATTGTGGTTATTTTTACATTAAAGACTATAAGTAAGAATCAGTGCATTCTGAGCTCCGTGGCTTGAGACAATAACAATCAGAAACTAATGTTAGTTCTAATCATAATTAAACCTTGTACACATTTAATATATATTTTTTAATTATCCAGAGAGAGTTATGGTTTGATAGGTGGACCGCAAACACACAACTAAGAGTTCCTAAGAGTTTATTTGCCATCAACAGCAGAAGTCATGAATGGCTATTAATGACTAATCCAGATAAAACAAAATAATACAATGTGAATGTGAATATTCCATGAAGGCCCTGCTGCTCTGGGAGTCGTCACCAGAAGAAACGCACGTCAATATTCTGAAGAAATAGTGTCGTTTTCTCAGATCAACCGAAACATGAGGAGGAGGAGAACTGTGCCGTGATCAGAACGGATTCGTCGGGGCGCTGGCAGAACCGGGACTGTTCTGTGGCGCTGCCGTACGTCTGCAAGAAGAGACCCAACGCCACCCTGGACCCCTTCCACACTGGTACGGAGGCTCGGAAAGCGGCACACCAACACACACATCTGCGCCACACGTCTGCTCCTCCCTAGTGTTGAGCTCTCAGGTCCAATGTAGAACTTTGATGCTTTGTTTGGGATGTAGTCCTGAGAACTAGCTCTGCTTCTTGGGAGGTAACGGTCAAGATGCCTTCACTTGAGACACGTTAACTTCAACTTCAGGGCGGGAAGGGGCCATGTGGGGACTCGTTTCAAAGTTGAAATGAATTCAACTTTGACCCGCCGTCACATGGTGTAACGTGCCAGCCAATAGATCTGCGGTACAGTCCGGAGACAGAACGCTTCAAGCTGTGGGTGATTTTGTGTGTTTTAAACTGGCCCGAGCCGGAGAATTGGCCTCAAGTGAACGCACAAACACATTGCTGGTATGATGTGTTTGTTCTCGGCCTTCGTGAGTCACTTTGGCCCAAAGCCCCTGCAGTGGGTTAGCGTTAGCGATGTGAGCGCACAAGCGACTGCCAGCTCAGCGGAGTCGCTCCAGTGGGAGAGCCGCTCCAACAGATTTATGCTGTTGGCGAGTCGGAGTTCACTTCCTGATTCACTGGTATTCATTTATTAATATTTATTAAATTGTCGAAACCGTCTTTTCAGATTCGTGGGCCGACGATGAGAAGTATGAGTGCGACGTGGGCTGGCAGGCATTCCAGGCGGGCTGCTACAAGCTGGCGACGGAGAGGACCAACTGGGACGCGGCCCAGCGGACCTGCCAGAAGACGGAGGCTAACCTGGTCAGCGTGCACACCCTGCCGGAGCTGGAGTTCATCACCAACAACCTGAAGAAAGGTCATTCACCATCAGAGTTATGAACCACCATGACGGCTCCAGGGAACCCTTCACTAAGATGCCCGTCATGAAACTGGAATGCTTTTTAATTGATTTGAGTCTTTAAGGCTTTAGATCAACGCTTCATTGAACTGTTTCTGAAGAGAGGTAATTTTCCATTCACATTAGGAGTCGCCGTTAAAGCTTAATTGCACACTTAACAAAAGATTTTCAGTTGAGTTACTGTTTCAGTTGTGTTTTTATGACTTAGCCATTTGTGCATTCTGGCATTTGGGCTCCTGGCTGTATTGCACAACTGCACCGTGTCTCGTGTTGAAGGAGAAATGGAAAGTGTTTCTCCATCTGTTTCTCCCCACCATCTCAACCTCTCTCCTGCCCAACACCCGCCTCCTTCCAGACATCGAGGAGCTCTGGATCGGCCTGCACGACACCGACATGCAGATGGACTTCCAGTGGACGGACCACACGCCTGTCATCTTCACCTACTGGCACCCGTTTGAGCCCAACAACTTCCGCAACACCCAGGAAGACTGCGTCACCATCTGGGGTCCGGTGAGTGACCAAACCCTCCTGCTCTGACCTCTGACCTCTGACCCCCTGCACCCCTCCAGCTTTGACATCTGACCCCTGCAGCCACCCCACCCAGCTCTGACCCCCTGACCCCTCCAGCTTTGACCTCTGACCTCCAGCTCTGACCCCCCTGCACCCCTCCAGCTCTGACTATCTATACGCCACAGGTCTTAGCTCACAGCATTGAAATAAGTCCCCACTGTATGGGAGCGGGGGTTTGTTTGTTTGTGTGAAGCAGCTGTGTTGTTGTTGTTGACGTGTACAGGATGGGCGGTGGAATGACAGCCCCTGCAACCTGACCCTGCCCTCCATCTGCAAGAAACCAGGAAGTAAAGGAGATGGGAGGACGCAGCAGAAAGATTGCAAAAAAGTAAAGTTCTCCACTCTGCTCCCAACAGGACATAACAGCTAGCTAGCACCTCCTGCAGGCTACACTCTAATATCGTGCTAGACCGTCGATTACACAAGAGCAAAGCCATCCTTTAACATGTGGAAGTGTCTGGAAACTTAAACATATTAATCCATGCTATTTATAATATTTATAATGTTTCATTGTGGGATGGACATGTGAAGCAGCCTTGCGGTGATGTTGGATGCGGTTCATGACACGGATGCGAGCCGGGCTGGGTGAGACGGGCAGAGGAACCACCTGCTTGTTGGGCCCGTGAGGACATCTTGCGGTTGCCCCAGTAGCTTTTGAATGGGTTTCTCCCGCAATCGTCTCGGACTGCCAGCGCCATTTCACAGACACACCGAGAAGAGTCTCCTTCCTCTCCAAGATCCCGCGTGGCACAGGGGGGGGTCGCTCCTATCATCTCTTTATTCTCTTCTCACACCTTTTGTGCTTTTATTCAGAAACACAAGTTAGTGTGTTAGTTATTTGTGTTGAAAATATACATATACAGCATATACACACACATTAACATGTATATATATATATACACACATATACACATATATATCATCCGATAACACAATTTACATAATAAAGATACAAAATATAAAATGTAATGTTGAATCCAGAAGTATTGAATATTGAGTATTATAAATGTACAAGTAAGTAAGGGCACCATTTAGATACACCATTTGGATACACCAGTTAGATACACCAGTTGTATACACCATTTAGATACACCAGTTAGATACACCAGTTAGATACACCAGTTGGATACACCATTTGGATACACCAGTTAGATGCACCAGTGAGATACACCAGTGAGATACACATCTCAGCACAGCAGGTGGATCACTTTGAGGTTTCTAACTGGCTGCCAAGCATGGGGGTAGCCGACAGTTTTCAAGGTCTGGCTGAGTCACACACACTGTGTGTGTGTGTGTGTGTCTCTCTCTTGGTTCTCCTGGCCTCCTCAGTGCTCTAGCTTTGTGACCTCCGTGTCCGAACACGTCGACAGCGAGGGTTGGCAAGCGGCAGGCCCCCGGCTGCAGTCGCGATCAAGATGTCTTAACTCGTTTTTTTGTTGTTTCGTTCAACTGCAACGCGAAAGAATGCTGCCGATGATGAGTCCTGCTTGTCAAACAATCAGGAAGAATTGTCCTTTTTAGTATTTGCATATGAACAGTACGCTCCCAAGATGATGTTCAACTGTTCAATGTTAAACTCAGTTCGTTTGAACATTGAACAGCAAGTTTAGCTCTCTCTCTCTTCCTCTCTCTCTCTCTCTTCCTCTCTCTCTCTCTCTCTCCCTCCATCCCCCTCCCTCTCTCCTGTGTTAGGGCTGGAGGTGGCACAGCCCGGCCTGCTACTGGGTGGGTGAAGACCAGCTCTCCTTCCCGGAGGCGAAGAAAGCCTGCGAGGACAGTGGAGCTGCACTCGTCAGCATCACCAACAGGTCAGCCCCCTCCCTCCATCTTACTAGCCCCTCCCTCCTCCTCCTCTCCCAGGTACTGAACCAACAGGTGAGCCCCTCCCTCCGTTCTACTAGCCCCTCCCTGCTCCTCCTCTCCCACATACTGAACAACAGGTGAGCCCCTCCCTCCGTCCTACTAGCCCCTCCCTCCTCCTCCTCCTCTCCCATGTGCTGAATCAACAGGTCACCCCCTCCCCTCCATCCTACTAGCCCCTCCCTCCTCCTCTCCCAGGTACTGAACCAAAAGTTGAGCCCCTCCCTCCGTCCTACTAGCCCCTCCCTCCTCCTCTATCAGGTGCAGAAACAACAAGTGAGCCCCTCCCTCTGTCCTACTAGCCCCTCCCTGCTCCTCCTCTCCCACATACTGAACCAACAGGTGAGCCCCTCCCTCCGTCCTACTAGCTCCTCCCTCCTCCTCCTCCTCTCCCATGTGCTGAATCAACAGGTCACCCCCTCCCTCCATCCTACTAGCCCCTCCCTCCTCCTCTCCCAGGTACTGAACCAAAAGTTGAGCCCCTCCCTCCGTCCGACTAGCCCCTCCCTCCTCCTCTATCAGGTGCTGAACCAACAAGTGAGCCCCTCCCTCTGTCCTACTAGCCCCTCCCTCTTCCTCTCCCAGGTACTGAACCAACAGGTGAGCCCCTCCCTCTGTCGTACAGAAACAGGAAACAAAGTGTAACTCCGCCCTCTTCAGTTTCTCCCAAGATCATGTACAGAAGTTCTGCTATAGCATAGTAGGACTGCTGGATCCCCGATTATCTAAGGGTAGCGGCTCGGGTGTTCGATTCCAAAATGAACCGCACTGTGTTGACCTGTAAGTGGCTCTGGATGAAAAGCATCCTGCTGAACAGTAAACACATTTATGTTGGGCTCTTTGTTGACATGACATAACCGGGTCAGAGGTCATAACCGTTTCTGTTTGTTTGCTCTTAGGTTCGAGCAGGCGTTCGCCAACAGTCTGGTGTTCGGCCGCTCCGGGGACTCCTTCTGGATCGGGCTCCGAGGCCAGGGCCGCGTCTTCCACTGGCTCGGGGGGGATGAGGTGTCCTACACCAACTGGAACCGAGACCAGCCTGGTGAGGCTGCAGTTTTCATTAGTTGCTTAGTTGCGAGTAAAATGAAAAAAAATTAGAAATAAATATATATATATATTTAAAGGCTCATTATTACAGTTTAGTATTATCTTTGTGTATGAGAGGAGGAAGGAAATATTGAGTCAGGGGCAGAAATGACAGCAAATTTCAGATCAATGAAATTAAATAAATCAAATGAAGTAATTCCTGTGATGACGTTATGATGTCATGATGATAAATTATTTGATGTGTCTGGCCGGTTGCCTCACTCTGCGTCATGTTCTACACTGTCGTTTCCGCACATGTCCGCAGTGAGCGAGGATGGCTGCGTTTCCATGCCGACGGGCTCCGCCACGGGCCTGTGGGAGGTCAGGAACTGCACGTCGTTCCGCGCCAAGTTCCTCTGCCGCCAGAACCAAGACACGCCCCTGAGTCCCGAGGCTCCGCCCGCCCCCCCCGCCCCCACGCCCAGCCTCACCGCGAACTGCCCCACCAGCTGGAAGACCAGCGACGAACTGCGCCACTGCTACAAGGTGTTAACCCGTACGCCACTGCTACATGCTAACCCGATAACCTGTTAACCCATACACCTGCGCCACTGCTGCAAGGTGACGCTCGTCGAGTTAACCGCTAACCCGTTAACCCGTTAACCAGTCGCCCTTTAGCCCGTTAACCATTAGTCTGTTAGCCTGTTAACCTGTTAACCTTCTAATCTGTTCACATGTTAACCTGTTATCCCACACACCTGCGCCACTGCTACAAGGTGGCGCTCCTCGAACCTGAACCTGAACCTGTTAACCCATTAACATGTTAAACGGTTGACCCGTTAACCCATTAACCTGCCTAACCCTAATATTGTACAACCCACGTCTCGTCCAGTTGTTCCACATGTCCCAGCAGGAGGAGAAGCTCACCTGGCTGCAGGCCCACCTGTACTGCCAGAAACTCGGGGCCAACCTGCTCAGCATCGCCGGGCCTGAGGAGGAACATTTCATCCTGAAGATCCTCCACGAGGCCTTCGGGTGCGTCTCTGAGATGAACGACCACCCCATGGTGTTGTTGTGTTCATGTAGTGATCATCAAACCACAACTCATTTAGTTTTTGTCTTTTTCAGGTTGACGAAGTTAGGAAAACTGTTGAGGGGTTGTATTAATAATGTTTAAGTTCCCATAAAATGAAAAATAAGTTTAAAATAAGTTAACTATAGGTAACCTAAATAGGGTTACCTATAGTTGTATAACTTAGATACCATATATAGATATAGACATAAATGTATATAAATGTAAAAGCCGTTCCGCTTGAGAGACAGGCAGAGTTACATGTGAATCTGTAACGAGGCTGGTATGAACAGAGATGTGTTCAACAGGGAGTCTGAGGACAACGAGCAGCACTGGTTCTGGATCGGTCTGAACCGCAGGAACCCCATGGACAACGGCAGCTGGAAGTGGAGTGACGGACTAGCTGTGAGTTCCCGCGTTGTTAGGGTTTATGGGTTAGGTGTTAGGTGTTAGGTGTTAGGGTTAGGGGTTAGGGGTTTGGGCTCCCTTCCTGGAGTTTAATGTGCAGTAGATAGCATGGTCCTGGCTGTCCTGCCCATCTGCACTGTCCTGTCTAATAGAGCTATAATGCCTCAAAAGAAAAAGAAAAACACCATCAGAAAGCAACGAGTCCCTTTGTCCTGCAGTATTCCTACCAGAACTTTGGTCGCTACTACTACAACAACCGCCAGTGTGCGGCCACAGACCTGGGCACCATGACGTGGCTGGCCATGCACTGTGACGCCGCCTTGGACTGGATCTGCAAGATACCCAGAGGTAACCTAGCTAGCCTACCATGCTGAAGCTCACGTTGATGCTAATGCTAAGTCTAATGGGGTTGGTATGTCCACATTAGAGGTGTGCTGTATTTTAAGTTTGTGCATCGTGTATGTCATGAATATATGCTTCTTATTATTGTTCTTTTGATTTTTCAGGGGCTGTCAGCAAGGAGCCAGAAGTTTCTTTCGGTCGGTAGCCTTTGCATGTCACAAGTTTACTCCAAACCCTTCTCTGACTGTTGACTGGGGGCTAATACCTAATGCCTATTGCACTCTTAACTCGTTATATAGCACACACTTTTATCCAAAGCAACGTACAGTAATAGACATGAGGTAATAGTCTTGAGGAACAGGTTACGCATCTCACTCAAGGATACAGTACCTACAGGTTAGGATGGGGACAATAGGAATCGAACCCAGTGCCTTTTCAGCAGGGAGTCGCCTTAACACCTTACCCGCTTTGCCTCCCAGTCACCGTCATGCTTCCTGGTTCTTCATGTCAGGTGCCAGTGCCCCGGAGTGGGTGGGCTTCCAGGAGGCCGAGTACAAGTTCTTTGACCATCGCACCACGTGGCACCAGGCCCAGACGATCTGCTCCTGGTTCCACTCCTCGCTGGTTTCGGTCCACTCCGCCCAGGAGGCCGTCTTCCTGGCCAAAACTCTGCAGAAGGTAGCGAGAACCATCGGCCCTAAATACCACACTAAAAAACTCTTACGAACCATTGGGTTGGGTACAGACAACCCGGTACCATTATGGCACTGGTTCCTTTAGGACTGATACTGGTTTTTCATCGTCTGTTTGCTCCCGTTCTGATATCATATATTTTGACCGTCTTGTTGCAAGTTGCAGTTATCCGTTATGTTAAAGAGAACATAAGCACACGTTTAACTAAAACACCATTTAAAGGTCCCCTATTATACCACCAGGTGTGAGTGTGATGAGCCATTGCAAGCCATTCCACACTTGCCATGTGACTACCGTCTATTGACATCACAAGTGGGAATATCCACCTAGATGTATGCTGACTAGATGGCTAATCACACTCACACCTGGTGGCATAATATGTCCCCTTTAATTCCCTGTGGAGCCACCGATGCTCAGAATGTGTGCACTCAGGGTTTGGTTCGATAAACTATTCACAACCAAATTAGATTCATTAAACTGTCGCATGTTTGGCTCTCTCTAGCTATATGATGCTAAGTGGAGTTCTTCTTCAACCCTCAGATGTCGAGGGTGGGGAGTAACAACTGGTGGCTGGGGCTTCACTCGTACGAGAATGATGGGCGCTGGCACTGGTCGGACCACTCAGTCCTCAACTACGTGTACTGGGCGCAGGACCGGCCACAGCCCCTCAGCCGAGATCACAAGTGTGTGCACATGTCCGTCACCAAAGGTATGGAGACAGACGGTTTCCTGCGTCCTCCCGTCCTAGCACTTGTTCACTTAAACCCTGATGGACGCCCGCAGTAGCAGTTAGGGGGTTGAGGAAGAGGACGTGAGACAGCAAAACGTCGACTGTTCAATCACAACCGGTCAGAAGCTCAGCAAAGCACTTCCTTGTGTGGGGTGACCTGTGTCCTTTAGGATATTTCTCTAGCTATTTTGCAGGTATTTTGTCGAGGAGAACCTCTGGAGATTTAGGAAGCGAAGGCGAGTGGAATCACTAAGTCTCTAGAGCTGCCAGGGCTTGAGCTGTTATTCAGTCTGTATGAACAGCACCCTGTTAGATGTTATATTACAGATGTATTTATGTTTTTTTTACCAACAGTGGAGTGGTCAGATCAGAAGTGCCACTCGGACCTGCCGTACATCTGCAAGAGGGTGAACGTCACGGGCACCCCTCCCCCCACCCCGGCACCCCCCCTCACGCCCGCAGGGTGCCCAGAGGGGTGGTCCTCATACCAGCACAAGGTGGGCACCCTAACACTAACCCTAACCCTAACACAACCCACTACAACTCAACCCTCAACAGACTCTCAGTGGAAACACGCAATGAGAGATATTTGTTGTTTTGCATTATAACAGCGTTGGTAGATACTGGATCCTGATTGGTTCCGCTGAAGTCTTTCAGTTCTTATACTGACTGGCTGCCTACTGTTATGTTGGGTTGAGACACTCGTCTGGGATTAATAGTGGTAATACCAATGCATGCATCCTTAACACATACCAAGTACGTACGGTATATGCAAATATCACAGTCATTCTCAAACTCCTAACTGTGACCACTCCCCCTCCAGACCATGTTGGATGGGTCTGCCTATCTCGGTGTGTTTGGTACTGCTCAGTGTTTCAACACATCCAACACCATGTCGAATGTATCTGTATCTGTGTCTGTATCTGTGTCTGTATTTGTTTCTGTATCTGTGTCTGTACCTCTCAGTGTGTTTGATACACAACGTTGTCCCCTCAGTGCTTCAAGGTGCTCGGTCTGGAGGAGTCAACACGGGTCACCTGGTCGGCAGCGAAGCTCATCTGTGAGACAAAGTCAGCCATGTTGGCTGTACTGTCCAACCACCTGGAGCAAGGTAACGATACTATCTCTGTACCTCCCTCTGTACCTACCTAACCCTAACCCTAACCCTATCTCTGTCCAGGATGGTTTCCCTTGTTGTTCAGAAGGTACAAAAATACTTAGTTTTAGAATGTCGCCCTTAGCCTCATGTCATCTTCAAGATTTAAAAGACTGGCACAGGACAGAGTTGTCTCATTGTTTTTGTCGTGAATGTGATCATTCTACTTTAATATACCATGAACATTTAACCTTTCTCTCCTCCTCAGCATTCATCACAACTCTACTGTACAACATCAGCGTGAACGTGTGGACGGGGCTGACCTCCGACCCTAAGGGCCAGTTCCAGTGGGTCAAGCCTGGTCTGCTCAGCTACACCAACTGGGCCCCTGGGCAGCCCCTGGACAACAGCGGGCCCCTCCACAACAAGACACCAGTACTGCAGCTCTCTCTCTCTCCCTCTCTCTCTCTCTCTCTCTCTCTCTCCATTATCAGTAATGGTTCCAGCATGAATTTATAATGTATATAGTAATTTAGCAGACTTCCAGATGCAATAGATTATGGAGTAGACGAGGCATCCAGAAGTTAGACACCTCTGACCCCCGACAACCACTGGACTTAACATGTGATATGTGATGTGTGTGCAGGGGAACTGCGTGGTGTTGATCCATGGCAACCCAGAGAAGAACGCCGGCATGTGGGCGTCACGGCCGTGCGAGACGGAGAAACACGCCTTCCTCTGCCAGAGGGGCCAAGGTGACCCCGCCTCCTCCACCACCACCACCACAACCGCCACAGCCATACAGGACATAACGGTGTAGAGAGATAAGGTAACGCTGTCTCTGTCCCTCAGACCCTGCCCTCCCCCAAGCCCCGCCCCTGTTTCCCCCCTCCCTGGCCGGGCCCATGGAGCTGGGTCGCTCCACCTACAGGGTGGTGCAGAAGCGACTGGACTGGAAGGGGGCCTTGCACGTGTGTGAGTCTCTGAACGGGACCCTGGCCTCGGTGAGGGACCCCTACCAGCAGGCCTACCTCACCCTTCTGATGAGCAGCCTGCGGCAGCCCGCCTGGATCGCCCTCTTCAACTACGGGGTGAGGAGGCCATTTTTTTTACACATTTTTGTTTTTTATTACTTTTTGAGTCGTCCCTTGAATCACTTTGACTTCATCAATGGTAGTCTGATGGTCTTCCAGTCTTCGTTTCGTATTTGTTGGGACTGAGAAGAAGCGGTTTGAGGTTTTCTACTTTTATTTTCTCTTTGTTTTCCGTCTTTATTTTCTCTTTGTTTTCCACGACAGAGGACGGTCACCTGGCTGGGCGAGGAGGATGTGGCCTATTCCAACTGGCAACGAGGGGAGCCCAATCGGGTGGCCGAATGTGGTCACATGACCAACACCGGCCAGTGGGTGATGAGTCGTTCTAACGATAAACTCAAGGCGGCTATTTGTGAGATTGGTGGTAAGGAGAGTGTGTGTGTGTGTGTGTGTGTTTACCTACCTACCATTGTCCATCACTGTTCAGTTCCATACTTGCTCAGAGCCTTTCTGTGCTCTTAGTGTAATTATCTAGTTGGATGGTTACTGCGTTGGCGTCAATACAACGACAATACAGCGAACCTTATATTTAATCTAATATTAATGTAATCTAATATTAAACGGCAGTTGTCGTGTCCCTCCTGCGTATCAGTGGAGCCGGTGGTGCACCAGTGGAGCTACTTCGGCCAGTGTCCCCACTCACTGTCCCAGTGGTCCTGGGTCCCCTTCAGGAACCACTGCTACGCCTTCAACCTGCAGACCCTCCGGCTGCAGAAGGACGCCCTGTCCTCTTGTAAGAAAGGTAAGACCCCGTCGGTAAGACCCTGTTGGCAAGACCCTGTTGGTAAGACCCTGTTGGTAAGATCCTGTTGGAAACACCCTGTTGGTAAGACCCTGTTGGTAATACCCAGTGGGTAAGACCCCGTTGGTATGATCCTGTTGGTAAGACCCTGTAGTAAGACAGGAAGCAAAAATGAGGCTGACAGCCAATAGGAAGCAGGGACGGGGCTGTTGGACGTGTAGTGCCAAGGCACACTTTAATCATGGTTCTGGATCCACGCATCGATCAGATGAATTGAGCTCGCACTGCACTCTCCTGTAAAGATTATTATGTAAAGACAATAATCAATGTGTGTGTGTGTGTCCCACTAAATCTCTCTCTCTCTCGCTCTGTTTGCTCTTGGGTTCCTCCAGTGGGAGCGGAGCTGCTCTCGGTGCTCGATGAGATGGAGAACGGCTTTGTGTGGGAACACATCCAGGGCTACTCAGAACAGGCTCACGGAGCTTGGCTGGGCATCACGCTCAAAGGTAGAGCCCTGTGGTGCTGCGGCATGTTCAGTAGAGCCCTGCGGTGCTTCAACATGTTCAGTAGAACCCTGCGGTGCTTCAACATGTTCAGTAGAGTCCCTGCGGTGCTTTTACATGTACAGTAGAGCCTTTCAACATGTACAGTAGAGCCTTTCAACATGTACAGTAGAGCCCTTCAACATGTACAGTAGAGCCTTCAACATGGACAGTAGAGCCCTTCAACATGTACAGTAGAGCCCTTCAACATATACAGTAGAGCCCTTCGTCGTGTACAGTAGAGCCCTTCAACATGTACAGTGGAGTCCTTCAACATGTACAGTAGAGCCCTCAGCATGTACAATAGAGCCCTTCAACATGTACAGTAGAGCCCTTCAACATGTACAGTAGAGCCCTTCAACATATACAGTAGAGCCCTTCAACATGTACAGTAGAGCCCTGTGGTGCTTCAACATGTACAGTAGAGTCTTTCAACATGTACAGTAGAGCCTTCAACATGTAAGGTAGAACCCTTCAACATGTACAGTAGAGCCCTGTGGTGCTTCAACATGTACAGTAGAGTCCTTCAACATGTACAGTAGAGCCCTTCAAGATGTACAGTAGAGCCCTGCGGTCCTTAAACATTTACAGTAGAGCCCTTCAATATGTACAGTAGAGCTCTGCGGTCCTTCAACATGTACAGTAAAGCCCTTCAACATGTATAGTAGAGCCCTTCCACATGTACTGTAGATATACATATACACAGGGCTGTTCCTCCAGAGTATTTCCCTTGCATGGTGGATCCCTGTCTGTGTGTTTATGACTTGTGACTTATTATGATCATGCCTGAATCCTGAAATCCCGAGAGATCATGGTTGGATCAACTGGTACTGAAGCGAGAATGATGAGATGATGAAAAATGCTTCCATGTATCTTGCAATGCTTCCTTCATGTTTCATATGATGTGTTTCCGGTTTAAGTATTTCCTGTATAGCTTACTGCTTTTCCTGTTTGGCTGAATGGGTTTCCTGAGTATTTCCTGTCCGGCTGGATGTGTTTAGTGTGTGTTTATCATTTCAACATGAGTGTTGGTCAATGCGTGTTATTCAATACTTGTGTGTTCATTCATCGCACATTCTTTCGTGGTTTTTTGACACACGCTTCTCTGTGACTGCGGTGTGTGTCGCAGACAGCACCCCGGTGTGGGACGAGACCATGGACCTGCCCTACAGCAACTGGGAGGCTCACGACCTGATGAGCATGCTGTCGGCCAACAGCTGCTTCTGGATTCAGAGCAACTCGGGCCTGTGGAAGCCTGGCTCCTGCAGGAACCGAACACACGGAGTCATCTGCAAGAGGCTCCGCAGTAAGCACGCACACGCACACACACACACACACACACACACACACACAACACAGACACACACTGACACACAAATCATGAATTTGGTCCGTTGTTATCATATCATATTCTCATCATATCATATTTTTGATTGTGTTGTTGTTTCCAACTCAGGTATTGAGCCTTCAGCGTCAACCTGTAAGTATGACTGGACTCTCATTCAGTCTCATGTTAACGTTAATTCAGTCTCATGTTAGCGTTCCTTCAGTCTCATGTTAGCGTTCATTCAGTCTCATGTTAACGTTCATTCAGTCTCATGTTAATGTTCATTCAGTCTCATGTTAGCGTTCATTCAGTCTCATGTTAATGTTCATTCAGTCTCATGTTAACGTTCATTCAGTCTCATGTTAATGTTAATTCAGTCTCATGTTAACGTTCATTCAGTCTCATGTTAACGTTCATTCAGTCTCATGTTAATGTTCATTCAGTCTCATGTTAACGTTCATTCAGTCTCATATTAGGGTTCATTCAGTCTCATGTTAGCGATCATTCAGTCTCATCTTAATGTTCATTCAGTCTCATGTTCGCGCTCATTCAGTCTCATGTTAACGTTCATTCAGTCTCATGTTAATGTTCATTCAGTCTCATGTTAACGTTCATTCAGTCTCATGTTAACGTTCATTCAGTCTCATGTTAACGTTCATTCAGTCTCATGTTAATGTTCATTCAGTCTCATGTTAGCGCTCATTCAGTCTCATGTTAATGTTCATTCAGTCTCATGTTAATGTTCATTCAGTCTCATGTTAGCGCTCATTCAGTCTCATGTTAATGTTCATTCAGTCTCATGTTAATGTTCATTCAGTCTCATGTTAGCGCTCATTCAGTCTCATGTTAATGTTCATTCAGTCTCATGTTAATGTTCATTCAGTCTCATGTTAATGTTCATTCAGTCTCATGTTAACGTTCATTCAGTCTCATGTTAACATTCATTCAGTCTCATGTTAACGTTTCCTCTAGCATTCCTTCTTACATTAAAGCATCAGTCAGAGCGTTAATTAGAGGTTAGCATGAACACTGTTGTAATGTAACCCCCCCCCCCCCCCCTTCTCTCCCCAGCAGCAGACTCAGACCACCTGCCCACCCTGATCGTCATCCTGGTGGCGGGCCTGGGCCTGGTGCTGTTGATCGTGGGAGTCATCTACCTGTACCGGCGCCGAGCCATCGGTCCCCGGGGGCCCTACGACGGGGCCCGCTACAGCCGCACCAGCTCCGACCCCGCCCAGGAGGCAGAGAAGAACATTCTGGTGTCCGACATGGAGCTCAACGAGCAGCAAGAGTAGACCGCTTCCAGGACCGGGTCCTGCACGGTCCGGGTCCCGCACCATCTGGGTCCTGCACGGTCCGGGTCCTGCACCGTCCGGGTCCTGCACCGTCCAGGACCAGGTTCTGCACCGTCCAGGTCCTGCACCGTCCAGGACCGGGTCCTGCACCGTCCGGGTCCTGCACCGTCCAGGACCGGGTCCTGCACCGTCCGGGTCCTGCACCGTCCAGGACCGGGTCCTGCACCGTCCGGGTCCTGCACCGTACAGGACCGGGTCCTGCACCTTCCGGGTCCTGCACCGTCCGGGTCCTGCACCTTCCAGGTCCTGCACATCCGGGTCCTGCACCATCCGGGACCGGGTCCTGCACCGGGTCCTGCACCGTCCAGGTCCTGCACTGTCCAGGACCAGGTCTTGCACTGTCCGGGACTGGGTCCTGCACTGTCCGGGACTGGGTCCTGCAACGTCCGGGTCCTGCACCGCCCAGGACCAGGTCCTGCACTGTCCAGGTCCTGCACTGTCCAGGACTGGGTCCTGTACCGTCCAGGTCCTGCACCGTCCGGGTCCTGCGCCCAGGGGAGGCGGCCCCTGTTGGGTGACTCTGATTCCTGATAGAGATTGTGTCGCTTAGGATTCTGATTTGATTTGTCGGCCCTTTTTTATACAATATATATAGAGAGAGAGAGAGACTGAGAGACAGAGAGAGAGTGTTTAGAGTTAGCGTTAGCCTGCGTAGAGCGCAGCAGATGTCTCTGTTTTTCAAGACAAGAGAATCCTCCCCGCAGATAAGAACGACAGCGTACTGCTGCCAAGGCCGAAAAACATACAAATGATCAGTATCACGTTATAACATGAAAACATCTTGTTATAACATATAACTTGTTTTCACATGATAACGTGATGCTGATTCTGATTCTACCTTGGCAGCAATACTGGCTGGCTTCTAATTGATTTAAATTAGCTTTTTTTGTTGAGTATTTTCAGAGCAGATTAACAAAAAACACAGAAACCACTGAAGGCTCCAGTGGGACAGATATGCTGTGAGGTACGAACCAGAAAACCACAGTGTCTACATTTGCATTGTGTCAACTCTCTCTTTTTCTCAATTCACTGAAAATGGGAACGACTTAAATAGGAACAAAGCACCCAGCACCCAAATCCAAACAAAAACATTGATCAGCTAACATTAGCACCCTGAATCAAACTAAAACATGAATCATTATCCACACAGTCTCTCATCTCCGCCACGACAGTATTTACCTGAAGTTCAGGTCCGCTTTTATGTTGATTTAATTTTTTTTTCTCATTTTATTCGTTTAAGTTGACTTGTGTTAGTATCTGAGTAGCAGCTGTAGAAAGCCACCATAACAATGCATGCGTTGCTTTTGCCAAAGTATGTCTCGCCGACGTCCTGATCCGTACGCCAGCCGCAGCTCTGGGTGTGCAGCAGACACACGCCGGTCCAAATGTGAATCTGGAGAATTCTGTTTACATCGGCCTCTAAGATGGCCGACAGCAGTCGCCAGGCGAAGGGAAGTGTGTGTGTGTGTGTGTATGTGTGGGTTTGAGTGTGTGTGTGTGTGTGTGTGTTGGGGTTTGTTTAATGCACATAAATAAATAGGACTTAGATTTGTAGTGCTGATCTTAAGTGAACTACTGGCTGGTGGAACTTGCGGTCCAACATACAACAGACGTTCAAAAATCAACTTTTTCTTCCAAGGCTTTGTGCGTTTTGGCACTTTCTGTCGTAGTGGCCTCTGCTTTAATACCACGCTTCCAATTATTCAATCGCTTTGTTTTGTTCACCAACTAATGCAGGTTTTAGTATCGGTACATATATAGATATACTGTAGATCTATATCTATATGTATATATATATATAGATGGGTTAGGCTAAACCTTGGTTGTGTGGTTGTGTGGTTGTGTGGTGTGATGTGGAAGTGATCCCTCACACACGCTGAGCACAGCGTTTAAAACACATTGTCTGGTTCCCTTCAGGCGACGTGGAGACCCGACGTCATCACAAGAAGTGATTTTGTGTTTCTTTTTTTTACGTCCCTCTCTTCAAACATTCCTTTGTGCTTCGCCGTTTAGCCTGCAAGTGCCGTTTGGTGTCCTACTGGAGGAATGCTTCACATCTGAGCTTCTTCTCACTAAACTGCTGTGGAAATAGCGGCTCTGTAAGTTGGACTCACTATGGGGGAGCGTAGGAGAGTGTGTTTCTGTGTGTGTGTGTGTGTGTGTGTGTGTGTGTGTGTGTGTCTCCAGCTGTGGAATGTTGAGTCGGCAAGAAGAGTTCAGTGGCACGTCTGGAACCAATCAGAGAGGAGGAGGGCTCAGGGCCATGAGGGGTGAGGAAGAAATGTAGAGGTGGGAGAGAAAAAACTACAGGACGAGAGAGACAGAGAGACACAGAGGGAGAGAGAGGGAGGGAGGGAGAGCAGGGGTGTAGTGACACACTATTAGCAGAGGGGGAGGGAGAAGTGACACGTCCTAAGCCTCCCGCTGCCCCCTGCTGGTGGTTTGAAGTACAACCACACCTGAACCAGAAGGACACGGAGGAGGGAACGTGGCGTCCCCGGATGTGACGTGGACGACGCTTTAGGGGCGGAGCTCTCCAGAGCAACCGTTTTGCTTTGTAACTTTGTTGTGTTTTTTTTATTTTATAAATAAAGTTTATGTTGACGTTCACGTCTTCGTTTTATCTTTTAAACACAATACTTTGGGGGGAAATAACAGGCTGTAAAATATAGGCCATTTTAGTACAAATGAATAATAACCAAAATAAAAAATATATACTGTATATATAAAAGTTACAATTCTAAATAGTTTATTATGTCGACGTTCACCTCTCCTGAACCTCAGTTCTTAGTATGTAGGGAATGTTTAAAAAGGAGAAAAATAACTATAGGCTATAAATATAGGCTTGTATAAAGAGACTATATATAACTGTAGGCCTAAAGTCTAAATGGAAAAATCATTATTGGAAAAATCAATCGTAAAAGAACAGTGTCCTCTTGAATGTAATAGCAAATACATTCCACAGGGGGGCGTTCAGAGACAAGACTCAGACTGGCTAGTTAGAGTAAGGGGTTATGGTTGGGTTAGAGTTAGAGTAAGGGGTTAGAGTTAGGTTAGGGTTGGGTTATAGTTAAAGTAAGAACGTAGTGTTGGGTTAGAGGGTTAGGACTCTCGCCTCACCTGCAGATGTTGTAGAGAGCAAGTCTCCAAGATCGGGCCACAGAGGTGATGTTGGCGTCCATTATTGTATGGATGGATGATGCATGATGGATGGATGAATAAATGAAGATGAATGAATGAATGGATGATGAGCAGGCGAGGCGTGTTAGCTCTGCACCAGTAGTCTAAGTGTTTCTCTGGCTTACGGCTTATATTTCAGTCGTCACTGTAATCTCTTCACTGTGCTTTCAGGACTTTCAGACTTTCAGGTCCACATCAAATATTGAAAATAATCTTTATTATTATGATTATTATTTCAAGGCGTTTTCATACTCTGCCTGTTAGCAAATCTATCTATGCAGTGGGAAACATGAAAGCTGAAATGTTTTCTTGGCAACTGTTTCATTAAATGTACACGTGAATTAATGAAATTGTCCTGTTCTTAATGTGTGTGTGTGTGTGTGTGTGTGTGGTGTGTCTGCGGGTGTGTGATACGTGCATGCAAGTGTGTCTACTTCGCCCACTTCCATGAGCATCAGCGCTTGACTAATGTGTTCATTGTGATGAACTCAGTACCTTCTGATGACGTCCATCAGAATCCTCTTGGGTGTGATTGACTGGTCCCCCCTCACTCGTCACTCATCACTCATCACTCATCACTCATCACTCACCCGTCTCCTCCCCTCCTCCAGCCAGAGACATGCTGTGTGATGCGTGACGTGGAGATGATGTGTCATGGTATGTGATGCACGTATCTCCATGGCAACATGCACTTTCCACAGACAGACAGACAGACAGACAGACAGACAGATAGATCTTCTCCGTGTCTCACTTCCTGTCTGCTGGAGGTTATGGAGGGTGAGCCAATGAGGGTGTGTGTGTGTGTGTATCTGTGTGTGTGGTGTGGTGTGCGTGTTGTGTGTGTGTATCTATGTGTGTGTTTTGAGTGAGAGGGGGTGTGGGGGGGCATGGTTAACAAGCAAAATTAAAAACCCATTCGGTCCGTCATCTGGAGACCAGCCAAGTCCAAACGCAGAGGCAGCTGTTATAACTGGAGAGAGAGAGAGAGAGAGAGTTTAATGTGGTGTATTATTATTAGTTCTGTCTTATTTTGTGATTATTATTCGAATTATTATTATTATTACTTACTTTTCATTAATTTCATGTTCGTACATACTGGATGTGGCTTTGGCAATGATGTTGTGATAACGTTCATGCCAATAAAGCTTTGTTGAATTGAATTGAATTGAATTGAAAATTGAATTGAATTGAATTGAGAGAGAGAGAGAGAGAGAGAGAGAGAGAGAGAGAGGCAGAGAGTGACAGACAGTGACAGAGAGAGAGAGGGAGACAGGGAGAGAGGGCGGGGGGGAGGGAGAGAGAGAGCGGGAGGGGTTAGGGAGAGAGAGAGAGAGGGATACAGAGAGAAAAAGAGAGAGAGAGAACAAATTCTAGCGCAGCAGGTGAATTCATTTTGAGTTAAGGTGCTCCAAGTTAAAAAGACAGATCTCCACTTCTTATTGCCGTTTGTCAAAACTCATCAGAATGAGATCGGCTCTGTAAACCCTCATCTAGAACAATCTATAGCTCATCATAGTGTTGCGGCTCTCTGGTCTCTTTCAAGTGTTTGCTCATCAAAAAGATTTCAACACCAACAGAGAGACAGATGAGGTCACCGCTCTGCTGCTGCTGCTGCTGCTGCACCACCACCTGTACACCGTCTCTTTGGGGCAACAGGTCCCTTCGTTCTGTCAACCCTCCAAGCCACACGTTGGCAGTCAGTCAGTCTGTCGGTGTCCCACCACGCACGCAGCTGGCAGACGCACTGTAGAACACTCTGTAGTCACATCCCCGGCGCTGCCCAGCTGGAATCAACACATTGATTTTCAGTCCAAATGATTTTAATGGCCACGAAAGCAAGGGTTGAGAGGCCAGCGCTCTCCAAACACGGGCCCAATGGTCTCATCTTGAAGAGAAGGGAAGAAATCAAAGCCAAAACACTTCAAAGTGACGGATCAGCGATGGATAAAAGTGGTCGCTCTTCTCTCCCACCGTCCACACACCTGTGGTCCTGTGTGGTATGCGAGGGGACGTGGTTTAGCGCCGGCGGGGTGAGACAAGGTGAGCGGAGCGGCAAAATGCCTGTGATTGGTGCAGCTGTACAGGGATGAGTGTATTTAGCCTGCCGGTCATATTTATTTGACACCTCACAGGGAAAAGGCTGCGTAGGGATGGAGCAGCAGGACCCGACACAAAGCCGACTTAACCATAACCCAAGACGCCAGCTCCAATTCTTTATGTTTGCATTATTAATCCAAAGTGTGCAAAGTTACATTTTGATTATTCCAAACTGCGATCCCTCCTTCCCGGTCAAGAACTTGTGGCAACCACGGACATTGCTACATCCTGCTTCTCATCTCTCTGCCCAGAGAAGAGAGAGTGTGTGTGTGTGTGTGTGTGTGTGTGTGTGTGTGTGTGTGTGTGTGTGTGTGTGTGTGTGCGTGTGTGTGTGTGTGCATGTCTGTGTGTCTACACACTGCAAGTGATTGTGAGTGAAAGAGTTTTTACCTCAATAAATACTCTAAGACCCTTCCTTGGAGGAACAGGAAGCAGAAACAGTCGTTCTTTTTCTGCCTGCCTGTACTTCCTGGGATTACAGCAGAAGTTGGTCTACAACCTGCGTTCCACTTTGGTTATCTCTGCATGGGTTCACACCGGCTCCGGGGTCCGGGGTCCAGGGCCCGTGGCGAGGGGCCGGTCCGTCCCAGACGTCCTCTGGGCTTTGGCGAGAGGTGGAGGAGAGGGGATGGAGGGGTGTTGTGCTGGAGGGCTGAAGGCCGGTGTGGGAACGTCTGTTATCTGCTCAGGGCAGTCGGTGTTCTGAGAGGGATTATGGACTCTGTACTGTTTACTGTGTTTCTCAGGTTGGCTTTTAGAAAGTTTGAGGGTGTTGGATTGGTTTTTCCAAATGTTTTTCATACATTTTAAACAATATTTTTCATGACATTTCTTTTCATGGAAAATGAACAGAAATATGGAATTATATTTAATGTAAACATCAATGTAATTAAATAAATGAAACCTAAAATTATATTGTTTTATTAATTTGTCCTCAGGTCCCTGTGAGCTGTCTCCTCTCAGGGTCTCACTCTCCCACCTGTCTCACTCTCACATGACACAAAGCAGGACACCATTATCACTACCTCAGCAGGGACCATCAGGATTAAATAAGTCCTTATTGTCTCACATTTCCTTCAAAAACACTGATAAGTGAAAGTGTGGGGGGGCACCGAGACAAAAGGTGACGTTAATTTATGGAAAGCTCTGGGGATTCGTCCTGTGTTCGCTGCTTTGATGCGTAATCCTTGACTAGCCCTTACAATAGGAACTTCACAAAACACAACGGACACACGCACACACACTCTCATGCGCACACGTGTGTGTGTATGTGTGAGTGTATGTGCGCATGTGTGTGTTGTGCCTGGTGAGCTGCTGTGGAGTGTTTACCTCTGTGAATCACTCGGGTACAGGTGCAGATGAGTTCCATTGTTGGCATAAATTGCTTGGCCCAGACTGGCTACTCTACACACACACACACACACACACACACACACACACACTCATCGATCTAATCCTTCTTTATAATGACTTTCGCCGCCTGAAACCAACGGGAACGGAAGGCTGGAGAGAGGGAGACAGAGAGAGACAGAAAGAGAGAGGGAGGAAAACAGAGAGACAGAGACAGAGAAAGAGAGACAGATGGACAGACAGAGAGAGAGAGAGAGACAGATGGAGAGAGAGAGAGAGAGAGAGAGACAGACAGATTGAGACATGATTGAGATGTTTTCGTTATGGGATGTTTTTGCTTCACTTCCAAACCGCGTGAGGCAGCGGCCATATTTGGAAATCAATGTCTGCCCAGCCGAGGCCAGACAAATATTATGCTAATACAGAGGAATGTGAGTGTCAGGATGAGCTCACAAGGCCAGGATTTAGGTACAAAGATCCATGACTGAATGTGTACAGACTCACGTGAGGCCATAAACAGCCAGTAGCCTGCGACGTGTCGACCTCCTAGAGGCTCTCTGCTGGTACGGCTGCTTTTCTTCTGGTCGGGAAGCCGCCTCATAGTCGCACTGTTCTCAGCCTCTTCAGAGACCCGCGTAGCGTTAAAGTGTCTGCAAATGACCTCCCATACATGTGAGACCTTCTTGGACTCAGGACCCAGGAAAGGGTTAGGGTTAGTTATGACAGCAGGCCCCCATTCTCCACATCCCAGCCACATGGTTATCTTTAAAAAGCCAACAGTCATTTGCAGACAGGCTTGACATCCCTCTGTGAGGACTAACCAGGAGATGGAGACATGCTTACATTATAGTCTTTATCTTTATATATATATATATATATATATATATACAGTATATATAAGGGGAAAGGGTGCTGGAAGTTGCCATGCTGCAAGGTGTGACAAATACCGTGAGGTGTTCGATGCTCTAAAGTGGTACGATGAATGGCATGGCGGAAGAGCTTCACCGTGGTGCTGACAGAATGTTGACCCTCGTCTTCACTGTGCCCATGAAGATGTCATGTGACTCGGTGTAAAAATGAAGAGGACTAGCAGATCAAATATCTCGCCGGTGTCTGTCAGAGACCTCAGACCTCAGGACAGACCCTGTTTTCATGTTATATATCAGGCTCACCCGACCCCCTGGTCAGGTGAGCCAAGCGGGCGGGAGTCCAGACCGGTACTGCCTGTTTCCCCTACTGCCCGGGTGGGAACCTGCAGGCTCTGCTTTATCCTCTCATCTCCTCCCTCAACTCTCTCACGCTGGGGAGCCACGCAGGAAGCCAGCGAGCCTCTCATGAATTTTGATGAGATATGAGAGTCCTGACCCCGCCAGCTAGACCTGGGACCCGGCAGAACTCAAACCACCGACACACTTTCTCAGCGGGGTCGTCTTGTCCCGACAAAGCACATATAGGAAAGGAGAGAGAGATGGAGAGGGAGTGATGGAGAGATAGAGAGATGGAGGAGAGAGATGGCGAGTTAAATGAATGCATGGGTGCTGAATTATTGAGCGGGTGCTGAAGCAGAGAAGGAGAAGGAGATTGTGGAACACAGGTCAGGGAACGCTCTGCTACATGATATGGAGACGATGGATATGATGTATCTGTCTGTCTATCTATCTGTCTATCTGTCTGTCTGTTAAATATATATTGCTAAAAGTTTCTTTCAGCCTGTAGTTGTCTGAAATTCCACCATCCGAGATGGTTTGGAGTTCCTTCAAAGGTTCTTGGTTCCTGGGGAAAGTTCCTGTGGTGGAAATGCGGCTTACACAACTGTGGACAAGAACAGGGTTGGTTTCTTCCACACTGAGAACCCGCTCATTCTGTCCTAACTGTTCTCTTGACTTAAGACTTCTCCTCTCCTTCAATTCCCTGTCAATTTTCCCTCGTGAAGCCAATTAGCTAACGATTTGCTCTAAGCTTGTTGTTCACTATCTCTTGTCTCTCTAACTGTCGTCCTCTCTAACACACTCGCACCATGCCAGTGAGAGCGCTTGTGGATTTCAAACAAATCCTCGTGTGCTCTTTGTGTCACGCTGACAGCCCGGTGAAAATCTGTTATGCAAAATAAATCAGCCTCTTCTGCTTCAGACACGAAGATCCAAACCAAAACAAGAGTCAACACTAAAGCCGTGATTAGTGTCCACTTTTTTTTTTACGTCATTAAAAGTGGACCACATCTGAGTCATGCAAAGATGTACACATTTAATCCACACACTTTTTAGCACATTATTTATTGCGGTGTGTGTGGGTCCGTGCATGTGTGTGTGTGCGTGAGTGTGCGTGTATGGTGTGTGTGTGTGTGTGTGTGTGCATGTATGGTGTGTGTGTGTGTGTGTGTGTGTGTCTGTGTGTCTGTGCGTGTGCAAGTGCGTGTGTGTTTGCGTGACAAACATCGATGGGTTGTGGAGTTATCTTTGGGCTGCTCGTCCTGTCTTGTGTGTCCTGCACTCCAGTTCCTCCGGCGGGCGGGTTAACGAGCTCCCGGGGCAACGCAGGCCGCCTGCTAAACAACACTCTGAAGGATCTGCAGTCCGAGGGGGCTGGGGAGCTCACCTATTATGGGATGGACAGGTTCAGTGGCGGCTGCTGTTTTGTCTGGTGAGACATGTGCCATGGGAGGAAGATGATGATGAAGATAATGAAGATGAATATGTGAGGATGAGGATGATGATGGTGGTGATGAGGATGATGAAGATGAATAGGTGATGATGAGGGTGGTGGTGATGATGAAGATGTGATGATACTGATGATGATGATGATGTTGATGGTGATGATGTTGATGATGATCATGGTGATGTGGTGATGAGGAAGAGGATGATGAAGATGGATATGTGATGATGAGGATGAGGATTTACTTCCACTCTTCTGAATAATGCCAAAGCACGACTCAAAAGCAAAAGAAGAAAGAAGGAAGAAAAAGATCTCTGACATTTAGTATCTTATTATAGAAACGCAGGCAAGTGATGAAGCAGTTGCAGAAAAGTTGTCATGGTAGCAAGGAATTATGATGATAAGCCGACGATAAGCCACGTACATTGCATTGTCGGAAGTGACTGTATGATGTATGAATGTATAGAATATACAATCTATATTATAGGTACAGCGTGTTGACGTGGGGATATAAGCTCTGACTGAATACTTCTGTACTGGATGAGCAGTCAACCAGTCGGTCCGTACGACACAATATTGAGACTGGAGGGACAGGCCGAATGCAAACACACACACACAGCTGCAGACGCACACACACACACACACACAAACAGCAGCACACGCATGCACACACACAGACACACACACACACACACACACACAAGCACACATGCATGCGCACTCACACACACACACACACACACACACACACACACACCACACACACACACAACACACACACACACACACACACACACACACACACACACACACACACACACACACACACACATAACAACAAACCATCCCTTATACAATTCTATAGAAGCGTATATATATATATGTAACATCGTGTATATATATATACTATGTATGTGTGATATATAGTAAATATATCACACAGTTCACTAAGCCACCAAAGGGGCCAGTAATGAGAAGCAGTTCCTGAATTTTACACCTTGAAGTGTTGAGTGCTGATGGGGTTAACAGTGGGTTAAGGTTTCAGGGTGATGATGGTTGGACAATGAGCAGGATTACAGTTAATCCTGCTGCCAGCGGCTAACCCCGCCTCTCGTTTTAGGGAGACAACGTGTCCTGCTGGTGGGCGGAGCTCCGCTCACCAGGATTGATCCTCTGTTTGTTGTGTCCGTCCCCGTAAATCCAAACATAATACATCTGAATAAAAATAATAAAACGGCTTAATCACAACAACATCATTTTGACTTTTGCAAAATGTGTTCTGGTTTACATGAAGCCTGTATAAACGGCTTTGTTTGTTTGTTGATTTATTTATTGACATCACTATTTTATTTATTCATGAGTCAGAATAAGAGAAGGCGATACATAGAGTGACCCCATCAGTTACTGAATCATTTATTCACACAAAGCAAACAGCACATACAAACAGAACATGTTCTATGGGTGGGGGTGATATGGTGGAGGTGGAGGTGGAGGTGGAGGAGGAGGAGGTGGTGGATGAGGAGGAGGAGGAGGAGGGTGAGGAGAAGGAGGATGGGTGGAGGTGGTGGAGGAGGAGGGAGGTGGAGGAGGGAGGGAGGAGGAGAAGAGGAGGTGGAGGTTGTGGATGAGGAGGAGGAGGAGGAGGAGGTGGTGGAGGTAGAGGAGAAGGAGGAGGGGGGAGGGGAGGGAGGGGGAGGAGGAAGGTGATGGATCAGGAGGAGGAGGAGGAGGAGGTGGTGGAGGAGGAGGTGAAGGAGGTGGAGTAAGAAAGAGAAGGAGGAGGGGTGATGGTGGTGGAGGAGGAGAAGGAGGAGGAGGTGGAAGAAGGGAGGGAGGAGGAGGAGGAGGAGAATGAGGAGGTGAAGGAGGAGGGGCGTGGTTTTGTTTGCTACGAAAAACCCAATCCATAAAAAAACAGTCATCAAAGTGACATCTGGGCTAATGGAAGATAAATAGTCATCTGGGAAATGCCCTAATCGCCTGTTTGGTTTTTGGTTTGTTTGTTTGCACCAAAGGACAATCTCCAATAAATCTGAAATAAATAGAAGCATTTCCAGCGTCATGAGTTCATTCTCAGTATGACCGAGACAGTCCAGCCCCACATGTAGTACTATAGCCAGATATCTAACGTCCCCATACTCACATCATCTGCATTATCTACTGTATATATTTATATATTAAGTAGTATATGTGATGTCTCTGTATTCATATCTATCTATCTATCTATCTAAGCCTTTTAAATGTAACTATATATTAAATATAACTCACTATTTACTGGCCAAATGTAACTGTAGAAAACCCATTCGCTAGCGAATATAACTGTTAAAAACATTTTCTACCGAAATATAACTGGTAAAAAAACATTCTCTGCAATAAATGTTCCCGTTCCTTTGACATGCGTCTGTAAAACGACATCCTACCGAGTCTGCATTTGAAAGTGACTAGAGTGTCATTGATGCAATTCTCTTTATGTAGATGCCAGTCACACGTGGGAAACACTTTCCTGTAACAATCCTGTAGCATTATGTCTTCTTAAGATCTCACTCTCCCTCTCTCTCTCTCTCTTTTACTTTCTCTCTTGTCTCCCTCTCCTCTCCTCTCCCCTCTCCTCCCCTCATCTCCCCTCCTCCTCTCCTCTCCCATCCTCTCCTCTCCTCTTCCATCCTGTCCTCTCCACTCATCTCCCCTCCTTTCCTCTCCTCCTCTCCTCTCCTCTCCTCTCCTCATCCTGAAGAGCCAGCCATGTGTGGCTGTTAGAATTCTCTTGTAGTAAACAGGCTCTCTCCCCCTGCTGTCCTGAGTTCTGTCCTGAGGTCTCCTGTCCTGAAGTTTCCACGCTGTCCTGAGGTCTCCTGTCCTGAGGTCTCCTGTCCTGAGGTCTCCTGTCCTGAGGTCTCCTGTCCTGAGGTCTCCACGCTGTCCTGAGGTCTCCACGCTGTCCTGAATTTTCCATGCTGTCCTGACTTCTGTCCTGAGGTCTCCACGCTGTCCTGAGGTCTCCACGCTGTCCTGAGGTTTCCATGCTGTCTTTAGGTCTCCACGCTGTCCGGAGGTCTCCTGTCCTGAGGTCTACACACTGTCCTGAGGTCTCCACACTGTCCTGAGGTCTCCTGTCCTGAGGTCTCCACATTGTCCGGAGGTCTCCTGTCCTGAGGTCTCCACGATGTCCTGAGGTCTCCACGATGTCCTGAGGTCTCCACGATGTCCTGAGGTCTCCTGTCCTGAGGCCTCCTGTATTGAGGTCTCCACGCTGACCTGAGGTCTCCACGCTGTGTGGGCGTAGACCAGGCCAATGCGGGCATGTGTTCAGTCCCACCTGTCAGGGGAGGGGAGGGGGAGACATGGGAGGAAAGGGGGAGACGGGGAGATGGGGTGGGGGGGGGGGGGTGAATGAGGAGCCTGTTGTGACATTGTATGGAAGGCGGGCATATTGGAAAGCAGCAGGTGCTCTGGCCAATCGGGAGGCTGCTTGCCTGGGCAACCGCACCCCCCCCCACCACCCCCCACTCCAACCTGGCAGCATCAAGAGAGTGGGGGGGTGATTGGCTGAGGATCAAGAAGAAGGCGACTCACAGACCACTGCCAAGGGACCAGTCAGAACGCACCTGCTGCTGGGTCACATGACCGGAGATGCCTCAGACTGGCACTGTGTGTGTGTGTGTCTAGTGTGTGTGTCTAATGTGTGTGTTCAGTATGTGTGTGTTGTGTGTGTGTGTGTGTGTGTGTGTGTATGTGTGTGTGTGTGTGTGTGTGTGTCACTTTGAAGTCCCCAGCTTTGTTTATTTCATGACCACATAGGAAGGAAAGCCCCCCTCCCCCCTATCAGGAGAGCCAATGGGAGGGTGTGGTCTCCTGTCTGTTAGCCAATAACCACATAGTGGTTTGGTTTACACCACCTCATTCAATTAGATTGTCCCACCTCCACTGTGGAGCAGTGGAGGTGGCAGTAGCGGTGGAGGTGGAGGAGGAGGAGGTGGTGGTGGTGGTGGAGGTGGTGGTGGTGGTGGTGGAGTAGGTGGTGGGGATGGTGATGGTGGTGAAGGTGGTGGTGGTGGTGATGGTGGAGGTAGTGGTGGCGGCGGCGGCAGTGGTGGTGGTGTTGAGTGCTATTCAAGCTATTGAAAGTTAGCAGAAGGGTATAGGAACCCACTGATCCAAGCCCCTCCCCCCCCCCCCCCCGACCCCAGTAGCCCCCCTCATGCTGGCAGCTCCTAACCCAAACCTCCGCACAGCAACTAGGACTCCCCCCCCCTCTCCAAATGAGGAAATGACACAACAGACCTGTGACCCTACCTTCAGGAAGAAGGTACAAGTCATGTTCTTGTATATTCGTTGTTTGTATATTTGTTTCAGTAGGGAACAGAGGATACAGCAGAGAACACAACCGTAGATCCGTTTCGGTGGACCAGCAGATGTTGAGGTACTTCTGTTCACTTTGCTACGTCTCTCCTCATTATCCTCTTCTGCTCCGTTTACCACTGGCTGACTCAAAACACAGCACAAGGTGTGTGTGTGTGTGTGTGTGTGTGTGTGTGTGTGTGTGTGTGTGTGTGTGTGTGTGTATCTGCGTGTTCCTGTGTGTGTGTGTGTGTGTGTGTGTGTTGTGTGTGTGTGTGTGGGTGTGTCCTCCCATCTCTACAGCTCGAAGGCTCTCTCTCACTCTCTCTCTTTCTCTCTCTCTCTCTCTCTTCCTCTCTCTCTCTCACAGACACACACACACACACACACACACACACACACACACACACACACACACACCAGTTCTAATAAAACGCATCACAAAGCCTTGTTTCCACTGCAATAATTAACTAACGTTCCTGCTTATGAACTCATTGTTTGTTGTCATATCAGGAAGATGCAGGCTTCTTCCAAAAAGAGATGAACCACCAGACGCAACTGGATTCTGAAGATGACGATGCTTTGTCTGTGCATTTAGAAACATTAATAATTTTTAAGGATTGACATTTTTTTCCTGACTTTCGACTTCCAAATTGATGCTGGCCAGAAGACGTCCAGTTGAAGACACAAATATAAGCAATGGCCCGACCAGACTCTGGTGCACTGTCTGCATATTAAAGCTGTTAGTACCCGAAGAACCTCCCCTCAATAGAGATCTGGCATGAAGAACCTCCCATCAATAGAGACCTGGCATGAAGAACCTCCCCTCAATAGAGTCCTGGTAAGAACCTCCCCTCAATAGACTAGAGTCCTGGCATGAAGAACCTCCCCTCAATAGAGTCCTGGTATGAAGAACCTCCCCTCAATAGACTAGAGTCCTGGCATGAAGAACCTCCCCTCAATAGAGACCTGGCATGAAGAACCTCCCCTCAATAGAGACCTGGCATGAAGAACCTCCCCTCAATAGAGTCCTGGCATGAAGAACCTCCCCTCAATAGAGTCCTGGCATGAAGAACCTCCCCTCAATAGAGTCCTGGCATGAAGAACCTCCCCTCAATAGACTAGAGTCCTGGCATGAAGAACCTCCCTTCAATAGAGTCCTGGTATGAAGAACCTCCCCTCAATAGAGTCCTGGCATAAAGAACCTCCCCTCAATAGAGTCCTGGCATGAAGAACCTCCCCTCAATAGACTAGAGTCCTGGCATGAAGAACCTCCCCCAAATAGAGACATGGCATGAAGAACCTCCCCTCAATAGAGTCATGGCATGAAGAACCTCCCCTCAATAGTGTCCTGGCATGAAGAACCTCCCCTCAAGAACCTCCCAAATGCAGACAAATGTACTTACAGTACTGTAATCTGCAGTTAATTGAATGAGGAGGCTAATTGAATGAGGAGTTGTGAACATTTCTCTTCAGAATGGTTCAAAGCTTTTTAGCAATCGTAATAAACTTGTAAAAGGGTTCTGAGGTGTGCTGAATATACATGCGCCATTAATCGCAGCTTAATGAGTGGAATGTAGAGACCTTTGTGTGTTGCAGGAGCGGCTGGAAGCAAACGTGAACTCAGCGGGTGCCTGGTGGCGGTGGAGACGTGTCCAGAGAGACGGCGCTCTGGTTAGGAACAACTCGATAGCTCTCTGGTGCCCAAACCCCTGCTATCTCCCTCTGTCTTAGTGATGCCTGTCTCGCTCTGTCTCTCTCTGTGTCTCTCTGTGTCTCTCCCTCTCTCTCACTCCCACTCTCCCTCCCCCCCTCTCTCTCTCTCTCTCTCTCTCTCTCTCTCTCTCCCTCTCTCTCCCTCTATCTCTCCCCCCATCTCTCCATCTCCCCCTCTCTCCCTCGCTCACACTCTCTCACTCCCACTCCCTATCTCGCTCTCTACCTCTACCTCTCTCTCTCTCTCCTCCTCTCTATGTCTCTCCCTCTCTCTCTTCCTCTCTCTCCCCCTTCCTCTCTCTCCCTCTCCCGCTCCCTCTCTTTCCCGGAGTCTAGCTCTCTCTCTTCCGGTCATGTTGTTGCCACCGAGTTTGCTTGTTTTTCTCCCCCGCCCCCCCGAGACGTCACCTGCTGCCTGCACGGAGGTGCGCTTGTTTCGTCTCACGTGTCTGCGGGTGAGTGACAGCTGATCCCCCACGCTGCCAAGTTCATTAACATTCTGCCGGCCTCCCGCTCCACCGTTGCCATGATGTCAGTGTTTCTGTGGACAATCCATTCTACTGGATTCATACTCACATTAATTTATGTGCTATATACTTCGATCTATATATACTAGTGGTGGGACTCAATTAAAATAAATTAATCTAATTAATTAGAGGCTTTGTAATTAATTAATCGCAATTAATCGCATTGTAATCGCATAATATTTGACACGAGAAGCAACATTTTTCAATTCAAATGAATTTTGGTATACGAGTGAATCAATGAATAGACATATACATACGTTTAAGCAGCTAAATCCTGTTTATTTTAGCTACACAGACCAACAGTTTAACATAAAGTGCCATCTCTACCATCTAAAATGGTAACAACAAACAAAAAAACGGTCAAACGCGGCCTCTTCCGGTCCGTCCATATTTGAGCCTACAATTCGTCCACTGAGAAACGTTCCGTGGTGTTTGGAGTGCAAAAATAAAGTGCGATTAAAATGCGTTAATTAGTTTTAACGTGTTATTTTTTCTGTAATTAATTCATCGTAATTAACGCGTTAAAGTCCCGGCCCTAATATATACAGTATCTACTTATATATAGACACTTATATATATATATGTGCTCTATACTCATGCCTAACAACGTCCCGTAGCTTTTCTAAAATCCCGGTAAACCACGGCCTCTTGGGGCTTATTGCTTAATTATTATAGAGGACAGGAAGTTAGCCAAAACGGCGACGAAAAATCGCTTCCAGCTCCTCTAAAGGCAACCGTGGTCACCTGAGTTTCTCTTTCTGCTTCAGTCTGCTGCCTCTGTGTGTGTGTGTGTGTGTGTGCGTGTGTGTGTGTGTGTGTGTGTGTGTCTGTGTGTGTGTGTGTACAGCAAATACTGAAGCAATAAGTTTGTTGACAGCCTGTATTTGCGGAGGTGCAACACAGAACCTTCTCTCTGCGCTCCAAACTCTGCCTGAAGGTTCAGCTAATAAAGTGTGTTATAGATTGTTTTTTTATAGATTGTTTTATATATATTCTATTATATATATTTATATCAAAGTCAAAGGCAAAGTGCTTTATTTGTCACATGTACATCACAACACAGGGTCATTCTGTGCAGTGAAACATTGTGTACTGTGACATGGCAGGCGACTATACGTAGGAAGTAGACACATTTATGAAAAATAGAAAATATCAAGAAGAGACAAAAATATATATATATTGAGAATAGCACAATATACACAATAAAGATCAACTATCAGCTGTGCTAGAGAATGTAGGAATGGGGAATATAGCCAATGAATCCAGAAATAGTAAATATTAAGTATTATAAATGTACAAGTAAGTAAGATGCACAAGTTAGGGCAGTAGTAGCAGAAATATGGCCTGGAATAACAGAAATATACATAATAAGATAAAAGAATCAGAAGCGTGTATCCAGAAGTAATTGAATATAGCATAGGGAATATGGAATATAGCATGTATCCAGAAGTAATTGAATAATCTAAATATTATAAATGTTAGAACGTTATGTACGCGTAAAGTGATCATTATGATCAATGAGATTGGTGTTGCTGGTTGAGAAGCCTGATGGCCGGTGGAAAAAACAGCTTTTGAGTCTGGTAGTCGTTGCCTGATGCTCCGGCAACGTCTACAGACGACAGAAGTGTGAACAGTCCATGGCCTGGGTGGGCTGTGGTCCTCCATGATTTCCTGTGGTTTTCTCAGGCATCATGTGTGGTAGACGCTTTGCATGGCTGGGAGATGGCAGCCGATGATGGGCTCTGCTGTCTTCACCACCCTCTGGAGCGGCCGCCGTACCAGTCAGTAATGCAACCAGAGAATGCTCTTGATGGTGCACCATGGTGCATATTATTACATGTCATGAGCTTCACCTAGATTACTCTCATTGCTGATGATAGGTTTAGGGTTAACCCTAGACTTGAGGTCATAACAATGTTCCTCCTTGTCCTAATCTGTTGTAAAAAATATGGATATCAGGTATTTGTATTGTCTTGTCTAACCCTAATAGTAGATTACTAACCCTAACCCTAGATAGCTATCCCTTACCCTAACTCTACAAACCCTAACCCTAGATAACTAACCCTACTAACCCTAACCCTAGATAACTATCCCTAACCCTAGATAGCTAACCCTAACCCTAGATAGCTAACCCTAACCCTACTAACCGTAACCTGAGATAACTAACCTTACTAACCCTAACCCTAGATAACTAACCCTACTAACCCTAACCCTAGAGAACTGACCCTAACCCTACTAACCCCTCTTGTGAGTTCGGGTTAGTGTTAAACAAGACAATATATGAGTATTGTCTTGTCTAACACTAACCCCCCTATCAGACCTGATGTAGCAAACCTGATGTAGCAGACCTGATGTAGCAGACCTGATGTAGCAGACTTGAAGTAGCAAACCTGATATAGCAGCTACAGACCTGATGTAGCAGACCTGATGTAGTAGACCTGATTTAGTAGACCTGATGTAGCAGTAGGATGGGTCTAGGGCCGAACCCTGCAAGGCTGGAACCGGAGGAAAAGCTGAGGGCTAAACAGCCAATTACTGATGTTGTCACGATCTGTCTCTTTCCCCTTCCTCAGTGGTTATCTCTTCACTTGTGTTTTAGTGTGTATCTGTTTCGTTTTGGGATTAAAATCCATGAATATTCATCATGTCGCCTGCGCTTGGGTCCTTTTCCCCAATTTCCTCGTTACCGCTCCCTAACAGATGTGTATTTAATTTCTTTTTTTGTGTTTCCAGTGATGTGGAAAACAAAACAAATGAGAGGAAACAAACAGAAGGAATAAAAAAGACTTTTCAAGCTAAAGAGTGAAAAGATTAATGAATTAACAGATGTAATAGAGCCACATAGACACAAATAAATGATCCTGCAGTGATCCAGCCATTGCTTTATTTTCATCTCAAAATAGCCCAAACATTTACCGCTATACGTTTAAAATAATAAAGTGACAGCTAGGCGTGGGCGACCGGTGGCGTGTTGTCATGTGACGTGCGTCCTGCATTGGGAGTGCAGGCGGTTGTAACTTTGAAAAGCTATACGGTCACAATGTTTACGTCATCCGTCAACAACAAAACAAATCTAGTCCATCCTCATGATTTACTCGTGCATATATCCCATCATCATCATCATCATAGTTTCTACACCAGAAAAGCGTTAACATACGCTTTCCTCGCGGAAGAGTTCCCAGCGTTTGCTCGATCCTCTCAAAATGGCTGCTCTACCGAGTTCCCCTGAAGCCTTTCTGTCCTCAAACCTGCGGTGTGTGTGTGTGTGTGTGTGTGGGGGGGTCCTCTTCTTCAACCTCTTCATCATCCAGACAGACACAAGTCCAATGAGTGTATGAGTAAACAACTCACACATGCACACGCACACACACACACACACACACACACACACTCCCGCACATTTAGTCCAATGCGTTTTTTCCTCGATACGATTTTTTTCAATCGTTTTTTTCCACAGTGCAAAAAAACCCAATAAATAGAGATGTTTCTTGTATATATATATATGCAGTATATACTGTATACATGCATACATATATATGCTATATATATATACGTATATACGTCTCTACATGAGCAAGCAGCTCTTAGCGCGGTCCTTCCGCATGGCCGGGGGGGGCTGCAGGTCCTCGGGCCCCCCGGGGATGGGGGCCAGGGGCAGCTGGGAGACCCTCTTCAGGCCCCTCCTGGAGCTGCTGCGCTTCAGCTGGGGCTGGGCGCCGAGCGGTCGGCACACGGACGCCAGCGTGGTGACGTGGAAGACGTCGCGCACGCTGTTCTCCGACACCTTGGAGGTGCACTCCACATACGCCACCGCACCCATCTGCCTGCCAATCATACTGCCCTGGAGAGGGAGAGGGAGAGAGGGAGGGAGAGAGAGAGAGAGAGAGAGAGGGGGGGGGGGGGGGGGGGAGAGGGAAAGGGGGAGGGAGAGGGAGGGAGAGATGTAGGGAGAGACGGAGAGGGGAGTTAGAGAGATGGAGAGGGAGAGAGGGGGGTAGAGAGAGAGGGAGAGAGGGGGAGAGGTGGAGAGAGAGAGGGAAGGAGAGGAGAGAAAGGAAGGGCGAGAGGGAGGAAGAGGGAGAGGGAGAGGGAGAGGGAGAGGGAGGGGAGGGAGGGAGAGTGGGGGAGGGAGAGGATGGAGGGAGGGAGTGGGGAGAGAGGGAGGGGGAGAGGGAGAGGAGACGGAGAGGGAGAGGGAGAGGGAGGGGGAGAGAGAGAGGGAGGGGGGGAGAGGGAGGGAGAGAGAGAGGGAGGGGGGGTTAGAGACTATTGGACGGCTTCACCATTGCATCACTTAATTTCGTCTTTGTCGTCTCCGACCACATTTGGTTGTCATCATGATTTCATCATCCTCATCAATTTCATTTAACATCTTCACCATCAGCCTTATTATAAGTATCATCATCACCATCATCATCATCACCATCATCTTCTTCTACCTCTCTGATGTCAAGCTGTGTCAGGTGTTGCATCATTAAGACACTTCCTTGTAACTCTCTGGTTTCCTTGTCGATATTCAGTGTTTTGTCTCCGGATGTCTCTTCAAATCTCTTCAAATCTCTTCAAACCTCTTAAAATCTCTTTAAATCTTTTCAAATCTTTTCAAATCTTTTCAAATCTTTTCAAATTGAGGAGACATTCAAGAGATTTAACTCTTTAAATCTCTTGAATGTCTCCTGAATATCAGATTCCTTGCCTTGACTATGCACCACAATAACCATCCTCCTCCCATCTACGACTACGACTACTACTAGTACTACTACTACTACTACTACAAGTACTACTACTATGACTACCTCTACTACTACTAATACTAGTACTACTACTACTAGTACTGCTGGCCCTGCCATCACACAGTACTAGTACTACTAGTATTAGTTTAGATGATAGTAGACAGGGTTAGGGTGAGCGAGAGATCACCCGTTTCAGTTTGAACTCGATGCTTAAAGCCTTTGGACAAAATAAGTTTCACTTGAAAACAGCGCGTTAACTAATAAGTTATTAGTTAAAAGTCTGGTGTGTGCGTGCGTGTGTGTGTGTGCATATGTATTTGTGTGTGTGTGTGTGTGTGTGTATGTTCTCAGCAGCTGCTGTTTGACACACATTCACGTTGGCTCAGACTAGCCGCTGGTAAACATTAGCATAATAAGCCAAGACAAAGTGTCCACACGTGGTCTATTTACATGCGCAGCCCTGCACTCTGAATAATCATTAATTTATCCTCCATTGAATGAATTGAAAAGTTTGTTGTTGTTGTTGTTGTTGTATTGGATGCAGCAGGCAAAGTTCTCAGCCGTGTAAACAAAGGGTTTCTTGTTCCCAGTGTGAAAAAAAAGCCCTTTTCTCAATTTTCTGCGTCTAACAGCAGACGGCAGCGAAATGAACACACAGAAAACAGCCGATTAAAATGCAGACATTTTTCGCCGTCCAGTTCATAGGCCCCTCCCTCTCCTTTGTGCTGCTCTCCACCCGGAGGTCATGTGACCAGCAGGGAATCGCCCTCGTTTATCACTGTCAGGTTCCTCTGTTCATCTCGTGCCACTAAATCTGCATTCATGGTTCTGTGGAGTTTCAGTGGAATGAAACGAAAATGTGTCCCTCAATATAAACTATAAACTCAGCCGCCGACAACCGTCTTGAACTCTCCCTCTCTCTCTTCTCCCCTTTTCTCCCTCTCTCTGTCTCTCTCCCCCCCCCACCCACACTCTCTCTCAAACAAGCAACCTTTCATCATGTCAGCACTTTATGGTCAGAATGCCAAGTGCAATCCGGTGAGGTTCACACAACTCCCAATGTACCTAGCCTCTCTCTCTCTCTCTCTCCCTCTTTCTCTCTCTCTCTTTCTCTCCATCTCTTTCTCACTCTCGCGCTCTCTCTCTCCCCGCTCTCTCTCTCGCTCTCTCCCTCTTTCTCTCTCTCTCTCTCTCCATCTCTTTCTCACTTTCACACTCTCTCTCTCTCTCTCTCCCTCTCTCTCTCTCTATGGGGGTCTATACCTGCTCGTGGGGGACAGGGATGAGTCTCTGTTTGGACAGCTCTCTCAGGGTGGCCACGTCTGTCCTCAGGTCCATCTTGCAGCCCACCAGCACCACCTTGGCATTGGGGCAGAACTCCTGCGTCTCTGCGTGCCACTGAGGACGCAGGGAACAAGGAAACAACACGTCATTTTATTACTTGAAATTCCAGAGAGTGCTGAAATGTTCCACAGGTGCTGAATACCATCCATGTGCACTCATGCTTCATGTCCAGAACGACCTCTGACCTTTCAAGCCCCGCACCTATACTCTGTGTCCCTGCGAGCCATGAACACCATTGAGATGCTATCTATAAGATATAGTATGAAGCATATGAGGGAGTACTTTAAATCTACCTCTTCTTTCTCTAGTCGCAGTGCAAACACTAAACTGCTGACCCAAGTTCTGAATCAACTCACAACTAAACCAACTGAAATTATACCAATTCTTCCATACGCAATAAATACTCAACAAACACACAAGTACTCATATAGAAAGAAGAAGAAATAACAAGGAAACACACACAGACCTTCTTCATGACGCTGTCCAGCGTCTCAGGCCGGCTGATGTCGAAGCAGATGAGGACGGCGTCTGAGTCCGGGAACGCCAGCGGACGCACAGTGTCGTAGTACGAGGACCCTGTGGATGGAACACACAGCACCGGAACACAAGGTCAGGTTCACCTCCTCCACCGAGGTGTCCGCGCCCCCCACTAACCCTAACCCCCCAAACCCTAACCCTAACCCCCCTAACCCTAACCCTAATGGCACCAGAACATAAGGTCAGGTACACCTCCTCCACCGAGGTGTCCCCTCCCTAACCCCCCAAACTCGAACCCTAACCCCCTCACCCCAACCCAAACCCTGACCCTAACCCTGACCCCTCCCCCTATTCTAACCCTAACCCATCAACCTGACTCAACCTCCGGAAGTCTCCTTTACCATATGGCTAATGACTCATCAATTAGCACCCATGAGTACCCGGGGGGGGTCACAACCCAAGGATGCTGGGCCGGACCCCCACAGGGATGATGAGGCTCACACACACTCTCTCTCTCTCTCTCTCTCTCTCTCTCTCTCTCTCTCTCTCTCTGTCACACACATACACACACACACTTATGGTTAAGAGTGCCCAGCAGCGTAGGTCTAGCCTGCAGCAGCCCAGGTCTAGACTGCAGCAGCCCAGGTCTAGCAGCCCAGGTCTAGACTGCAGCAGCCCAGGTCTAGCAGCGTAGGTCTAGCCTGCAGCAGCCCAGGTCCTGGTCATGCTTTGTTCATTGGAGTGATACGCTGTTAATTCGAGCTATGCACTGTTATTTGGAGTTATGTTTTGTTAATTGGATTGATGCTTTGTTAATTTGAGTGATGCTCTGTTAATTGGAGTGATACTTGATGCTTGTGGAGAGTCACCATTCTCGCTCTTTGCTCGTACATCACAAAAGCAAAGTGTTGAGGTATCCAATAATATAATCGTATAATAATATACGATTATATACTGTCAACGTCTTAACCAAACGGTTATGATATGGGGAAGCAGCGGCAGTAAAACACCAGCACTGGTCGTCTGAGAATACTCAAGATTACTGGCCTACAATACAGCCAAGAGTGGGACACACACACATACACACATACACACACACACACACACCAGGTCCAGTAGTCAGCAAAGTACATTATAAAAAAGTCAGTGGTGATTGGCTGTGGTTACACTTGAGGTGCTATGAGTGCCAAGTCAGGTTTTCATATATATTGGGGGGAGAGCAAGGAGAGAGAGGGGGAGAGGGGGAGAGAGAAGGCAAGGGGGGACAGAGAGATATATAGATATAGAGAGAGAGAATGCAAGGGGAGAGAGAGAGAGAGAGAGAGAGAGAGAGAGAGAGAGAGAGAGGGAGAGAGAGAGAGAGCAAGGGGAGAGGGAGAGAGACACCCCAACTAAAGAAAGAAAGAGAGAGAGGGAGGGCAAGGGGACGGAGAGAGAGAGAAAGAGAGAGAGAGGAGAGCAAGGAAGGAGAGAGAGAGTGAGAGAGGGAGAGAGAGAGAGAGGTCAAGGGAAATGAGAGAGAGAGAGAGTGTTGGTGGAGAGACTGCTACGACTGAATGAATAGAGCGAGGAACCTCTGGGATCGATGGGTCAGTCCCCTCAGATCTACATGATTGACAGGCCACGGGGCAGGAAGAGACCTCCGTCACACACAGGCAATTTGGAGGGCTGCTCTGTTTCCTGAGTGACAGAGGGACCGAATCAGCGTTTCTGCAAAGTCATGAGCAGAGAGTCCTCTGAGGGAGGCCGGAGGAAACAGCGGGCTTTCAAATAGATGTAAAAAAGTGCTGCGTGTGAACCAAGCAGAGCCGGGACTAATACAAGTCAATCAGCCTCAGGGGCGAGGGGCTGAACATGCACACACACACACACACACACACACACACACACACTCACACACACACACACACACACACACACAAGCAGTAAGAAGGCACAGATATGACCGTGACTACAGCTGTGGAGACAGGCAGGGCTAGGAATGGGCGGGGCTAGGACGTGCAGTGTAAAAGCGCCGTACACACACACACACACACACTCATTCACACACACAAGCACACACACACAAGCACACACACACACATAACACACCACACACACACTCTCATACACACACGCACATACGCACACGCACATACGCACACACACACGCGCACACACACACACACACACACACACACACACACACACACACACACACACACACACACACACACAAACACACAAACAACAAATATAGGAAGAATAGGGTGCTGGTGTTGTGGCAAAAGTTAAATGGCGCCCCAAGAAACCCCCCCCCCCCCCCTCTCTTTCTCTCTTGTGTTCAGCCATCTTGTTGTTCCTGAAAACATTTCACGATTGCACGGCGGAGTCTCGTAGCAACCTGGCGGGAAGCAAACGATTCTTTGCGGCGGGGAGCTGAGGGGAAGTGGGCGAGAGAGCAGGGGAGCAGGAGAGAGAGAGAGTGCTGGCTCCTGACTTTAGTGCATTCATGTTCAGGGGCAAGAAGGGGGTGGGTGAGGGGGCATACTTTAAGAGGCCAACTGGACTTTGAATTGGAAATTGTTCCTGTTTCAACACCAAGGTGTGTGTGTGTGCGTGCGTGTGTGTGGTGTGCATGTGTGTATGTGTGTGTGTGTGTGTGTGTGGTGTGTAGTCGTACGGCCATGTCGGTTATTGCAGTTGTTGCTTCAATTGAAGCAAGAAATCATAAAAAAAACTACACGATGACCACAAGACATTGGTATGGAGACTTCCCATAATTTCATAAATGTTAACTTTCATTCACATCCCATCGGCCTGGAATAGTCCCTATCCATGCAAGACACACCTGGGAGCACACACACACGCACACACACACACGCACGCACACACACGCACACAGGTGATGGCGTGATTCGGTAACTAAGGCAACAAGGGCAGAATTCTTCCAAGGTATTACTGCTGGGCGGTGGCGCTGACAGTGGGTTAAATGGCCATTAACCTTCTGCTGGTCTGGAGACTCCGCCCATCACACCTGATCCATCAGGGCTGCTGCTGCATCATAGAGGCAGCAGACACCCCCCCCTACATGGATCTGATCCAAGTCTCTCTCCCTCTCTCTCTCTCTCTTCATCTCTTCCATCTCTTCCTCTCTCTCTCTTGTGTGTGTGCGAGTGTTTGTGTGGTCAGGTTTTTGAGCAGCTATTTGAAAGAAGTAACAGTAAGGGTGAGTGTCATGGAAGTGTGACACTTCATAGCCAATAAATAAAACTTAAATATGGCGATATAAGTATATTATTACATTATCAGCTCAGTTATTACATTATTTTATGATTTTTTTTGCAATAACCTGCCAATAAGGTTATTACATTAGGCACAAAAGTTGATTACGTTATTGGTTTAGAAAATGTATTACATTATTGATGCAGCCTTTGACCGCAGACAGGAAGAAAGGAGAAGGAGAGACCAGGGGAGATGAGCGCGTCGCTATTTCACCTGTCGTTTGTCAGCTTCTCTTGACTCCTCCCCCTTGACTCCTCAGGCTCTGCCGTTCTCATGCTGTTTCTCTGCTCGCGATTATTTAATTATTTAGTTTCGGTTACTCCGCTTCCAGAGAACACGTCCTGATTTATAACAAGGAGCCGTGTCTGCTCGCCTTGGCAGCCGCACAACATCTCCTCTGAACAGCGTGACATTACAGCTGCCCGTTGTGTTCGCCTCGCTGCTAGAAACCCAGAAAACATTCCTTGAGCTGGAGACACTGCCTTGTTGAAGCAGAACAGAATACACATGTGATTATGATGCATGTGGAAATCCAACAAAGATCTGCTGGCTTATAAATAACGTCATTCATAAGTGATAAGGGAGGGGGTGTCTGCATCAGTGTCTGCATGCAAGGGGGGATGAGAGATCCTTTTGGGTGTGTGCATGTGTGTGTGTGTGTGTGTGTGTGTGTGTGTGTGTGTGTGTGTGTGTGTGTGTGTGTGTGAGTTTCCATGGATGGACACTGAATGGGGAATTCATGCGTTAAAAGCATCAAACAGACAACAGTGCCCATGGGTCTGTGTGTGTGTGTCTGTGTGCATGTGTGTGTGTGTGTGTGTGTGTGTGTGTGTCTGCATGCACACGTCTCTGTGGACATGGTGTGTTAATTATAGCAGCAGAGTCCTGCCCTCCGTCTGCAAAGTCCTGCCCCCCAGCAGAGTCCTGACCTCCGTCTGCAGAGTCCTGCCCTCCATCTGCAGTCCTGCCCTCCGTCTGCAGTCCTGCCCTCCGTCTGCAGAGTCCTGGCCTCCGTCTGCAGTCCTGCCCTCTGTCTGCAGAGTCGTGCCCTCCATCTGCAGAGTCCTGCCCTCCATCTGCAGAGTCCTGCCCTCCGTCTGCAGTCCTGCCCTCCGTCTGCAGAGTCGTGCCCTCCATCTGCAGAGTCCTGCCCTCCATCTGCAGAGTCCTGCCCTCCGTCTGCAGAGTCCTGCCATCCGTCTGCAGAGTTGTGCCCTCCGTCTGCAGAGTCCTGCCCTACATCTGCAGAGTCCTGCCCTCCTTCTGCAGAGTCCTGCCCTCTTCCCCTCCGTCTGCAGAGTCCTGCCCTCTTCCCCTCCATCTGCAGTGTCCTGCCCTCTGTCTGCAGAGTCCTGCCCTCCAGCAGAGTCCTGCCCTCCATCTGCAGAGTCCTGCCATCCTGCAAAGTCCTGACCTCCAGCAGAGTCCTGCCCTCCACCTGGAGAGTCCTGCCATCCTGCAGAGTCCTGCCCTCCAGCAGAGTCCTGCCCTCCAGCAGAGTCCTGCCATCCTGCAGAGTCCTGACCTCCAGCAGAATCCTGCCCTCCAGCAGAGTCCTGCCCTCCAGCGGAGTCCTGCCCTCCGCCTTCCTCTGGCAGTGTCCTGACCTCCAGCAGAGACCTGACCTCCAGAAGAGTCCTGCCATAGGTATATAGGTTCATTCCTGTACCGCCATTGGACATTTGATACCCGGTACAAAGACCCTGGGTTCATTCCTGGGGCTAAAACACAACACGGCGGCAATTCAAAATGTCTACATGTCTAACGTTTTAGCTTGTCGTGCGCGGCGGTGCCCAAAGCACCTTTAACCCCGCCGGCTAGCACGCGACATGCTAATGACGCCTGGCAGTGGATATGTCTGACTATAGCTGCTAATCCACATTCGTATCATGACGGTAGCTGTTTATATTTCGAAATAACATGAATACATGTATAGTGTAAAAGCATACATAATGGAAGATGTTCAGCATTTGAAGTAAGGTGTTCTATTTAAGTATTGTTCTATTTAACTAATACTTCCCTCTCTTGAATGCGATGTGAAGTACTTGTGCAGTACCTGGGGCATAATGAGACAGATGTGATGCCGATCGCTGTCGTCAATAACTCTCCGATATCCTTATTTCTCCTGGTCAGCGTGCTGCCGTCTGAGCTTATCTTACACACCAGAATACTCAGCTCATTGAGCTGAACACACACACACACACAAGCATCTATCCAGAGACACGACACACCCACACACACACACACACACACACACACACACACACACCACAGGGGGGTTCTGTGTAAAAATGCTGGTTTCAGACAAGCCTCTCCCGCTATAGCTCTATGTTTTACACTTGATTAAACTTTAATAATACTGCAGGTGGACTTTACACACTCAACACAGAGAACATTTGTGTGTGTGTGTGTGTGTGTTGTGTGTCGAGTGAGTGGGGATTTCTCTCAAGTCAAGTGAAGTCAATTTTATTTGTATAACCCTTATCCACAGTTACAGTCTCAAAGGGCTTTACAGGCCATATGATTATTGGCCATGTGATTATGACACCCCCCTAGAAACCTGGAGAAGGAATGCAGAGTGGGGGATCCCTCCTTCCAGGGATGGTTCGGGGTGCAATGGGTGTCATACCGGCATGGAAAAGAGTAACAAAGCATAACAATTATAAGCGACTCCCTCCATCAGCTGAGTCCTGACCTCCATCTGCAGAGTCCTGCCCTCCGTCTGCAGTCCTGCCCTCCGTCTGCAGTCCTGCCCTCCGTCTGCAGAGTCCTGCCCTCCATCTGGCAGAAGTCCTGCCCTCCATCTGCAGAGTCCTGCCCTCCGTCTGCAGTCCAGTCTGCCCTCCGTCTGCAGAGTCGTGCCCTCCATCTGCAGAGTCCGCCCTCCATCTGCAGAGTCCTGCCTCCGTCTGCAGAGTCCTGCCATCCGTCTGCAGAGTTGTGCCCTCCGTCTGCAGAGTCCTGCCCTACATCTGCAGAGTCCTGCCCTCTTCCCCTCCATCTGCAGTGTCCTGCCCTCTGTCTGCAGAGTCCTGCCCTCCAGCAGAGTCCTGCCCTCCATTCTGCAGAGTCCTGCCATCCTGCAAAAGTCCTGACCTCCAGCAGAGTCCTGCCCTCCACCTGGAGAGTCCTGCCATCCTGCAGAGTCCTGCCCTCCAGCAGAGTCCTGCCCTCCAGCAGAGTCCTGCCATCCTGCAGAGTCCTGACCTCCAGCAGAATCCTGCCCTCCAGCAGAGTCCTGCCCTCCAGCGGAGTCCTGCCCTCCGCCTTCCTCTGGCAGTGTCCTGACCTCCAGCAGAGACCTGACCTCCAGAAGAGTCCTGCCATAGGTATATAGGTTCATTCCTGTACCGCCATTGGACATTTGATACCCGGTACAAAGACCCTGGGTTCATTCCTGGGGCTAAAACACAACAAAGTGGCAATTCAAAATGTCTACACCCCCCCCCCCCCCCCCCCCCCCCCCCCCCGCATGGCCTGGTTATTCACTATTTTTAGATTGGTTACAAAATACAACATTTCCACAAGCGCAGAGTCTGCAGAGTCCTTCCCTTCATCTGCAGAGTCCTGCCCTCTGCCTGCCTCCAGCAGAGTCCTGTCCTCCAGCAGAGTCCTGCCCTCCAGCAGAGTCCTGCCCTCCATCTGGAGAGTCCTGCCATCCTGCAAAGTCCTGACCTCCAGCAGAGTCCTGCCCTCCACCTGGAGAGTCCTGCCATCCTGCAGAGTCCTGCCCTCCAGCAGAGTCCTGCCCTCCAGCAGAGTCTTGCCCTCCAGCGGAGTCCTGCCCTCCGCCTTCCTCTGGCAATGTCCTGACCTCCAGCACAGTCCTGACCTCCAGAAGAGTCCTGCCATAGGCATATAGGTTCATTCCTGTACCGTCATTGGACATTTGATACCCGGTACAAAGACCCTGGGTTCATTCCTGGGGCTAAAACACAACACGGCGGCAATTCAAAATGTCTACACCCCCCCGCATGGCCTGGTTGTTCACTATTTTTAGATTGGTTACAAAATACAACATTTCCACAAGCGCAGGCATTTCTCCAAGAAGAGGTTTGTCTCATTCAATATTTCATTCACGTTTATTTTGCATGAGAACCCTTCATTAAATGTGTGTGTGGCCGCGGGACACATGTTGTGAGCGCTATGCTACGTTTTAGCTTGTCGTGCGCGGCGGTGCCCAAAGCACCTTTAACCCCGCCGGCTAGCACGCGACATGCTAATGACGCCTGGCAGTGGATATGTCTGACTATAGCTGCTAATCCACATTCGTATCATGACGGTAGCTGTTTATATTTCGAAATAACATGAATACATGTATAGTGTAAAAGCATACATAATGGAAGATGTTCAGCATTTGAAGTAAGGTGTTCTATTTAAGTATTGTTCTATTTAACTAATACTTCCCTCTCTTGAATGCGATGTGAAGTACTTGTGCAGTACCTGGGGCATAATGAGACAGATGTGATGCCGATCGCTGTCGTCAATAACTCTCCGATATCCTTATTTCTCCTGGTCAGCGTGCTGCCGTCTGAGCTTATCTTACACACCCAGAATACTCAGCTCATTGAGCTGAACACACACACACACACACACACACACACACACACACACACACACACACACACACACACACACACCACACACAGGGGGGTTCTGTGTAAAAATGCTGGTTTCAGACAAGCCTCTCCCGCTATAGCTCTATGTTTTACACTTGATTAAACTTTAATAATACTGCAGGTGGACTTTACACACTCAACACAGAGAACATTTGTGTGTGTGTGTGTGTGTGTGTGTGTGTGTGTGTGTGTGTGTGTGTGTGTGTGTCGAGTGAGGCGACTTGTTTGCCCTCTCTCAAGTCAAGTGAAGTCAATTTTATTTGTATAACCCTTATCCACAGTTACAGTCTCAAAGGGCTTTACAGGCCATATGATTATTGGCCATGTGATTATGACACCCCCCTAGAAACCTGGAGAAGGAATGCAGAGTGGGGGATCCCTCCTTCCAGGGATGGTTCGGGGTGCAATGGGTGTCATACCGGCATGGAAAAGAGTAACAAAGCATAACAATTATAAGCGACTCTCCAAATCAACAACGGTTGAATTCAGAGTCATGACTGCGTTCTCCGGAGTAGAGTGAGTGAATCAAATGCAAATTAAGACAAATTAAGCGGCTTGTTTTGTCGAAGTGATCGAATTACATTTCTTTCAAATCCTTAAAGTATTGCGACAGAGAGAACAGAGAACCGGGAACAAAGAACAGAAAGGTTCTAAATGTCGGTTAATTGCCCAGCCAGTGTGGTTCTATATATTGATAGTCTAGTGACAAAGCTCTGAGGATGGAATAGCTGGCAGAAGATCACCACAGTCTCAATTTCTGTCAGCCTGACTTTATTAAAACCTGACAACACGTCAAAGTCTCCCTGCATTATGCTGACACAAGCAGGGCTCATCACTCACAGCAATAATGTACAGGTCAATAGAGCTCGAATCAGAACGCAGTGTGTAAGCGATACTAAAATAAAACCACTCCACCTATATCAGCACTTTCTACAACCACTACCCCACCCTGTCCAACACACACACACACACACACACACACACACACTCACTTATTAAATCACACACACACACGCTCTCTCCACACACACACACACACAGACACACACACATACGCTTTCCATTGAGTCAGATTATAATTGAATTAGGTCTCCAGATGGTTAGAAGCTAAATGCTAAATGCTAAATGCCAGGCGGAACACGGGCGCAGAATACAAAGCAGGTCTAAATGTTAGCCTCTGATCCGCAAGGCTTCCGTTTCCCTTAATGCTTTGTTTACCTTCTTTTAAAACTTTTAAGCCCCCACTCCGAGATAAACACACACTCACAAAAACAACAAAGCCTGACCTGAAGCCTGCAGTAATGATGTCAATTAGATCAACACTTTCACCGCATCGCTTTCCTCTCTCTCTCTCTCTCTCTCTCTCTCTCTCTCTCTCTCTCTCTCTCTCGCTCTCTCTCTCGTCCAGCCGAGGGAGGAGACACACCGCCACCATCAGAATCACCCCGAATAACCCCGTCCTCCTCCTCCAATCAGAGGCCCTGTCTATCATCCAGGCTGGTCCCGTTGACGTCGGCGAGCGCACGGCTGGCCTCAGCGCAGAGGCGGGAAGGAGAGGAGGCCGGACACTCAGGTGGCCTCCGACCGCCTGGTGATAATGACTACAAATTGCCGTTACCAAGCGGGGAGACAAAGAGGAAGTGATGGTATGGACAACACGGGGTAACAACGTGAACAATGGAGGAGATACGAGATGTACATGGGGGCTGTAGAGACACAACTGCACTTCCTTACCCAATGTACTCAACATGATGAAACTAGAGACTCTTCATTCAACAAATTCAGCTTAATCCTCCCTTTTGAAAATATACCAACGAAGAAAAACTACCACACATTCTGGGAGAGAACAAGGACTTGGCCACTCAATTCATAGCAGCCTGCCATAACCCGAGGGACAGCCAGTGAGGCCACACCAACTAAATTTCTGCTTAATTTTATGTATTTATTATTAGATCTGTCTTATTTTGTGATGTTATTGTTGTTATCATTACTGACTTTTATTCCATGTTTGTATGCATGTGGCTTTGGCAATAATAAGGCTCAAACGTTTATGCCAATAAAGCTTTCTTGAATTGAATTGATGGAGTATGAGGATGCCGTTCTCCTCTGATAGCAGATAATTTGAGTGCTTGCTGAGATGAAACGTGAACATGTGTGTTTGGTATGAGTCGATGAACAGCGCTGCTAGACACAATAGCACACACACGCGTGCACACACACACACGCAGAGTCGCACGCACAGACACATAGACACACACAGGCACACACACACACACACACACACACACATTAACACACACACGGACATACACGCAGAGTCACACCCACAGACACACACACACACACACACACACACACACACACACACACACACACACACACACACACACAATAACACACACAGGCTCACAGTCACACACACACGAAAGTGTTCAGGTGTCCCTGAGCAAGACACCTCACCCTACCTGCTCCACCTAGCTAAGTGTGGAGGTGTCCCTGAGCAAGACACCACCGAACCCTACCTGCTCCCAGCTGGCCTTGCGTGGTTGAATGTGAGGCAATGTAAAGCGTTTTGGATAAAAGCAATCCGTTTGCATGCATGCACACAGAAGGCACTATGACGCACACACACACACACACACACACACACACACACCACACACACACACACACACACACACACACACACACAGTAAAACGTGACATGGGATCATAGTTACATAGTTTTGGCCAGAGGGTTTTCTTCCCTCAAGATGCACAGAAGCAGGGTCCTTCAAGCACATCATTAGGGCCCTTAGAGGCCAGAGATAAGAGAAGTCTTCTAAGTCGCGGCCGCGGGGCTCCTGCGGCCGAGCAGATTTACTATCAGGGTCGGCGCGCAAGCCAATCAAAAAACAACATTCTTCAAACTTTAAAAATAGAATGGCGGCGTCCGTCTCTGAGACCCTTTTAAATTGGAGAATGCTTTTGCTATGGAAGGAATTCCCCCTTGGAGGGTTAGCACACTCTGGGCCCCTGGAGCTACAGCTGTGGAGGGTTAGCACACTGTGGTCCCTGGAGCTACCGCTGTGTGGAAACGCATCACACTACTCATCAGCAGTCACAAGAGTCTCTCCATTCTATCAATTCTGACACACACACACAAATAGACCATAGAAATATATAGACGTCAATAGTAAATACATTCATCCAATATATGCCTTCAGGTGGTTCTAAAATCTAATTCTTAAAATGATGGGGCGAATTGGAACAGCGCTCACCGCCAGCCCATGAACAACAACCAGCGCCTCAGTTCCCACCATCCCGGGCCCTGACCCCTGACCCCTGGCGAGGCCTGGGAACCAGCGGACACACGCACATAAAAACAACAACGTATGCCCTGGAATGCAAACATAGCCGAGACATCTGAGGTTTCAAAGTCAAAAATATCGATATATACAGTATACTGTATAAGAAGTGATTTAATTATCATTGTCATTATTCTCATTATTATTCTCATTACCTGAAGTATCCCACATGTTGAGTTCGATCCGCTGCTTGTCGATCTCGAAGCTAGCCGTGTAGTTTTCAAATACTGTTGGGACATAGTTCTGAAATATCCAGACAAGAGTTGCTTTTAGACAAATTAAATGACCAAAAGTGAAGCAGTCTATTTATAATGTAGGTTGTTAACACCATGCCTCCAAAGGTTGTAAAAGAAAGTAGCCCTAATCATAATAAATATTATCTAGTTTTTATGGATTGATCAGTGGTTGAATGACACACAACTATAACTTCATATGTCTATTGACTAAATGTAAGATAATACAGTATAATCTATTAATAACAGATCGATATAATCTATATATTGTTCGTACCTGTGGTATCTATTAATAACTAATATATATAATATAATCTATATATTGACCCTATATATTCATCCTACCGGTGGGTACATATAATCTATTAATAACAAATAGATATAATATATATATTGATCCTACCGGTCGGTACATAAAATCTATTAATAACAGATAGATATAATCGATATATATTGATCCTACCGGTGGGTACATATAATCTATTAATAACAGATAGATATAATCTATATATTGATCCTACCTGTGGATACATATAATCTATTAATAACAGATAGATATAATCTATATAATGATCCTACATGTGGATACATATAATCTATTAATAACAGATAGATATAATCTATATATTCATTCTACATGTGGAATCTATTAATAACTAATAGATATAATCTATATGTAGACCCTATGGGTACATATCATCTATTAATAACAGATAGATATAATCTATATATTGATCTTACCTGTGGAATCTATTAAAAACTAATAGATATAATATATATATTGACCCTATATATCGATCCTACCTGGGGATAACAGTCCTTGGCGAAGACGTGCAACAGAGCAGTTTTACCACATCTTGTATCCCCGACCACCACGACCTTACAGCGGCTGACTTGGTCCATCTTCTGTCCCTTCAATCGGATCTTTCCCCGGAGGCAGACAGACAGGTGCTAGACAGACAGGTATCATTCAGCCACCGGGGGGGGGTGGTGAGACCAGGCGTAACGGTGATGGAGACTCCGCAGAGAGACTCTTGGTCCTCATCCGGAAGAACTGATCACAAGGTGATCGATATGGAGACTCAATAGCAGGTTAACCCACCTCCACCTCTACCTGCCTACCAACTACCTGGAGACATGCACCGCCCGGGTTAACCACCCGCTCCCTCACACTACCGATGCTCACTGACTGACTGACTGACTCTGAGAGCCACGCTTCCCGGAGAACTCTGAGCCACGCCTCCCGGTGTGGTCACGCCTCCCGGTATGGCCACGCCTCCCCGTCTGAACCGGTGTGGTGCCCAAAAGTGACTCCCTGCCCAAAATTGATACCTGTCCGCGGCCATGACATTTACGCGATTATAGACAATACTACAGCATTAATTTAGTTTGGTATGTCGAATATCCTTGTTTATATTTGCAAACTAGAATGTAATTATGCTATTTACGGATGGGTTCTATATAAAATAAACAAATTATATCTTGCAATCATCCCTATGACTGTACTCTCTTCTGGATACATATGCCATATTCCCGATGCTATGTATCGATAGATAGATAGATAGATAGATAGAGAGAGAGAGAGAGATCGATAGATAGATAGATAGATAGATTGATAGGTTCAAGCCCTGCAGCTTTCCATGGCTGAAGGATTTGCTCTTCGGGAAATCTCAAAAATGAATCCCCCAAAGTAATCCCTGATAAAGTAAGAGGGTTAGGGTTAGGTGTTAGGGATAGGGGCCTGGCACCATCTAGTGGTGACTAGGGGATAGGGCACCGGCATACGTCAGTCGTTGATTCTACTGACATCCTGGACATCCGGGACTTCTTACGCACGAAACCCACCAGACGCGGACGGACGCTTTCGTGCGCGCGGACTGAACCCACCAGACGCGCACGCGCACTGCTGCGCACGCGCACTGCTGCGCTTACTTCCACTGCTGCGCTTACTTCCACTCCCATGTTACCAGACGCGGGAATTGATTGATATTGATGCTATGATCACACTTTAGTGTGATTAAAACAAATATCTAAACTATATAGAATGTTAATAATAATAATAATAATAATAATAATAGAAACCTCCAAAGGGAGGCGCCTGGGGGGCATCCTAATCAGATGCCCGAACCACCTCAGCTGACTCCTTTGATGCGGAGGTAGCAGCGGCTCTACTCCGAGTCCCTCCAGATGTCTGAGCTCCTCACCCTATCTCTAAGGCTGAGCCGCACCACCCTGCGGAGGAAACTCTTTCGGCCGCTTGTATCCGCGATCTCATTCTTTCGGTCACTCACTACCCAAAGCTTCGTGACCATAGGTGAGGGTTGGAACGTAGATGGACCAGTAAACGAAAGCTTCGCCTTCCGGCTCAGCTCCCTCTTCACCACAACGGACCGGTACAGTGCCCGCATCACTGCAGACGCTGCACCAATCCGTCTGTCCATCTCCCGCTCCATTTTGCCTCACTCTCGTGACAAGACCCCGAGATACTTGAACTTCTTCGCTTGAGGCAGCAACTCACTCCCAACCCGAAGGGAACATCCACCGTTTTCCGGCAGAGAACCATGGCCTCAGACTTGGAGGTGCTGACTCTCATCCCGACCGCTTCAGCACTTGGCTGCAAACCGCCCCAGTGCATGCTGGAGGCCACGGCTGATGTAGGCCAACAGAACCACATCATTTGCAAAGAGCAGAGATGCAATTCTGAGGTCCCCAAACCGGACACTCTCCTCACCTCGGCTGCGCTTGAGATTCTGTCCATGAAGATCACGAACAGAATCGGTGACAAAGGACAACCTTGGCG
>PIJE02000104.1:193472-355866 GCA_002895965.2 Coryphaenoides rupestris | reverse complement strand
GGGCACGTCCAACTGGGAGGAGACCCCGGGGCAGACCCAGAACCCGCTGGAGGGATTATATATCTCGTCTGGCCTGGGAACGCCTTGGGACCCCCCAGGAGGAACTAGAGAGTGTGACTGGGGAGAAGGAAACCTGGGCGGCCCTGCTTAGCTGGCTGCCACCGCGACCCGACCCCAGATAAGCGGACGAAAATGGATGGATGGATGGATGGATTTACAAATATGTTTGACTCCATTGATGCCTTATGGAAACATTTCAAATTAATTACATTCAAATATAACAGAAAAACTGTGTAAGGAGTGTGGTCCCTGTGAAGAAGTGGACGGAGCTGCACGTTGATGCTCTGCGGACACAGGTTGAAGTCCTCCTCATGTTTGATTCCATTGAAGCCTTATGTAAACATTTAAAACAAATTACTGTACATTCAAATATACCCGAAAACCTGTGTGAAAAGTCTGGGCCTTTTGGAGAAGCGAACAGAGCTGGGGGTTAACGCTCTGCCGACTCAGGTTCAAGTCCGCCTTATGCTTGACTCAGCCTTATGGAAACATTTAAAATTAATTACATTCAAATCTAACCAGTTTAGGGTTAGGTTTAGGGTTAGGGTTAGGTTTGGGGTTAGGGTTGGGGTTATGGTTAGGGTTGCGCTTAGTGTTAGGGTTATGGTTGGGGTTAGGGTTGGGGTTATTGTTCATGTTCGGGTTAGGGTTGGGGATAGCGTTGGAGTTAGGGTTAGGGCCAAGTCCTCCTCATGTATGACTCCATCAATGCCTTTTGTAACAGCAATGCCGTCATGCAAATTGTTATGTCAAATAAATAAAACCTAAGAAACCCAGATCTCAGTGGAGCAGTGGACAGAGGTGGAGGTTGATGCTCGACAGACACCAGGTTCAAGCCCTCCTTATGTTTGACTCCATCAAAGCCTTATGTAAATATTTAAAATGAATTCAATTCAAATCTAACTAAAAAACTGTGTAAAAAGAGAGGCCCCAGTGGAGCTGTAGGTTAACACTCTGGTGACCCGGGTTCAAGCCCTGCCTATTTTCATGGCTGAAGGCTTTGCTCTTAGGGTTATCTTTTCATGTTAGGTGATAAGGCGTTGGCTTTAGAGTTCGGGTTTCATATCTGGGTTTCACATAAGGGTGAGAGTTTCATAATTTCAGGGTTTAATATTAAGGTTAGTACAGTGGGCTGTGTGCTGTAATACTCAATGTTTGCTAGTCACAATGTATGAATGCTTGCATGTTCTGCATGCTCCTTATTCTGTGGAGTCTGCTGCACCAACAATATATAATGGCAGTACATATTTGTATTGGGCACCAGGAAAATTGTGTGAAAGTGTGAAAATGTTCAGGTAATTTACAAACAATGTCATTTACAAAAGTGCTTCATGTATTCATAAAAATGACCGAGTACAGTCAGGGAATGGTAGTGTTTATAAGTCATCTTTATCAGAAAGATCATACATGTATGTAGCATAGCCTCATGCCACTGTTAGAGCCAGTTGTTGTTTTGTTGTTGTTGTTGTAGAATATTGACACCTAGTGGCGACCTCTGTAGTTCCTTGTGAAATTATAAGACTGCATTTCGCATGGAGCCACAACCCAATAAATAGACACAGGTGTGGGCAATTTGAGGCTGAAGACGCCGACGACAATCCGTTCTCAACAGTTTACAGTTCAATTTAAACTTGTCAAGAAATTTTCCATTTCAATGGTATCGCAGTAGAAGGAAAGATCTGATAAAACAAATGGACATATAGAACAATCAGTAGGAATTGATACTTCAAAATAATACACTGAATATTAATGTAGTAGGACGATATTGTGTGCTTTTTGACACTGGATACAAAGCAGCGTATGTTGAACTATGTTTGGTGTAGAAATACTTCTATTGGTAGATACTGGCAGTTGCTAAGAATTGAGGCAAAATGCTAAACATGTATGCACAGAGGACAACTGTCAAAAACATATTTCATGCAATTTGAGGAATACAACCACAACAACTCTAGATGGACTCATTTGCATTTTATATTCATCACAAATGTCTAGAACAAATCTGGTTTGTAATCATTGAAAAGAATCGCAAGGTTTGCCAAAAACAAGTAAAATATTGTCTAACTGTAATTAATGAAAAGCCAAGTATATGAATTCAAAGTGGCACAGTTAAAATAAAGTCAATGTTGATACCATATCTGTCATCAAAGCAACAACAATATGAATATGCCAGGATTCTAAAAGATATCCCTATCACATGTCATAGAGACAACAACAAAAACTACAGAACTATATCACTAACATTTACATTTAGGGCATTTGGACGCTTTTGTCCAAAGCGACTTACGATAAGTTTGTTTGTCGAAACATTGAAACAATATATCGCTGACGGTGCAGTAAGATTTGAACAGAAGAAATTTCAAGCGCGCATATTTGCTAGGTTCACCCCTTGCAGCAAGACCGCAAGATAACTAGGATAAGATGCTACACTGACAGCCTTGTAGACCAGTATCCCAATGTCTTGAATCTGATGACAAACAACTCAAATCTAATTTCAGACAGACATATCTGGTCATGTTTTTGTTTAACACGCTTTGTTTTATTTTTCCCAGCACAGTCGAGGACATCCGTCTTCTACATGCAGTGCTTGCCGTGTCTGCTCTGAAGGACATCGTGATTTCTGGAGACACAATTTCCAAGGTGATATGTAAGAGATTTAGCTAGCAGTAGCGGCTCGTCAACAGGGGGTGCCGGCCCAATGAGTGTGTATGTGAGTCAGTAAACTTTTGGCAAGCACGTGACCACAATCGTGTGAATTAAGTCGTAGATGCTCCCACTTTTATTGGCAGCGAATCGGTATCGCTTTCGATCGATGAGGAATGGATGTCGTGGTTTATCTGTGAGTATATCTGTATATCATTGTCATTTATGTTTCTATGTATGTACATGCTGTGTCCCAATAAAGCCTATATCTATATCTAATGGGGGGGGGGGGGGGGCATGTTGATATGATCCTGATTAGACATAGGCTTTACTGGGACACAGCATGTACATACATAGGAACATAAATGACAATAATATACAGATATACTCACAGATAAACCACAACATCCATTCCTCATGGACCCAGTACGCATACACACATATGCACTTATACACAAATTTCCCAAACAGATAACCACATGACATCCATTCCTCATCAATCACCCAGTACCATGGCAACCATTTTAAAGAGGGAACATTGTGGAAATGAATGACCATTTGGCCTTTTCTGTTTCCTTTTCATTGCACTCTGTTATTTTGCGTTAGCTTAAGCTCCCAATGGACTACTTCAGAAAACACATAAAATTGCATTTCATGATAATAATTTATACCAAAATGTGTCCTTAACGTTTTGGGAAATAAGATGTTTTACATCTTTCATTTTAACAAATGTGTTTCTATTCATATAATCAAAACAAAAATGCAGTTACATTTGTTTTGATTTATTGCTAACAACATACACTGACAGGCAGTTAAGATCACAAAACAAAATCCCCTTGAGACTGGGCCCCGCTTGGCATAACTGCACACATTATGAAATATCACAGTATAGACTGTGGGGGTCAGCCACTGAGGGACAGGGGGAACGAGCGGGGACGACAGTCGGGGGAGCCGCAATTCCCCCTTCGTCCCCCAGAGGGAGCCGAGGAGACCAGGAAGTGGAACGAGGCAATCAGCCTGATGGAAGTTGGGGGAACTCTGCAGCAGCCAATCGAGGCCCGGGCTGCAGAGTATAAATTAGAGAGGACCTGGGTGGAAAGGACGGTCGAGAGAGTGGAGGGGAGTGACGTGGACGTGGGAGAGTAAAAGGAAGTGAAAGTGGACGTGAAAGTGGACGTGAAAGTGGTTGTGGTGGTGGTGGTGGTGGTGGGAGAGAAAGAGGAGGAGGAGGAGGAGGAGGAGATGGAGGAAGGACGAGGACCAAGACCCTGTGAGGGTGAGTTCGGGACAGATACAGAAGTGGCTGTGTGCCTTGACGTTCTGCCTGTCTGAGAACCCGTGTTGTGTACCGACCCTTGCCTGCCTGACGACCCTCCCGCCTGCCTTGCCCTGGACCCCCTGAGACCACTTCCCGGTGTAATACCCCCTCTTTCTGGACTACGACGACTCGATATATAACCTGGCACGAGAAGAACCCTGCACTTCCCCTCCCCCTTTATGGTTAATAAAGACTCTGTTTACATTGAATATTGGTGTGGGATTAGTGATTGTTCATCTTCAGTCGTGGACACACTCAATAATACACAGGAGTGTGCCATAAGACGTAGAGCATGCACACATCTACCTATTGCTATACCTACTGGAAAATATACATCTGAAGAACAAAGTACTGGATTCCTAACTAAGGTAGCCAATAATTGTCCATAAATCCAGTTTAGGCAAAAAATCTTTTATTTTAATATTGTGTACATAAGGCACTAACGGCTTCCCATTTAAAAAATATCTAAATCTGAACAACCTCAATCCAAGAAGTCAAAATAATAAAGCGAATACAGTGAGTTGAAAAACATGATTATGCATAATGTTAAAAGACAATAGCTCTTTTTATGATATAATCAATGTAAACGGAGTAGGTGCATTGCAGTGCTTTCACAGTTGACCTATTATTTAACTGATTATTTGACGTCATGACAAAATAAATAAATAAAATGAAACTCCAGGGCTAGCTGTTGTCATCAAACACATTGATTGTCAGACCAATCTCAGATCCAGAAGTTTGACAATGCTACAGCTGAACTTCCTGGGGAGACGACACAGCGCCTGCGTCAGAATCCAGCGAGTGCAAATGGTGGAGTTATGCAAGGATTATTCGTTTCAAGATGATGTTTCAGAAGACATTAACAAAAAAAGACATTAAGATATTCACAAATGTTTTTCTCCAGTGGCCAGTCTACTACACAGGTTTGATTTTAAACCTTTACAGAAACTTTGTCTCTGGACGTTTTTGTCCAGACAGGAAGTTTTATCTTGTCTTCCAACAAGTTCAGTTTACCAGTGCATGGCTGAGTTTGTGTTCACTGTTAGCCAAGGAGGGATACCGACAAAGGGAATGGGAATATGATGCTATCGTTACAGATAACAGTACTTTGTCAGCAATTATGGAAGAACAAGTCCAATTCCTTAATGGTAAGAGCATAGAGTTTGACGTGGTTGCGTCATGTCAGTTTCTTTTCAGCCAAGGCCCATTCCATGTAACGTGCGCATACAGACCCCAGCCCCCAGGAACATGATTGGTTGAAACAAATTGAAGCCAAAGTAAGTGCAATGCCTCATCCACACATATTTGAGCTCTTTTGCCATAACATTTAATGTCTGATTTGTGAGACTAGCTTCAGATCAGACATGATCCAGTGGAATCAGGTTGCCTACCTGTTGGATGGCTGACACTCTCCTAGGTGCATTTTCAGGACTCCCTTGCCATGTAACCTCAACAAATGGTCAAACTCAACAGGCATCGCATGAACTTTCTTCTTAGTCTGTCTATTGTCATAGTAGTGGTTAGTGAGAGACTGGTTGAAATACGGGTGCCGATCAAAGGGCCAGAAACCGTACAGGTGTACGTTGGTGCAAAGTTCCAGCGCCAGGCTGGCGACTATGAAGCCAGTGCTCAGACGTATGGTCCTCAGGCCCTGGGAGCGCCAGAAGCGGGCCAGGCTCTGAAGGTACTCTGGGTTGAGGAACACAGGCTTAATTGGACTCTCAAAGTCCTGGATGGTGTACAGTGCCCGCAGGGACACAGGAGTGTTGCGGAAGTAGGAAAATGCTGGAAGGAGCATCAGGGCGTCATTGTAGTGACGCAGGCTCTCCACGAAGGGACGTCGGCGCTCCTGCAGACCCCCGAATCTGAGAGGCAGAGGGTGGGTTGTTAGGAATAAAGGAAAGACATAAACCCTCCCGCTGTGGCGGAGTCACAAAGTACACGGGACACAAAGTAGTAGACTTTACTTCTCAAAAAGAATGCTTGGATTTGCCGTCACAAGGTCCGTCTTGTTGCCTACATCCTTGAGATAGCCGTTCTCCACGGGAGGTAGGTTACACCTGCACCAGGGAGAAAGTTAATGCTCAGGGGTCTTGTTTATAACTGTAGCGTATGCTCAAAACGGGGCCTGAAAGTAATACGCCACTTTCCACGCAAAGTGTCTGATTTATAAAAAAAATAAGTCGCGGGAGAAATAACATACCTATACAATAACTCTGACCCTGCTGTACGTTCTTTTTGGAGATAAGGGAAATTGGTGACGTAGATGGTGAGGTGGGGAACTGAAGGCAGATTATGCCTCTCACCCATTTAATACGTCATAGAGCCACGTTATCAGAAGCAAAAATCAAACCAGCAATGTTATTTGTAATTGCACCAGTAGTGAGCCATAACTATGATATAAGCACCGTTAGATTTGAAAAGATATAGCCTAACCTATAGCAAACTCAAATCTTAATTCAAAGTCCGCTCAATATTTCATCATCACTTCAGCGCTGATCAAATATTGAGCGGTGTAAACATCCTTCTGAATTGCATTGAGGAAGTAACATCATTTATTTTAGGTATTTAGCTATTTCTCCTTTTTTTTATTTTTATAAATCAGACACAGCATGGAAAGTGGTGTACGCTACCTTCAGGCTGCGTTTTGAGCATACGCTACGGTTATAAATGAGATACCTGATCACTGTCAGTTAAAATTTGATTTGATGCTTTTTTTTTTCACAAAAATCTCAAAATGAACATTGTGCATTCCGAGGGATTCAGTGAAATAACTCCACAATTACATTTAGGGCGTTTGGCAGATGCTTTTATCCAAAGCGACGTACATTTGTCGAAAGCCAATGTGTAAGGAAGTGGTCAGGGAGTTTCTACCTGATGACTCTGTGGGCTGAATCTATCGTCTCTCCACAGGTGCTGTTTACCAAAATCCCACTATTGCCAACAACAGCGCAGGTGTCCCAGGTTTTGTTTGAGAAGGGATTCCGCTAATCACAAACAGATATAACAAACAGGTTTTACATGCACATCATGGATTGTATGCTGATTTTACAGAAAACCAGGATGGGTGTAGAGCAAAGGGGTATAGCTCAGTGGCTGAGCATTTGAATGCAGATCACGAGGTCCCTTGTTCAAATCCTTTTTAACGACATCCTAGAAATTGTGTTGTGGGGTTCTGATTAAAATAAATTTAGCCAATATCAAACACTAAGTAATAGTTTGTGTACTATTATTTGATTCAAAAGCACATTCGGTTTTGACATAAAAAACCGGACTAAGGGTGCAGAGTAAAGGGCTATAGATCAGTGGTAGAGCACTTGACTGCAGATTTAGAGGCCCCCAGTTCGTCTCTGCTTTCACCTTTACTGCTGCATCATAGAATTGTAGCTCAATGGGTCAACATATTGAGGAGTTAAAAGTCTAACCAGTAATTGGGATAATGTAATGGTCTTTATTTCAACGTACAGTATTGACGTGAATACAAAAGATGAGTAAAAAGTGGGGTATAGGTCAATGGCAGAGCGTTTGACTGCAGAACAAGACATCACCAGTTCAACTCTGTGTGCCCCCTTCACAATTAGCCCCAAATTGTAGGGTTAGTAATAACACTAACACTATTGCGAGCACTAACATTCTTACTAAAACTAACCCCAACATCGCTATTATCCTAACATTAACCTTGCCCCCTGACTACCATATCTATGGTCCACAATTCAACAGAACATGCAGCCAAGTTGAAAAATATTTTTTCTTTGTCTCATAATTTAGTGTTCACAAAAAAATGGGAGTCAAGGCAAATTCCATAGCAGTTAGTTCAGTGCCTTGTCATGAAATTCCCAGTCCAAATGCTTAAGTTGCTATATAAGTGTTAATACATCAGTAATCACTTGCGGTGTTCAGGTGTATGGAGTCAGTCAGTATTAATGCGCAAAAAACCTCACCTTTGCAAAGGTGCTGAAAATGGCTGGTGTCACTTGCACAGGTTTTCTTCTCTCGCCATCATAGATGAACTTGGCTCCCACCGGAGTATTCTCCTGTGTAACAATGGCCTTGGTAAAACCATGACACCTGCTACTCAGCAAAGTTCTGAGGAGTAACAAGGAAATACAACATGAAAAACTTAACTGAACTTCACCGCATTCAGTAGAGCAAGGCACATCCATTCAAATGTACATGAAGTTAAGGGTGTGAACTGCTTCCAAAGGACTCCTATTACACCTCCAGGTGTGAGCGTGATTAGCCATTCCAAACGGGTTTCAAAAACCGGTTAGAATTAGGCTGGTAGGCTGATCTATCCAGCATACTTCTAGGTGGACACTCACTCACTTGCGATGTCAAGTGGGGCTATTCTAACCAGTTTTTGAAACCGCTTGGAATCAGTTTTGCCTTAGTTTTTACAAACAAGGAATGTGCACTGAACATTATGAATGGCTAATCACACTCACACCTGGTGGTATAATATGTCTCCTTTAAATTGTACATTGTACATTTTGTCTTTCACTTGTCACTCATTTAAATTAATAAATTACCCAAAAAAAAGGAACCAGCTACATATATCCTCATACTCTATAGTCTGATAGGTGCAGAAGTCTGGGTTGCACCGCAATTCATGTCAACAGCACTCTTTGTTTCATTGAGTGGTGGAAAATGTCCATCCAAAATAATGGATCAAATATGAAGCATGATCTGAGATGAACACAGAATAATCATAGACAAGCCAACCACAGGCCGCCCAGCAGACCAGGTACCTGCTGGTAAACGCTGCTGGGTCTGATACCATCAGGTCTAGTCACATTCGTTGGCTTTAGTATCATGATTTTCATCTAAAAAAACCCCCAAAAAAGAGCTTTTCAGAGTTGTTCTTCTTTCTATTTATAGAACACAGGAAACAGTGTTTGTGAGCGTTGTGATCACAAAGACGCAGATAGCCACTAGTTTTTAATGTCTGTCACAATCGTTTTAAGTACCTGAAGTGCCGAGAGTTTTCTTGCTGCTTTGTCCACGTCTGAGAATAACGCTCCAATATGTTCTTGATGAGCGCATCCCTGCAAACAGGACACCGCAACAGACATGGCATTGTACATCTCAAGGTGCGGAGCTGTTATTGGCGTGGTTATAATTTGCGCAGTAATCCTTCAGCCATTAGTGAGTGAGAATATCAGGTTGACCGCACCTGCCTCTGTAAGAGCCTGTTTCGATTTCAGACGCCTCCCAGCTCATTTCTAAACAATCAGGGCATCAGGGAAACCTCCTTTCTATAAAACTGCATATGAGCTTATTTGTTTGTTCTAAAATGTATGTTAAGTGCCTTTGTGTGTCTTGAAAAGTGCTTAAAATAAAATGTATTACTATTATTATTAAGTCACAAATGTATCATTTACTATCCCACCCAAAATCAAACAATCTATCAACAAAAATCAGGCAACCTCGACTGGCTGTTCTGCCCCTGAGTCCTCTGAATGAGGGTGTAGTCATGAGATGTTGGCTCTCACCTGCAGCCTTCACACATTTCAGAGGAGTCCGGCGTCTTCTGGAAACGACTCCCAGGTCTCACATTGCTATGGAGTCAAGCAGTACAAATGAGGAAAAGCTTTCATTATAAGAGCTCTGCAAATGAACATAGTCGGATGACACACTCAATTTCCTTTGAGCCACTGCCTTATCTAGTCCATCTGTTGTGCAACTGGTGTGAGTGTGATTAGCCATTGCAAGCCGTTTCAGAATTGCCATGTAACTACCGTCTAGTGACATCACAAGTGGGAATGTCCACCTAGATGTATGCTGACCAGATCAGTTTACCTGTCGGTACGGTCTACTGGATAAGCTGGTAGACTGATCTAGTAATCACACATCGAGGTGGACATTCCCAGTTGCCTTAAGGTATTAAATAATTCATAAAATCTATATGCAGTATATATATATATATCTCCATTATAAAGTATACATTCTATTGGAATACATTGCCAGTAAACTAGTCCGAGGTGTTTGGAATGGTTGCTGACTGGAAACAACATCTCATATTTCACTGTCTTAAATAACATAGGCAAAAAGAAGCCAACATGCAAACAAGTAGGGGAGACTTGACCGATCCAACTGTAAGCACACTTAAAAGATAAAGGAAGTAAACCGTAAGTGGTTTGAAGGGCCCATACATTTTAAATAAAAACAATAATAATAATTTCAACAAAGCTATGGCAATCTTTGAAAACTAAAAATGATACACCCATGTCTTTAGTCAACCTGCCATTTGTAGTTATTCAGTTGCAGGTTTGTCCTCATGTAGGGCATTTTTAAGCAAGACCTGATATTATTTTATTATTATGTTATTTTAACTGATTCCCCAGGATGTCTCATATGCAAATATTTCTAACCTACCCTAACCCTTCTTCTAATTTTGTCCATATATAACATATGATTGAGGTTGGTCATAATAAGTCTAAGAGAAGACAACTGTTTCCTTGTCTTCAAGCTCACCACAAGCGTCAATGTATAAAAGACCAAATACAAAAATAGTCCAATCATTTCCTACACGTGGTGGTCTCACTGTCAGTTGAGTTGACCCTACTCCATGCTCGGCGTTCTTCGGGGGCCAAAGTGTGTGTGTGTGTGTGTGTGTGGTGTGTGTGTGTGTGTGCCGCTGTGCGTTGTGTGTGTGTGCGCTTGCGTGTGTGTGTGTGTGTGCTTGCGTTTGCGTGTGTGTGGTGTGTGTGTGCTGTGTGTGGTGTGTGTGTGTGGTGCTGTGTGCTTGTTTACCTGCTGGCGTTGTAGACGTACCAGACGAGGGTTGTCAACGCGGTAAGCAAGACGAGGATGACGAGCATCAAGGAGAACAGCAACTTCAACAGCAGCAACCTCATCCTCCCCCCCCCCCCCCCCCCCCCCCCCCCCCCTCCTCCACCCACTTCCCCACGACTACGCCTCAATGTTCTTCTCGCGACTTACGATCTCTCAAAAGTTTCTTTTCCTGTCGTACTGCGTGTGTTTGTGCCCCCCTTACAACACACACACACACACACACACACACACACACGTCGCTCGCTGTCTCTTAAGCTCAACTCAAGGTTAACACTTGTCGGTTCTTTTCAGGCGCCTTCTTTACTCCGCATGTTTTTCTTCTGTCGGTGCGTCGAGTTGCTCGGCCGCGTTCCCCTCTCCGCCCCGCTTATTCATTCTCGGCGCGGCGCACGTTGTCTCACTCACTCCGGCAAAAAAAAAGTCTCCGCCGATACTTAGTTTCAAGCGTCGCCTCGCAAAAGCCAAAGCTGTTGCTCCTTCTTCTTGTGCACACTCCGCCCCTTCCACAGCGAGATCCTGCCTTCCCCAATTGCTGGGCCGGCTTCCTCCGGTATCCTCCGCCCACTCCCCGAGCCCACCCCACCCCACCGAGTCCCCCACCGGGTCCCCCACCGGGTCCCCATCGGTATCCTCCGCCCACTCCCCGAGCCCACCCCACCCCACCGAGCCCCCACCGGGTCCCCTCCGGTATCCTCCGCCCACACCCCGAGCGCCTTCCCTCTTAACAGTGATTAGATACAGATGTTACAATGTTGATCTTCTGCTCAAGATTGTAACATCTGTATCTAATAACTATTAGATACAGTTAAAAGTTAACTGATAATAGAAGTGAGCTTACCTTTTGACTTGACAGCCAGGGAGACCCAGACACCTTAATTTTAGTGCTAAAAAAAAAGTTAAACCAATTCACAAACAATCCCAAACTTTCTGCTGCCGGCAATCCGCTTAGAAATCACGTCAACATTTTACAAACATTTAATGATTTAAAAATGTGACACCGGAGATCAAGATTGTGACAACTCTACGCTAGTTGGCCACAGGGTAGATGCAGATGCAGTGCAGATGTCAGGGGGAAATGAGCACTGCATGACCTGTACAAATCATAACAGGAAAGTGGAGGCAATGCAGGGCAACATTTAAGGGAACATATTGACTGAGCCAGAGAAAGAGAAGGCTGATACCTCCAAACCACCGCAACTTCAACTTCATGGATAAGTCATCGCTTCCTGAAGCGCACAATCATCTCCTTCGTCAAGCAGACGATGAGAGAGAGGTTGTTGCCCTGGCACCATGTTTCATCATTGTTGGTGATGAGACCCAGGATGGTGGTGTCGTCCACAAACTTAAGGATGATGTTGGAGCCGTGCGTGGCTACACAGGCATACGTGAACAGGGCATACAGGAAGGGACTGAGTATGCAGCCCTGATGGGCTCCGGTGCTCAGGGTCAGTACAGAGGAGGTGAGATTCATATGTGGGGAGGTGACCCCCACATATAGTTCTGCACATCCTAAACCTGAGCAGTGAGGGTAGCGGGCGCCCTCTGCTGGCGGAGCGTCCACATCGTCAAGTATTTATACATGTGACAGAACTAAAAATAGAAACGCTGCCTGTCCACCGTCCTAAAACCCGCGTGACTTCCGTTTTTGGTTACAAATGGATACTCAATACACCATGTTCATTTAGTGTCATTTTTCCTGGAAAGTAACTCGCGAACTAACACACGTATTGTCATAAAACTATATGGATCATGGGATCACATTGTGTAGGACACTTCTACTCTAGTAACTTGCAGAAAATAGTTCACCCACGCGACACCGCTCAATTATTTTTGGAATCAAGTATACTGATAGTGTCAATTAACTACCAATTACAGTCCCTCGCCGTGCCATGGTTTTCAGCTAAACTAAAATGGACTGCTGAAACTGGCGTTGTCCACTAGAGGGAATCTGTTCGAAACATTGTTAGAACTAAATGACATTAAGCAGCAGAAGACTTTCACAGCAGGAAAAACTAGTCTCGTGTATTCGATGTATGTATGGCAGTATAGACAGCAGTGGTGGACAGAGTACTCAACTCCAGTACTTGAGTGAAAGTATAGATACTCCTGGTCAAATATTACTCCGATACAAGTAAAAGTTGCTCAGTCAAATTTTTACTTAAGTTAAAGTACTGGAGTACTTGCTTTTGAAAATACTTAAGTAATAAAGTATATTTTCGTTTTAATGTCAACGCATTGTTGTATTGTTGCCACAATGAATTTAAAGAACCTAATGACTGAAACAACCTACTGAATTGACTTGCTTATAGAACCTGTGGAATAAAAAGCTTGTTGATGCATCCAAGCCTTTACTAATACCTATTGAAACACGATTGCATCACAAAAGGACAACCATTGGTGTTTTCATTTTTTTATTCAACAACCCTCCAGACCCCCCAAAACAGCATGGCAGTGTTCTAACACAGCTCTGGCAATATGTGTGCATCAGCAGCTACTCTTGGTTAAAGAATGTCTCCTAGCTGACCAAAATACAACAAAACTAAAAGAAGAGAGAAAAGGAACTGCAGTGCTTGTTCACAGTTAACTGCGAGCTCAAAAGAAGAGTCCTCTCATCCTATGCAGACGCCCTGTCTGGCAGACAGCTGTAGATGCAGCTTCCTCAAAAGATAAATGATATAAAAACCAACCTACTTAAAATCACAGTTACACACATTTAGCTTTATAACTGCCCAACAGTAACACTGTCTTAAAGGGCCGGTTCAACTCCCAACATAACAAAATATATATTTACCCTGACCTGTAGGGATATTTGTTCTATATCAGGAATGCCCAAACTTTTTTGAACTAAGATCTACTTTTCAAGTTTCCAGTCTGCTGAGATCTACCAGTCCTCTCTCTCTCTCCCTTCATTTCGACCATCTCGAACATGGACTTCAGACATGGTCATGGGTGCACTGGTGTGGACTCGTATTCTACGTCTCGTAGCCATCATTACAACTCAGCTATCTGAGTAACGTCTACCCGAGCTGAGAAGCGCATGCGCGAGGTACAGGTACGGCGTCATCACGCGAACAAATCACACGCAGATCGCATTTTAGAAAAGAAAACACATTTCATCCGCTGACTTCAAAGCTATACTTAAAAGTAACGAGTAACGAGACCCTTCTTAGAAAGTTAGTGGAATTGAAAGTACAATATTTGCCTTTCAAATGTAGTAAAGTTCCTAAAAAAAATAATACTCAAGTACAGATACTCAAAAGACGTACTTAAGTACATTTACTCCGTTACTGTCCACCACTGATAGACACGTGACTATACATTACTCATACTGTAGACTGATCTAGTAATCATACATCTAGGTGGACATTCCCACTTGTGGTGTCACTCAACTGTAGTCACATGGCAATTGTGAACAGCTTGCAATGGTTAATCACTCCTGGAAACATGGTGGCATAATATGTCCCCCTTTAAAGTAACCAAGTGACTTAAATTCATAGCGGTTGTTACCATGGCCAAATGAGATTACCATAGCTGTAGATAATCAATACATACAGGTGAAAATCACTCAAACGACAAGTTTTGTTGTAATATACAATTTTATTCTTTGAACTCGACAGATGAAAATGTCAGCACAGGCAGAGCCAAGTTGAAAAGCCCAATTACTTCTTGGCCTCCTCCTCCTTAGACAAAGTTTTGATGATTTCCTCTTTCTTGGCCGCGAGACGCTCTTCTCTGCGCTTGCGAGCCTCCTTTGTCTTGGAGCGACGAGCCTCGGCTTGATCACTAAACATGGGAGAGTTCATATATTAATACATCTTTCAAAATAATTTACCAAGAAACCAAGTAATCCAAAAGAAACACAATTTGCCTAGGAAACTACCACTCATCTTGAGAGCAAAACGATGTCGGACACAATATACATGGGCCGAAGCCTAAATAGGGCTCTACCAACCGTCGTAGGGCTTTACCAAGTCTAAAAGATAACAGTCGGTCATTTCAGACCTTCCAATTGCCTTAAACTAAAATAAATCAAGTCGAGTGACTTACGACAGGAGCTTCTTGCGGGCCTTGTCGGCCTTCAGTTTGTGAATGTGCTCCATCAGGATACGCTTGTTCTTGAAGACGTTACCCTTGGCCTTCAGGTACAGGCTGTGGTACCTGAGACCACGAGGGGATGAAGAAAGGTTAGAAAATAAAGTGAAAGCATTCAAGGTTCAGAACACTCACAAAATGCAGTTTTACAATTTTCACATTAATAAATAGAACTGGTGTTTTCAATACAAGTCATTTTGACGACATGACATCTTTAATATATTGTTTTAAAGCCATTTTTGTATGACGAGACCCAAATATTGCCATACATGTGCCTGTCGATCTTCTTGGACTCCCTGTAGCGACGGAGAAGACGACGGAGGATCCTCATGCGGCGCATCCAGCACAACTTCTCTGGCATACGGGCATTGGCTGTACCCTTTCTCTTACCTAGGAAAGACTTGTGCATTAGTCACTGGGTACACCAACTAAAGCTTCAACTACTCTTGGGTTCATTACAACTGTAGCTCGCCAAATGGGACCTACCATAGCCCATGTGCCTTCCCTTGCGACGTGCCAGAGTGTTCTTGCGGCAGCGGGCGCGGGAATGCACAGTGACGGGTTTGCGGATGATGAGACCATCCTTAACCAGCTTCCTGATCTGTTGACCTGGAGATACAATTCAAGTGTTAATTCACCTTTAAGGGAGTGTTAATGTGGAGCACTAAATGCCATTAGCAGGTGACTAGTCTTCTGCAAGAGACTGAGTACTTGGTCATAATTCCCTCCATGGAGTGCACTATACACAATAGTTTTCATAGCATTTTGCAACACGTATGGCAGTTGCCACCTGCAGTTGCCACCTGCTTGACTGCACATGTCCTGGCATTGCAAATGCTGTACAGAAGTGTTGTATAAGTTGTATCAACCTGCATCTATGGGCATTTATAGCCATTTGAAGAGTTAAGAGCTTAAAAGGGTAGATTGGCTTGTATTTGAGGTGTGCGGGTCTAATTAGTGAGGAAAAGTCATTATAGCGTGATGTGTGCGTCATTAATCGGACAACGCTCTGTAAAATGTAAACGGGAATATGAATGGAGTGTGAGAATATTATGAATATTGCTGTCAATGTAAACGTGGCCATTGACACCTGGAAATACAAGCTGGGTAGAGATGCAATAATGTAGACTTAACGCCATTAAATATAGTCAGGCAAGACTTAGATCATCATGAATAGGGTAATCCACTGAGCGAATTGCAACAAAGAGGTAATGTCCTCCTAGAACAGTGCGGCTAGACTGCGCAAGAAACGGTGACCATGAAAGACGTAAAAACGTACGGGAGTTGGCGTTGGCGATCTCATTAGTCTCGTTGGGGTCCAGCCAGACCTTCTTCTTGCCACAGCGCAGGACGCTGGAGGCAAGCCTCTTCTGGAGCCTGAGCATGCTGGGGGGGGGACACGGAAAACGGGACAAACGTTAGGCCTTTTAATCTAATACAGCCCAAGCCGCCACTTAAGGAGTTCAGTTGATAAAACAACAAGGATTGAACACGTTCACGACGCTCATCGTGCATATAGCAATGTGTCACTTTTGTTTTTGGTTGTCTGAACGCTAACGCATAATGCTAGCTAGTTGACAACATGGCCTCCTCTCAGTTACCGACATCGTGTTCCAATATACCCGCTGAACACGGCGCCACGGCGTGTTCGTGGGTGTTACATTCAACATACACACGGCGTTAAACGTCGCAACGGCGCGTGAAGTCCGAATAAGTCGGCTTGTTTCTTAATTTAAAGTTGATCGTTAAACGTTTTTCGATATCGGGAGCGGCGAGACGCGTACCTCATGGCTGCTGCTTCGATAGGGAAAGGAAGGCTCGCTGGGCGGCGCGGAACCTACCATTATACGGAGAATCCATCGCCACTTATGAATCATCCTAATACGAGCCACACGTTTAACAAAGCACACCGACACCAGCGTTTTGTTTGCGATCGACTTAAATTGTGTGAAATGCTTTTCTTTTTACGAACACATTGTTGAACTAAAAGGCACACATGTGAGGCTTACTATAACGTATTCCGCACGCAACGCAACACCCCCGTTGGGAACGAATGGTACAGTCCATCGTGTCCTAAGTGCATTGTGGGTCGGACGTCGTTCTTACAGGTGCGGTGCCACTTTCCTACCACACGGGGCAGTATTGAGAAACGAACGCCACATGAACAACCTGTACGGCATTTCGGTGTAATATACATATGGGGGTGTTTCTGTTGACTGTTTTGTGACCAAATAGCAACATATTAAAGTAACAACACAATATAATACTTGCTATGAACTTGGAATACAGAACTTTATCTCGGCCAATTGATTTATTTGCTGCTGATTGACGAAAATACAAATTCATAGGCTGTTGATATTAATCCCGACAGACAGGTTATTCGGGTCCTCTGCGTTCATATTCTTCTATTGTTGTAGACCTATCGCACACAATCATTTATATTCCAACGGAATTGTTTCATAAACGTAAACCAACCCGGCAGTCTAGTCGGTCATATTAGTTGTGACCATACAGCTGCGAACTCAAAAGGCTGTCAAAAGGCTTTTTTCTCCGTTTCCTCTCGTCAATCGATTAGTGAGGGTGGGCTGTGCTGAGCGGGGCGTGGACCGGGGAGGCTGGAGTCTGCAGCCGAGGGTCGCCTACTCACTGTAACGCTCGCCGCTCACACTCTGCCACGATAGGCTGGAATAAAGCAAAGCGGCTCTTATTGTAGGCGGTTATTGTGCGCTTGTCGTGAATCACTATTTCTGGGGGAAAAGCTTCCGTTCGTTCCGCTCGCCGATTATGACTTTGTTGCCGCCGTTCTAAATCGACGAAAAATAGAAAACAGCGTTTTTTTTCTTCTTCAATAAATAAAATCAATGGTACAGAATAGTAGTAGGCCTATGTCCAGGACGCCTTCGACCTCAACCCAGGAGATCCAAATGGACATGTTCGAACCTCATCCACACGCACAGGTAAGGAGAATCAGCGACGCCGCGCTCGACGTGGAAGGGTGACAATACATAGAATAAAATAGACCAACACCCATCCACGAAGCAAAGAAATCTGGATAAAATGACAGCTACAGGAGGCCGAGCGGAGACTTTCTGAGATGAACAGGTTGTTTCACAACAAGTGATTCGTCTTCCCGTTTTTCCAGATGCACTTCCATTCCGAATCCTACACAATCCTATACAATCCAGTTAATGCTACGTTTTCGTGATCCATTTTTTGAAAAGAAAGAAAATATATAAACCTAGTAATGTAATTTTCGACTGGTAGAAATGTGTACGTTTATGTTATGTATGTATATTGTTTATTGTGAAGCGTCTTTGAGTACCTTGAAAAGCGCTATATAAGTCCTATGTATTATTATTATTATTATTAGAAATGCCACTTGTTAACTGATTGTCAATTAGTCGCTCGCCTATCGCAGACTGGTTGACTCCATCGTTAAATCGCATTTTGTAACCCTTATTTAATAAACCTATGTTGTATTCACACTATGTTGACATATAGTCTAAGCCTGATCTATAGGATATGATGTCTTACATTTTCCTCACATTTGATAATGATTACACCAACATTTAAGTCATAATTATTTTAGTTGCTTGTTAATTCTTGTTATTATTTTGTTATAAAGTAGTTATTTATTTCCAATGGTTACATGAAGTGTGTTACAGTAGTTCCTATACATATCAGAACAGTTTAAATCTAGCAAAGCTGGTCCTCCAAAGCAAACCAAAGTAGATCCTGCGTGTCTGGCCTGGGTTGGGGTTTTGATGCCCCTCCATCCATTACATTACATTTACATTTAGGGCATTTGGCAGACGCTTTTATCCAAAGCGGCTTACAAAGAGTACATTTGTTGAAGGAGAGGCAGCAATATATCACTGTGGTACCTGAAGATAAGAATTGAGCAGGTTTCAAACATTCATAATTGCAACTGTTAGAAAGGTTAATAGAAGGTTAATAGAACAAGTTTCGTAATTGGTAGTTTGCCTGCATAATATGGAACAACAGCAGGAGTGCCATTCTAACTGCGAGACGCAGTAGAATGGGCATATGTATTTTCGTAAGCCAGAGGCTTACGGAAGGACTGACGAGTGTTATAGCGCAGGAGCACGCCCACACTGAAATCCACTGAACTCACCGTGTATGTTCTGCACACTGACTTCAGCGCACCAAACACTACACCGAAGCAGCGGCCAGAGCCATGCCAAGTGTGCATCTCACTCGCCCCACCCCCCCCTCCTCTCTCCCTCACTCTCACTCTCTCTCTCTATCTCTCTCCTCTCCCCTCTCTCCCCTCTCTCTCTCTCGCTCTCTCTCTCTCTCTCATTTTTACTACTCATCACCTCGCTTTTTCCTTTCTGAGTGTCCTCTCTTTACTACACACGCGCCCCCTCTTTTTCATTCCCATCATCCCACCAGCTCCTAGCAGTCAGATATTTTCGCCCTCGTGTGAGAGACCAAGGCGAGAGACAGATGGGGTCCCCCCTTCTGTATGTGTCACGCAGGCAACACTCTGATCAATTAGACATAAAGTTCATGCAGAGCTGCGGTGAGTCATGCTGCCAATATTAATTATATTCTCAGCCACGTGGAAACAGGGAGAATATAAAAGATCGGCTATCCCAGGCAACACAAAAAACACGCAGCGTGATGTAAGGAACTCAGACAAGTTCCATTCTCAGGCGCTTTAATCCAAAGCAGTAAATACAGGCCGTGTCTAGTCCGAGTTCTAGTCGCCGTCGTGGTAGCTCCGTGGGATTGTGAGGTTTTTTTGGTATTATTATTTTTGCGCAAAACATTGCCCACTAACATAATACAAGCGAGATACACTTCTGATCTACAACACTGTTAGTTAGTTTCTGGAATACTTTTTCATCAATCCCGAGTGGCCGAGCAGAGATCGTACGAGCGAGCCACAAAAACAACATCAGTGGCGACACATTTCCAGGAAAACAGAGAAGGAAACACAGAGCGGAAACAGAGTGGGGTTCGGAACAGGCTGAGAGACAAGGCCCAATATCCACCTCTGCCCAGCATCCTTCTATCTAAAGTCCAGTCTCTGGAAAATAAGTTAGATGATATTAGGACACGGTTCTAAGTTCTAAGTTCTTTTGTCTGACGGAACATGGCTGACCAATCAAGTCATTTACGCGACCGAGTCCTTCTCTGTTTTCCGAGCGGACATGACAGAAGAGTCAGGTAAATCCAAGGGTGGAGGGGTTTGCCTCATGACCAACAACGTGTGGTGCTACCCTAAGGATATTAAAGACTCTTTCTTGTTCCTGCTCGCCAAACCTGGAGCATCTGACGATCTCTTGCCATCCATTCTATCTTCCCCCGGGAGTTCAGCACAGCCCCACCACATCCCACCACAAGGCGGACACCGACCATGGCGCTATCAGACCTATATGATGTGCTATGTCGGTATCAGACCCAACATCCTGATGCGGCTTGTGGTGGTGGCAGGGGACTTTAATAGGGCCAACTTAAAGAAAGTCATGCCGAACTTCCATCAGCACATTCCGTTGTGCTACTTGGGGAGAAAGAACTTTGGGCCACTGCTATACGCCATTCAAAGAGAGGCTATAAGGCTTCCTCCCTTCCCTCGTTCAGCAAGTCGGACCATGCCGCCCTTTTTCCTGCTGCGGGAGTATAAAACAAAGGATAATACAGGAGGCGGTTGTGACGAGGGAAATAAAGCGCTGGTCTTCTAACATCGACTGGGGCGTGTTCCTATCCAGTTCCAGTGACGTCAGCGAGTTTACGGACGTAGTGACGAGCTTCATAGCAACGCTAGTAGACGGCATCATCCCCACGGTTTAAAGTTAGCTCCTTTCCTAATCGAAAACCGTGGGTCGATGAATCCGTCCACGATGCCCTGAACACCCACACTGCTGCCAACAACTCCGGCTTCGTGTCCGCCCATCTGGACGAATGTAAAGCGCCGTCCAACGGATTCCGGAGAGCGGGAAGGACACTAAGAGGAGGTACAGAGACAGAGTGGAGGAAGATTAAACCAGAGTCACCCGTGTTGCGCCAGGGCTACGTCTACATCTACATTTTGGTATTTTGTGTTGGGATGAACGCACCCCAGATGTTCAGGATGAGTCACATGTAGTGCTAATGAATGGAATAGTCTAAGACTAGGTTCAGGCATCTTGCTCAAGGACGCTTAAGGGGGTATGGACAATGTGGATCAAACCAAGGTCCTTTTGGGCTGGGAGCTGAATGCCCACTAGGACACTATATTTCCCCCGATCTCTGCTATGTCTTTTGGTCTTTGCGGGACTGGTGATGTTGAAATGTTTGGTGTACACTCCTCTCTTTGAGAAGACGCAAGAGAGTAGCATAGAGCATAGTATAGTTGCGTAGTATTTAGCAAATGCAACATGTTTTGTAGATGTTACTTCACAATTCAAAAACTGGAACCTACTTTCGTACCCTCTAGGTCTAGAAAATGGGTACACTTGGTAGGGATATACTGTGTGAGAGAATGTGATGTCATCTCTATCTCCTCGTTTTGCTCTGCTTCTCCCGCTCTCTCTCTCTCTTCCTCTCTCTCTCTCTCTCTCTCGCTCAGTCTCTCACCCCTCTCTCTGCTGCTCTCTCTCTTTCTCTTCCTTAGAGACCTCTGCTAAACACAACCTTACTTTAATTATCTACTTGGATGCCATGGAGCTTGTTTACTGACAGGAAGCCAGCCGTCCCTACTTGAAAACATGAAAAAAAAATGTGTTGTGGTGAAGATTTACAGGTCCATCTACGTTCCAACCCTCACCTATGGTCACGAGCTTTGGGTAGTGACCGAAAGAGTGAGATTGCGGATACAAGCGGCCGAAATGAGTTTCCTCCGCAGAGGTGGCTGGGCTCAGCCTTAGAGATAGGGTGAGGAGTTGCTCCTACGCGTCAAAAGGAATCCGTTGAGGTGGTTCGGGCATCTGATTCGGATGCCTCCGGGGCGACTCCCTTTAGAAGTTTTCCGGGCATTTCCGACTCGGAGGAGACCCCGGGGCAGACCCAGAACCCACTGGAGGGATTATATATCTCATCTGGCCTGGGAACGCCTCGGGACCCCCCAGGAGGAGCTGGAGAGTGTTGCTGGGGAGAAGGACGTCTTGGGGCCCCTGCTTAGCCGGCTGCCACCCCAAATAAGCGGAAGAGAATGGATGGATTGACGTTCATATATATATATATATTCACTATTACTAACGTGAACACGCATTATTAAAATTGTATTAAAGACGTAATAGGTTTCACAAACACTGTTCATAGAGTAGATTATAAAAGAGATCATAAAGAAACCATTTTTAGCAGGTAACGCAAACGTGATCAATGATGACAACCACATACGCTCTGCTATTGCAAGGCGAGAACGACTAAGAGAAGGGTGTTAGAACCACAGCTGTTGCACACTAAACTTGACAGTGGATTTCACCCACTGCTCAGAGAATAGCTAATAGATACACAGATGCTTTGGTAGGTCTAAATGTTTAGCTGCTAATTGGGTTTATACCAGTGGAAGGCTGGTGATACAATCTTTTGATACAACATTACAAACACCAGTGTAATGTTGCCTAAAACCCTCATGGTAATTTTTCCAATACGCCAGATTGACATAAATAACTGCTGAACTCTGAGTAGTTAACACCGCTGATGAGAGATACTCAGCGAGATCAAAGCACTTTTTCCATTTAAATATTAACACTGCATGACTCCAGGACAATGTAATATACGACATAATAGTTTTTTTGAGTTATCGGTTTCACCCCCCCCCAAGGCCATGGCTGGCTTCATTCAGTCTGTGTCACGGTGTTGTCGTCAAGTCGGTCAGTCAGTTGACGTAGACGCGCGACATAACACACACACACATCAATTTCCCACCCATTGACCCATAATCCTTTGCGTACTCTGTCGCGTTGAGAATTGTCCAATCACATCAGAACATCAACATGACAGCAATACCGATTCGCTGGCAATAAAAGTCCATGCTTTTAGGAATGAGATTCACAGCGCCCCCTGGTAAAAATCAAAAACGGCCAATCAGAGAGCAGATTTTGATCACGTGCTTCCCATACTCCCATACAACCAGGAAGTATCCAAAGTGTTTTCTATTCACACAAAAATAAACGAAAACTCCCCCCACTAGTTTATACTTTGATATGGGTGAGTGAGAGTATGTGTGTAGTATTAGAAAGTAAGAGGAAAGTACAATACTAGGGTATTTATTTGACTATAATCTGGATACATTTCCAGAAAACACCAAGGGCTCACTCAGTGCATGGTGATGCATGACGTTTACTGGCACAAAGTAGATTAGCATTTCATTTTTAGCATTTTTTTTTTTAAAACAAGGACTTTGAGGGAAACGGAGATGGGCTCCAGAAGACGCCAAGCCCTTCGGTGACACACAGGAGGTACACAAGAGGCGCTAGACACCCGGCCGGCTGATTGCTGTCCAATGTGATTAATCTGCATCGAGTCGTCATGGTGATGCAGATAGGGTGGGCTCCTAATGCAATCTGTGTTCTCTGTCCGCTCCTGATTGGCCATTGGGTCATTGGGGTCTGCCAATCCGATTAATGCCCGTTCAAGTGTATGCCAGAACATGAATAATGCTGCTCCACAGAGGGTCTTCCCACACATGGGAATTAGACCATTTCCATCGGTTACGTCCAGCTTCAAACTGGAGCTGTGTCCGTCTTCTCTGTCTCATCGCTTTCATCCCGATTGTCCTTATTTGTGGGACTTTTATATTTGAAAGTTTTTACCTGTATGTAACTTTTTTGTGTGTGTTTTCCTGTTTTCAGGGCAAATACGCCAAGAGAAAGAGTCGTTTTAAGCGCTCAGACGGAAGCACATCCTCGGACACTACCTCCAACAGCTTCGTTCGACAGGTAATTTTTCACACTTAACATCCCCCATCTAGCACCAAATGACTTAAACACGCTGGTCTGAAACACACTGATCTGAACCTGTCTGAAACACACTGGTCTGAAACACACTGGTCTGAAACACACTGGTCTGAATCACACTGGTCTGGAACACACTGGTCTGGGTGGTTAACATGGGCCTGGTTTTGCAGGAGGTATTCTTGTGGATAAGAGCGAGCACTTTGTTTGATACGATGGGATCTGTCACAGTTTACTTGAAGGGTTTTCTCTTCTTTCTTTTCAACCTGTGGTACGCGACGGTACTGAAGGTTGTATGTTCCATTTTATTCTTGAAATTACACATTTACAATAATAGGAAATATAATATTAATAATTGAAAATAACTATCATGAATATTGTTCCGTAATTTTTGTATTATGGTTATATATTATTAATATAATTTTATTTAAAAAATAGTGTCACTTTGTGGATTCAATGATATTTTTTCCATTCATTATTTCAGTTTTTAGCACACTGGGACCATAAGTAGCATTTCTGACATTTTATTTACACTGTTTCTTCATGCAGTAATAATTGTGTCATGTGTAAGGGGGCACTGACACTCTTTGCCCATTCAATGCAAGTGTATTTATCTATTTTTGTTATTATTTTCAAATGAGGTGGTCCACAAAAGGTCTTGATGACTTTAGTGGTACACATCAAGTCAAAGAAATATTTAATTTGTTATTTTTTTACATTTAAAAATAAATATATATAATATATATAGTGTATAATATCTTCACTGATGAATGTACGCAATTAGTTCGCTTATACATTCATTTGTAGTGAAAGATTTTCTTTATTATGATGATGAAAATCAAGTTGTGGCAAGTTGGAAGTGGCATTTTAATTCTTCATTTTTTCCCCTATTATATAGATGGTGTGACTTGGTACACGCTTTTTTTTCACCGGCAGTCAACTGAATAGAAAGGCAGTTAAATAAAACCAAACCATAATTATGTTAAACACTTTTTATTTGCGTCTCATGCGTCTGATTGCTTTGGGATCTAACGCATGTGTAGCGCACACTAGAACATATGAACGTGTGAAATATACACGTGAGATTAGCATGTTCGATTTTCAGCTGTGTGGAATCCGGCAATTGCGGCTATGAGGTCCATTCTGTCTAAAGTGTCAGGAAACATCATTGATGCAACGTCTTCAGATCTGAAAGGTTTTCCTCGAGGTGGTTGGCAGGTATGCAGTCCCGACGCATCTGGGCTGTCAAGCTGCTCTCTGATGGCAGCTGCTGGAATGCAGAGATAACTTGCATATTAAGGGGAGACTCTTTCACTGATTGAGGAATTTAATGTAGAATCTCAATGATAACTTTGGGGATGCAATTTGGAACCTACCCTTTTGGAAATAACAAAGAAAGATTTAAGCTGCAGTTAGCTAAAGTCAAAATATGCCTGTGGTTCGTAGTAGCGAGAGAGACCGTCCTGATTGTCACGTTTGCGTTTTGCCGTGAATGTCAGTCTGGCCTCGGCAGCAAATATCTGCCAATCAGAGTGACAATCATGCTCTCTTCGCTCTTGCCAAAGTCCGTTGAAAGTAATGCACAAACATTCTAATCTGAGAAAAAGCCTTGCAGACTTCTGTTAATCTTTTAACAGAAATCAGAATAACATTGTTATTCAGTCTATTCCTGGTGAAAACTGTTTTGATTGCTACATGTTCCTCAGGTGCTGCCACTATCGTGTTTCGTTTGGCAGACTGCAGGGCTCCTTGTTCATCATGAACTGAAACATTTTGTTCAACACTTTTGGAAAAGGCTTTCGATTGGATGGAGGCCAGACCAATCGGCAGAGAGAAACAGAATATGAACTCGGGGGGGGTCTCACGAGGCTAGTGTGTCTATGTGCTGCTGCTCATCCAAACTTAGGATGCCTAAGGAACATTTATGAACGCCAACGATGAATGCCAGGCACATACAGTCTTCTTTTTACCAGTAGGGAGGAATATTCTGGTCCTGTGTCCTGCTAATGCAATGGAAGAATACGTGATTCGATGTTTCGATAACTTTCATAATATTCATACTGTGTGAATGTACATGCTCACACACACACACACACGCACACACACACACACACACACACACACACACACACACACACACCACACACACACACACACACACAAACACATGCACGCGCATATACACTCACACACAAACAGCACAACATTTGATAATATATTATGCATCGAATACATTTGATGGCACAATACAACACACCAGTATGCAATGACATGCGGTCAAGATAGGCAACTTTTTTCCCTTAATCTTCAATGTTTATAATGGTGCTGGTGGTGTTATTTTTCCTCAAAATTCCCGAAATTTCTAAAACAACATTAAAATCTGGCCTGAGGTCCTGTAAATGAACTGCATTCATAAGCAGTGGAAGACACGCGTGTTCCCGCCACACTCCCTGTCAATGGCAGGGCCAGGGTATGCATGGAGCTCTGCTGCCTGCCCTCCTCGGCTGGCTTCCTTCATGAAATTTCACAATCTGGTTCAGATCTGGTTTATATTTTATTGTGCATACCTGCTACGCCATTGGTTTATTTCTGTGAGGGCGTGATACGTGTCTTGTCTTGCAAAGTTATCGGTGCGTATGAATTTTTGACCGCCATTTACACATCGAGTTAACATGTCGATCCAAGGCCTACGAGGTTTTAGCAGACTGGATTACCAACAAAAATTAGCTGTGATTGAAAACGGCAGACCAACCCCGCCACTTCAAGATCTTCACCAGCGCAAGGGGCAGAACATTGTAAGGTCCTTCCAACAGGAGTGGTCTGCCGGAAAAAGAGTGGCTGTGTGGCTCAGACAGCGACGGCAGGCTATGCTGTTTTCCCCGCTTGCTGTTCTCCACGGACCGCGACAACGTCTGGGTAAGAGCGGGCCGATGCCGATCTCCACAACCTACCCACTGCATTAGCCAAGCATGAAAAATCAACACCACACATCAACAATCACGACGTCAGTGAGGACAGACGAGCTGCGGCAGATTACGTTTGGGAGGTGTTAAATAAATACAAGTGCGCTATCTGAATGCAGAATCTTTTTCAAAACAGTGGAGGGCTTAGCATCAGCAAGTCAGTCAAGCGGAGCCAGTTGCTGGACCAGGTAGTAAAGCGACGCATGCCTACGGCCGCGCCAACGAGATGGAGTTCAAACTCAAGACTGGTGCAAACTGTTCTGCGTCACCAAGCTGATCTCAGAGAAATGTTCCAACTGATGGCTGATCAGCATGATGACCGGGATAACGGAGACGCTGCTGATGGCCGCTGGATATGATGCCTGGCTCTTCCGTGTTCTGCAGTGTAAAACAATGGACATTGGATTCGGTTGTGCACGTATCCTCGATACAATGGGAGTTTTGAATGCTCGGAGGGAGGACTTTGACGTGTTCTATGACAGGTCTGAGGAGAAATGCACCGCGCTCGGCCTGACAGATGCGGCGACACGGACTGGACAGCTCACCAGAGACCAGAGGAGAGTGTTGTTTCACAACATTTTCGACAACATCAGTGCTCAAATGACAGCGAGATTTCATGATTTTGGACAGCTGAACGTCCTCGGCTTAGTTGACTGCCAGAAGTTTGACCTGATGTCAAGATGTTTTGAGGGCAGCAAGCTACAGAGTCTGGCAACATATGCGAAATATTTCGACTTCGTTAGATTAAAGGCCGATCTAACTGGACTTTATAATTCCAAAAAGGTACGAGAGGAATGTAAATCCCCCGGACAACTACTAAAATGGTTGTCCTCCAATGACTTGGTGCAGACTGTCCCACAGGCGACCAAACTCCTCCAGCTCGTCCTCACCCTACCTGCTACCACGGCCCTCGGTGGAGAGATCATTCTCCGCTTTGAAAAGGATAAAAACCTACAGCCGAAACAGGACTGGACAAGAGCGCCTGTCATCTTTGGGCCTCATTTCAATCGAGAGAGAGAGAGACTCCTCAAACTACAAAAAAATAAGGACCAGTTCTACAAAGCTGTCATTGAGAGATTTGCTGGGAAAGAAAGGCGAATGGACTTCATTTACAAGTAAAGGTAAGACCAAAAAAATACTTCATCTTATGCTATCTGCTGCTTCTGCTTCACTCTGATAACATAATAAAATGCTTATACCACAACAGTAACGTTAATAAATAAAATGGCATAATCAGTGTGAAATGTAGGCCTATAGCAGTGTGATTATGTTTCAAATTTCCATGTTCCATCACCATAATGTTCATGCTGCTGTGATTATGTTCGTATCTCTCTGGTGCTCCGTTCACCAAATTAGCCTGTATTTCCAACTGTGCACTGTCTCAAACTTTTCAGCTGTGTTTGGTGGTGCGCCGCTCCCCATTATGTTCATGTGCTGCTGTGATTGTTTTTGTGGTGCGCTGTTCACCAAATATTAGGCCTATACTGTATTTCCATATGCTTGTCTGTGGTGGTGCACCCTATAGCCATGTGCTGCTGTGATTGTTCCTGTCTGTCTGGCGCGCCATTCATACATTTCGCATTCATTGTGATGGGCGGATGTGTGCAAGCCACATCTTTTATGCTTCTGGCGTCGGTTGCACCACGTCTTACTAAGTCCAAACTAACCCTAGTTATAGTGTAAGTATTTACTAAATCAAGATGTAGTCACTAAATTTACTACAATACAAATCCATCATCTTCCTGATTTGCTTTTATATTAAAAGCTTTGCTATTATTGTGAAGCAGGTATAGCAGGAAGTGTGTTTGCGTGCGAGTAAAAACTTTTCGTCCTACCGAGCCTCTGACCTCACCGCACGTCACTGCCAGTACGTCACCTTAACATTCTACGTATACGTGTACAGTGTATAGACATAACGTTGTCCGTCGCACTGCCGCAACTGAAAGCAGAGGTTTGTATAGGCCTTAGTCTCACACACACCTACGCAAGCGAGCACACACTCAAACACACACGCAGACACAGCCGCGATCAACCAACGGCGAAGCTGGTACACTGGGCCTGGTTTCCATAGCAACCAGGCCACTGAATCTCCCTCGGTGTGCAGGCACTGCACACTGGGTGGGTTGAAGAAACTCAGATAGAGAGAAAAAGGATGGTTTTGCCTCTGTGTATGTGTGTGTGTGTGTGTGTGTGTGCGTGTGTATGTATGTGTGTGTGTGTGTGTGTGTGTGTGTGTGTGTGTGTGTGTGTGTGTGTGTGTGTGTAAAAATCATTCATTCGGTCCAATCACACTCAATATGTGCAATAAGTGCAGATCATAAAGGCAACATTTCATTTCTCTCCTGCTCAATTTTTCAGGCAGCGTGTGGTCTAATCTAACCGGGCAACTCAAGAAAATATCCCATTACTGGGTCGACTCGCACCGCCAGTCTGTCGTAATTTCCATCCCATTGCTGATAATGTTTTATGCCTGTAATCAAGTGATAAAGCCTGTTGTCATATGGGGGGGGGGGGGGGGGGGGGGGGGGGGGGGGGACTGGGGTGTAATTATTGTGTCTGTCATCCATCCCTTCACCCGGCCCTGCCAATGTGCCTTCTGGGTACGCAGGGCGGGCGGCGTGTCAGTCTGCTATCTGTCTGTTCCTCGCACAGCAGCCTGGTGGTGCTCTGTGCTCTTGTTGCCCAAAACCACCACCACCACCACCACCACCACCACCACTGCCACAACCTCCCTTCCCACTGTGTGCGGGAGGGTCGCCCTCTAGTGGACACATTCTGATTTGGCACCTTTGCGTCGCAGTGAGTGATTGGGTTTGAGTGCATTGACCAGCAGAGACACTTCACAGCAAGTGTTTCTGTTTGAGCGTTTAGACAGAGACAGAGAGAAAGAGAGTAAGAGATAGAGAGACAGAGAGAGGTAGACCGAGAGAGAGAGAGAGAGAGAGAGAGAGAGAGAGAGAGCTAGAGAGAGAGAGAGGGAGGGAGAGAGAGAAAGAGAGAGAGAGAGTGAGAGAGAGAGAGAGAGGGGTTTCCCCCCAGCTTCAGTCAAACTCCCATGTCAGTCCAGGGGCGGGACCTGGGAGGGGGCGGGGGGGGGGGGGGCATTGAGTGGCTGACGGCTGCAAACCGGGCCTCCTCTCTTACTAGGGCTGTGTCCATGTCCCTGTTTCTGTCCTGCCGGGGCTAAATATAATTCCCCACTTTGCGCATGTAGCACAAGTCCTGCAACCTGACCTCCTCCCAGCCCATAGCACCCCCCCCCCCCCCCCCTCCTCACACCCCTCACCCCGTCCCCACTGGCCACGGCACCCTGGGCTCCTCTGCTGCCCTCCCCTCACACAAGGTTCATGTTCTCTTGGTGATGCGTGTGTGTGTGTGTGTGTGTGTGGTGTGTGTGTGTGTGTGTGCATGCGTGCGTGTTCATGTGTGTGTGCGTGTGTGTGTGTGTGTGTTTGAGGGGGGTTGGGGCATGGGCAGTTTGTGCGCTTCTATTTTCAAACATACAGTGCCTTTGGTTCTCTCTCTCTCTCTCTCTCTCTCTCTCTCTCTCTCTCTCTTTCACACACACACACACACACACACACACACACACACACGAAAATACTTGAACAGACACACACACACACTCTGAGGTCCACACACTTGTAGGCACTCTCTCATACACGAAGATACAGACACACACACACACACACACACGCACGCACGCACGCACATACACACACGCACACGCACACACAAAGATTTGTGTCTGTGGGGACGTTGGCCTTGTGGTGAGCCGGGGTGCGCTGAGTGGTACAGAGGAGGTATGGAGACAACAGAGAGGATTCGCAGGCCCCTTATGGTAAGAATGATCTGACTACATTCATTAAACCCCTCTGTTTGGTTCATCTAGCAGGGAATAGTGAGAGAGAGAGAGAGAGAGAGAGAGAGAGAAAGAGAGAGAGAGAGACAGCATATGTGTGTGTTTCTGTGTCTCAGTAACTTTGAGTGAATGACAACCGCTACAGAGAGAGGAGAGAGAGAGAGAGACAGTGACTTTTTTTGTGTGAGTTTTCTAACCTCAGACAAATATAACAAATATATACCTCACACTTGAGCCAGCAACTTTCATGACCTCAGTTTAAAGCGCGTGTCTCGTGTGTTAGGTGCTTGTGTCCGTTGCTTTGCGGCAACTCTTTAGCCTGCATTTAGCCCCTCCATTTTGGGCTGTGCTACAGCTGCTGGAGCGTCCTGCCATGTTGATTAGCCCCCCCCCCCCCCGAGTCCTGCCGCAGACCGGTGGGCTCTTCCCGGGGCCTCGCCGCCCTCACAGCGGTGAGGCCGGTCCGATCCCCGGGCTCCGCCTAGCCAAGTGTCGATGGTGTCCCCTGAGCAAGACGCCACCTAACCCTAACTGCTCCTGACGTGTTGGTTGTTACCTTGCGTGGTCGGGACCGTCGGGTGTATGAATGGGTGAATGTGAGGCAACTGCAGGCAAATGTGTGATATATAAATGCGATATATAAATGCGATCCATTTGCCATGTACAATTCTTGTGGCAATGTTCTGTTGGGAAGCAGTATTGAAGGGTTCCACATGGTTTTCAGTGAGGAACATTGTTGTTACTGTATATACAGTAGATTGGATATCACTGATAAATCATCGGTCTTATGTCACTTTAATGGTCTAAATGTAATTAAAGCGTTTTTTTTACCTTCACACTCCACTGCTTTTTATACATGCTCTACTAACAGCCACAGAAGTGACAGGTAATCACTCCTTATTGAAGAGACCGTGTGGCTGTCAGTGAGTCACATCCAGTGTGTCATGTTCGACTGCTCAGCCGCCCATATAGGATTTTGGTTTACCGTTGGTTCTGTTGGTTCGTGACTCATATTCAGTTGTTATTGTGCAACACTCCAGGGCACTTTTTTTCCCGATGATACTCTGGCAGCCCAGCTGGTTGCCATGACAATTGCCAGGGCGGCACGGGAAACACACTCTCTCTCTGTGTGTGTCTCTCTCGCTCTCTCTGTCTCTCTGTCTCTCTCTCTCTCTTCTCTCGATTGTTTGAGTGATTGATTCATGAGATTAAATTTAATTTAATGAAATGGTCTAAAAGTTGAAGTTTAAGAAATGTAATTGTCACATACATGATGTGCAGTGAAATGAAAAAGTGGAAACAGTGGAACAGAGTATCCACAATATTTACAGTATTCACAGCAAAAAGAACAGCAGGAATGAGAAATCTAAACAAATGAGCATATAAAGAAATAGGCATATAACAACAAAGCAATATAAAGAACTAAAAAATATTAAAAAGTATAGAATATAGTGCAGACCATGTACGTTCGTATGTATGCATGTCAAGTTCATTATGTGACATTTACATTTGCACTTTGTGTGCATGTGTCACACACACACACACACACACACGTGTGCGTGTGTGTGTCTGTGCATGGGAGGGGCAGTGGGGGGGCCCTGGTGAGGTCAAAGTTCACAGACCTGATGGCCTGCGGAAAGAAACTCAGTTTTAGTCTCTCTGTTCTTGCAGCGTGACTGCAGAGGCGCTTGCCTGACCACGGTAGCTGTAGCAGTTTGTTGTTGGGGTGATGAGGATCCTTCATGAACCTGCAGGTTCTGGTTCGAGACCTCCTGGAGTACATGTCCTGCAGGGTGGGGAGTGTAGAGCCAATAGTGCTCTTAGCCAAACACACCACCCTCTGTAGAGCCCTCCTGTCCTCAGAGGAGCTGTTGCCGAACCAGGCAGTGATGCTTCCTGTCAGGATGCTCTCCACCGCACCAGCATAGAAGGTCTGAAGGATCCTCCGGGAGACTCAGAACTTCCTCAGCTGCCTGAGGTGGTAGAGGCGCTGCTTCGCCTTCCTCACCAGAGTGTCAATGTTTGTAGTCCAAGTCAGATCCTCTGTGATGTGGACTCTCAGTAACCTTAGCTGCCTCACCCTCTCCAGCAGCAGTGCCCATTGAATCCCCAGTGGTGTGGTAAGGTCCCTCTGATGTTGTTGTGTCCTCCCTAAAGTCCACTAAAAACCTATATTACAAATGTAAAATGTGTGTATGAAAGTGACGGCTGATAATATTACATTAAGGATCACGTCATCACGTATAGTACAATCATGCGATTAATGGTTTGGGTTAGAGGTTGAGTTAATCATACTATGTCTGGGGGAGTAGGCCATTGAAGCTTGCTCTGTTAAACATGTAGACAGTATATGACAGATACATTATGGACCTTTACTCATCTCTGCCTCTTCTCATCCGGACTCTCTCTCTCTCCTCTCTCTCTCCTCTCTCTCTCTCTCTCTTCTCCTCTCTCTCTTCTTCTCTCTTGCTCTCTCTCTCTCTCTCTCCTCTTCTCTCTCTCTCTCTCTCTCTCTCTCGTCTCTCTCTCTCTCTCTCTCCTCATTATTACTACCGGAAACTCTCCCTCCTCATCTTCTACTACATTTGTTGAAATTCAATACATATTCCTGGCACAGGTTACAGCCAGGATACTGAGCTTCTGAAAGTAGCTAGCTTCTGTTTAGAATATAATTAGTACTATTCATGACTTGCTTCATTATTTAATTATCTTTGAATCATTAAAATATGATGCGCAAATAAATGTACTCGCTTCATTACGTACACATACATATTTTTGACAAATAATGCAATTGAGTCATGTCGGATTTTAGTGAGCCTGCATCGTGTTGACCTGTGATGTGTGAAATGTTGCTGGACAACATACCTGTCAATGTATCTCTCTCCCTGTTGGGCTGGTGTGTGTGTGGTGAAGAGGCCTGAAGAGCTCAGTTGATATCAACGTGTGGTGGTCATCACGTTTACATTATCTGCTGTATGAAAACGGAAACCGATAAATGATTAACTCACAGTAAACTGCCTTACGTTGGACAGTTGTCGATTCTAACTAAATTGCACACGTTGCCAGTGATGGCTTCAAAGCATCACATTTGTTCCATGATATTTCAGTGTAGTTATATAATATTTCTAATAACAATATTCATATTACTAATGGCACAGATTCTACTAATCGTACACATAATACTAATAGTACAAATAATACTAATGCTACGAATAATACAATGAGTAATATTAATATTATTATTGTTATGATATATATATGATATTGTTTTTATATCAAGCAAGTCATACCCTTTGCCCATTTTGATCTACTGAACTGTATAGGCGCACATAACACATAGCAGCTGCTGAAGAAAGAAGAGAATGTTTAGTAGGCACCTGTTGAACATTATCTTTTTGTTTTCACTTCTGGTTAACATTTTATTTCTCTGCTTGTCCTACCGTCTCTCGCCAGGCAAGCGGTTACTATGGCACCGCTAGATATGCTGCTTGCGGCCGGCCAATAGAAAAGCGTGCCTGAGATCAGGTGATCCGCAGCTATTTTGAAAAAAGGCTGTGTGTGAAGTGAGGCAATGAACCAAATTAGAATGTAAATCTTTAGACAGAGGGAGGAAGACGAGGCACGAGGAGAGGGAACTGGAATGAGGGAAAGTTTGCCGCTCGGATTCGCTCGTACGGGCGATTCTTTGTTGAAGGGTCGAGGAGCAGCTGGTGAAGTCAATTAAAGGTGCATGTAGGCCACGTCGTCACGGCCAGCACCGCCACGAACACGGATCTCTCATCACTCTCATTACTCTATTTCCTGGAAGCTTTATTTCCTCCTTTCCCATCTTCAGTGGGGTTTTTTCTTTTGTTTGCCGTGTTTGGTCGTGTAAGCGGTGCTCGGGAGTGCTGGAATCGGTCGCTTTGCCCCGTTCCAACCATTGTCCGTCAATACCGTGTCTTTGGAGTTGTCTCCCTCGCTGATTGGATAAAGTGAGGGATAACAAAATGGGTTTTTTCCTGTTGACTGCAGGGCGGGTGGCTTTGTTGCCCGTGTTACTGACCAAGGGGGCAGGCAAAATGCTAGTGCTAAGTGTTACTGCTAGTGCTAGTCCTGGTGATAAGTTGTTACTGCTGAAGCTAGTGCTGGTAGCAGTGCTAAGTGTTGGTGCTAGTGCTGGTAGCAGTGCTAAGTGTTGGTGCTAGTGCTGGTAGCAGTGCTAAGTGTTGGTGCTAGTGCTGGTCCTGGTGCTAGTGTTACTGCTAGTCCTGGTGCTAGTACTGGTGTTAGTGCTAGTCCTGGTGCTAGTACTGGTGTTAGTGCTAGTCCTGGTGCTAGTGTTACTGCTAGTGCTGGTGCTAGTACTGGTGTTAGTGCTGGTCCTGGTGCTAGTGTTACTGCTAGTGCTGGTGCTGGTGTTAGTGCTAGTCCTGGTGCCAACTGCTGGTGCTAGTGTTGTGTCGACTGTCTGAGAAGGTATTCTGTGACATTCTGTGAATGTCAGCATATAACAATGTATATTTTAGTACATTGATTTATATGTGTATTGCTCACCTGGACATTTTTGCTGTATATTCCATTTCATTTTATATTTAATTTACTTATTTTACAGAGAATTTATATTCATAGTTCTATTTCTATTGTGCATAGTTCTATTCTATTTTGTATTCTTTTATAATTACTGTCGGCTGTCGGGCATTTTGCACAAAAAGTTTTTCACTCTGCTTATACTCACGTGTAAATTGTGAAGTGACAATAAAATACTTGAAACTTGAAACTTGAAACAAAAAATAAGACTTTTCTTCTCCCTGCTCCTTTTCCGTCATTGGAACGTACAAATATAGATGTGTTTTGATTGCGTTTGTATTTCTGAAGTTGTACATGACCACGAATGGAATAAATAAAAATGAAATAAAATATCAGTGATGGGCTGTGGGAATATAGAGCTTATTTAACTAATAAATATTGCTTACAGCTCCTTTACACCTCTCTGAGCATAACGTTTCATCTAGAATGTAATTTTGCCATCTTGATTTTGTGTGTGTGTGTGTGTGTGTGTGTGTGTGTGTGTGTGTGTGTGTGTGTGTGTGTGTGTGTGTGTGTGTGTGTTATTGTGTGTGTGCACGTTTGTGTGTGTGTGTGTGTATCATCCCATGACACGCACACACACACACACATTGACATTACCTATCACACGACTTGCATTTAATAAGTTGAATGCCAATTTATGAGGATTCGCGTGGCTGTGTTACATTCTGGCCCGCTAAATAAGGCTATGTGTTCTTGCTTCTAGTTTTTAGTTATTATTTTATGCAATTAAGCACAGCACCCACATATACTGTAAGGAACCATGATGGGAACATGTTTTCAGTGCGTCCTGGGACTGGTAGTGGCCCTGAACCACGGGAGTTAGACGATGTGGGCCAAAATGAATTGAAAACACAAACTATCTGTGGGCCAGATAGAATTTGGGCCTGATTTGACATGTGCCTTATGTTTCTCATGCCTGTCAACCTGTTCTCCTTGCGCAGTTGTTGTCCGAGCCGCTTTAGAATTAGTCAGCTCCTTGGAATGATCCTGGTTTCGGTTGCGTGAGGTTATGCACAAGAGACCGTTGACAGATACCGGTTTGAGTGTGTTGTGTTGCGTTGTGCTGTGAGTTTGGGTTTGTACGGGATTGGGAGATCTGTTCAATGAACGACGGAGAGAAAAAACACACAAGCGAGGGCGAAAAGGCATCAAACTCTTGTGTGTCTGTCCACTTGTTATTCACGTATCATCATGCTTTTAGTTGGAAGCGATGTATACAGTGAACTCAGCCACAGCTCAGCAAGGGAATCAACTTCTCGGGGGCTGGTAAACGTCAATAGACTGACTGACTGTGGACCTCGCTGAGCGGCGTGTCCCGAGTCCCTCACAACTGTCCCTGTATTTTTACGGCACAACGGATTCTGTGTGTCCTACCCGCCTGGTAACTCGTCTGCCCCCTCCCTCCCCGCCCGATTGTGTTTGTAATCCCACAGAATTTCACGTGTTGACATTGAGCCATTCAGTACAGGTATTCGTTGGTAACTGATGATAATTGGGGTGACAAAGGAAAGGTATTTTTAGGCCAAAGTGTGCGGTCAGAGTGGTTATTACTATTTGGAGGCTTAAATGGGATTTTCTTTTTCGCGCGGAGGGATTTAGCAGGAAGTCCGGGGGGGGGGGGGGGGGGGGGAAAACCCCAGGCTGTTACATATGGTGTGTATGGTGTCATCCTTGTGCGTTCTCGGCTTCTATTTTAAAAATCCACCAGCGAATGACTCACCTCCTCATCAGCTCCGGCACATTCAGCTGTCCACGTTCTTCCCAGTGTCTCCCACCACCACCACCGTCACCCTGTCACCTACGAACACAGCTAGCGGAGAACAAGTGGGATTGTTATATAAAGAGAGAAGTGGAGAACACAGGGGGGGGGGGGGGGGGGTGGGGGCACACTGTTGAACTCGCCTGCCTCTCCCTTTTTCGTCCTCCACGACGACGGCTGCTCTCTCTCTCTCTCTCTCTCTCTCTCTCCTACCCAAGACTGCATTTCCTCATTTTTTTTTAATCAGTTGTTTGGATGCCATTTTTCTCTCTCTCTCTCTCTCACTACTTATTCAACTAGTAGCCATCTAGCCATCTCCCATCCAATGGGAGAATGGAATCCCACCCCACCCCCGGCCACCATACATTTGGCCACGAGTTGAAGAAGGCCCATGGAGGTCTATTATGTTCTAGCTTTTGTTGTTGTGGTTGTTGTTGTTGTTGTTGTTGTGTGTTAGCATTGATGCGTAAGGCTCAGTCAGTGGGTGTCATGTTACCCAGCGGGAGGTGTTTGGTGAACCATAGCTACTTCATGAGAAATTGATGTGTTCGTTAATATTCTAAAGGGCCCTATACTTCCATCTCTCTCTCTCTCTCTCTCTCTCTCTCTCTCTCTCTCTCTCTCTTTTCTGTCTGTGTTGTGTTTATTGGTTTGTCCCCTGTCAAGCTGTGCCAGGTTTTTAAGCACACTTATGGAAATACCCATTGGGTTGGCTGATTATTAACACCTATATTTGCATTAGATTTGAATCAGACCTGCGTCGGTGAACACAAACACAGACACCGTTCACAAACACAGGCAAAGGCATTTTGCTATGTGTACTTTTCCGATTAGAAAAATGCACTCCTTGCAGGCGGACACGGCCATTTATACTATAAATGGGCGCGTCAAAATAAAACACTGCAGACCAATTGGCTTTTGTCACGTTATTTTGGCTACGCCGCCAAATCGCCAACCGTAGCAAATGGCGTGTCGAGACAAACACTGCAGACTGATTGGCAACTTCTTTCCCACGTGTCTCCCACAAATACGGAGTACAGATTACCCATGATGTATAGCCAATCAATAATGCTGCCGACATTGAGCCAGAGAGAGGCGACTGCATCAGAGCCGTCTGCAATCAGATCAGCAATCAGATCATACAAAATAATGATTCCAATAATCGGAAAAATGCTGAATATCAGATCCGATTATCGGCCGATTAACGGCCCCTAATTACTAATAATTGGTATCGGCCCAGAAAAAACCATATCGGTCAACCCCTACTATTTAGCTCATGTGTTTATCAGATACATGTCTGTGGTAAAGTCCAATGCCACTCCGGGTTCTTTCGAGCAGTGTTTCTCAACTGGTCTGGCTTCGGGACCCACCATCACCCCTTAATGACAAGCCGTGACCCAAATCGAGGAACATTTTCAGCTTCATAAACTTATTGAATGAAAAGATGTTACAGTTTGAACCTGTCAGTTTGTCACGCTCACCCCCACCCCCCAGGACCAACAATTAACGGAACTTTGTCAGGCTCACCGACCGTCCCCCCCCCTATCTATCTCGAGAGATGCTGACTCAGTGCCCAACCTCTCTCTCTCTCTCTCTCTCTCTCTCTCTCTCTCTCTCTCTCTCTCTCTCTCGTTAAGGCGTGCCAGGTTTTTAACCACACCTATGGAAATACCCAGTCGTTTGGCTGATTATTAACACCTAGGCTCACCATCCCCCCCCCCCCCCCACCCCCTCCCTCTCGAGAGAGATACTGACTTGGTGCCCAATGCGCGCCTCACGGTAGTGCCGATGCGCATCCATTTCGCATATTGTGCAAAATGCGGCCCCATCGTATCGCGCGTGTTCTGCGTTTAGGGAGGGGCGGCCCTGAGTGTGTATAGACGGCACTCCGCTGCATAAAAAATCCCCTTCAAAATAAAATCACAGGATTTTTTTTCTTGGGTCGCGACCCACCAGTTGAGAATCACTGCTTTAGCGAGTGTGAGAGGAGGCGGTCTTGTTGTCTTGTACTTTATTTGGTTAACAAATAACGATTCGCCGACAGGCATAGAACATACGCGTCTTAAATAAACTGCTGTATAAGCCGAACATAAATACATTGAAAATCATAGACGCTATGGTTTGATACGTGTGGGCCCGTCTGTACCCAGCATCACTGTGGGAGAGCAAACATGCGTCAATATACTGTATGTTCATCTTCGCCAATCATGCCTCAGCCTGCCCTCAATCCCAGGGAAACATAACATAACAAAATGCAACCATTTCACAAAAATAAAAATATTCCACCAGAAAAACAAACAAAATAAAAGCTTTTATATTCCACAAGGAAGTAAAGTTAATATATTCCACCTGAAAAACAAACAAAACAAAAGCTTTTATATTCCACAAGGAAGCAAAGTTACTGTAATATAGTCCACCAGAAAAAAACCAAAAGCTTGTTTATTCCATCAGGAAAACGTCCACAAAACCAAAAAATATTGGCAGTTACAGTATTACATTAACCGTAGTTATTACATTATTGGCTGCTACAGGGCAGCAGAGAATGTGGATGTTTTCAAAAGCAAACTCAAGACCCACCTTTTTAGTCTGGCTTTTAATTGAAATTTTAATCTCATTTTGAATGTTATTCATTTATTATCTATTCTATTTTATTCTCTTTTAAACGCGCTACCTTTTTGGTTAACCTTTTGTTTTACTCACTTTAGTACATCTATTCTCTTTTAGTATTGTTTTATTTTATGCTTTTAGCCTTTCTTTTACATTTTATACCATCCATCCATCCATCCATTATCGTCCGCTTATCCGGGGTCGGGTCGCGGTGGCAGCCGGCTAAGCAGGGCCCCCCAGGCTTCCTTCTCCCCAGCCACACTCTCTAGTTCCTCCTGGGGGATCCCGAGGCGTTCCCAGGCCAGACGAGATATGTAATCTCTCCAGCGGACATTTTATACCCTACCTTTTATTTTTGGTTTTACTTACTTCAATACATCTACTCTTCTTTTGTATTTTATTACTTTATCTTGTACTTTTTACCTTTCCTTTTACCTACTGCTGAGAGTTCTTGCCTCTGGTGTTTCCTCAATGGCGTTTCCTCAGTTCCTGGGTTTATGGAGTGTTCGTTAATAATTGTAAGGTATTTTCTTGCTCTGTGTGGGGATGGAGGATGGGGATTGTTTTTTTGCTTGAAGATTTTTATTTTTATTTCTTTGTGTGAAGTACTTTGTGTTTTTCTGGATGAAAAATGCTATACAAATAAAGTTGATTGATTGATGTGTGTTGATCACCAGTATAGTCCATTTGTTGATCACCAGTGTAGCGCACATGTGTTGACTGTGAACGTCTGTGTCTCCGCAGGGCTCTGCAGACTCCTACACCAGTAGGCCTTCAGACTCGGACGTGTCCCTGGAGGAAGACCCAGAGGCGCTGAGAAAAGAGGCAGACCGGCAGGCCCTCGCCACGCTCGAGAAGGCCAAGGTTAGCGGTTGACCCCTTCGCAAATCAAAACAATCACTCATTCATACCGGATGCAGATAGGGCTGGGCAATATGGAAAAATGTATGTGGCAGTGTGTGTTTGGAGGCTCATCTGGCCCAGTTAGAGTCTGGGGTGGGTGGACAGAGTAGATGCAATACAGCTAGCATGCTGGCGCTCCCTGAGTGTGTCTGCTGATGGCTTAGCCTGTGGTGCGCTGATTAGGCAGTGCAGACTCTCAAGGCCTCTGTATGCATGGGAAATCGGCTTCCGACCCTTCTTCCCCTTCCCCCCCCCCCTCAGCGATAAGGTAGACTAGTGGGCTATGAAGCAGGGCGGGGGCTTGGAGGCCAGCACCAGATCTCGGTTAGTTGACGGACAGCCCTTCTGTACTCTAGTACCTCCCCAATATCGGTTCCCGTTCTGTGGAACTATACAAGGTGAAGTCGAATTCGGGTGTCCGATTTGTTCGGATCTCAGAACACTTCTGAAGAAGCATATAAAGGCCTTAACTGGGCCAGGTGAGGTCGCAGCCCCACCCACCGCAGACTCTAACTGGGCCAGGTGAGGTCGCAGCCCCACCCACCGCAGACTCTAACTGGGCCAGGTGAGGCTAATTTAGCCAGCCACCAAACATACACACTCCCACAGTGTACTGTAACGATAATCATGGGGAATTTACACAATATTGATTATCACGATAGGCTTATGAATTTAAAATATCATTATATATAGTCTAACTGAAGGTCATTACATTCAAACCTCTAATGTCAATCATTTGAAGGGCATATTTGCTCATAGAAATACATTGACATATAAAACTGGGTGTCACGATAATTCCATATTTCATTCACTTCATGACAATACAATGCCATTGAAAAAAATTATTGCCCAGCCCTAGATTCCCTAGATTACCATAATAATATAAAAGATTCAAAGCTGGATATGGCAGGAATGAAGCAGCAGTTCATTTTGATGGATTTGTTCAATGTGTTTTCTGTTTGCCAATATCTATGTTGACCACCATCGTTGGTCCACGCAGACCAAACCTGTGGCTTTTGCAGTGCGGACAAACGTTGGTTACAACTCGGGTCCCAACGACGAGGTTCCTGTGCAGGGCATGGCCATATCCTTCGAAGCCAAAGACTTTTTGCATATCAAAGAGGTGAGGGCTTCCCGCCAAAAAAAACGCTCAATTTCAATCTGAGGACATTGTCTCTGAGAAGTAGACTAGATCTGATGTTGACATATAGATTGATTGACTGATTAATTAGTTCAATTCAATTCCATTTCAATTCAATTTTATTTGAATAGCCCTTAATCACGATACAGCCTCAAAAGGGCTTTACAGGCCTGATTAATGTGGGCCAAAGTGTAGCATAGCATAGCTTGTGCTACAATTGTTTTTGTTGGGTGAGGCAACATTAGAATGTGTGTGTGTGTGTGTGTGTGTGTTTTCTTGCATGTGTTTGTGTGTGAGAGTTTGCTTGCGTGCGTCTGTGTGTGCGTGTGTGTGTGTGTGTGTGTGTGTGTGCGTGCGTGCGTGCGTGCGTGCGTGCGTGCGTGCGTGCGTGCGTGCGTGCGTGCGTGCGTGCGTGCGTGCGTGCGTGCGGGGGACAGAAGGCGTGTGGTTATACGGGGTCATGGAAGCTTGACTAGCCTAGCGTTCCGTGCTGCCGTCCACAGAAGTACAACAACGACTGGTGGATCGGCCGGCTGGTGAAGGAGGGCTGTGAGGTGGGCTTCATCCCCAGCCCCGTCAAACTGGAGAACACCCGCCTGCTGCAGGAGCAGAGGATGAGACAGAACCGACTCAGCTCCAGGTAACCTCACCATTAATGCCCCCCCCCTTACACACATTAAACTAATCAGAAACTGGGCTTGCGTTGTCTGATTTCAGTTGATTACATACAAAGCAGAATGTGGGTGTATTCACCACACAACAACACATGGCAACGTGTGTCATGGTCAGGGAAATGGGCCCCGACACATTTTGCTCGCTGCACAATGCTCCATTTTGCAGTTATGTTCACACATGTGGGAAGAAGACAGAGATTCAGCAAGGAGAAACAAACCTGAAATCAATGTTGTTTTTGCTTAGTACCATAGTAACATGCTCTTGATGAGTGTTGGACTCAAACAGTGTTAACAATGACAGCTTTGGTGGACACAGCCTAACCCAACAACCGCTCTCGCTGTCCACAGTAAATCTGGAGGAAGCTCTAGTTTGGACGTCGCCACGGGAACACGCAGACCCACCCCACCTGGCACAGGTGAGGTCTTGGATCACTCTTGTCTATGTGTGAGAGACGGAGACACAGAGAAAGAGACAGGGTGAGACAGGGCTCATTCAATCAGATAACGAAGGCCCTCATCTCTGCAACACCGGCAAGCGGCCATTGTGTGGAGACACTAGTAGGCTTTTCACACTTGAATAAGTTAACCCTGGGTTAATGTTAACCCTGGGTTATAATAACCCTGGGTTAATTTTGTGACGTTTCACACTAGTTTTCTTTAACCCTGGGTTAACAATTGACCCCGGGTTAACGTTTCACACTGTGAGCTTGTAGACCCCGGGTTAACGTTCTCATTTGCATATTTACTGGGTTATCGAACATGATTGGCCCGGCCCAGCACGTGACCTTTGTTTACATTTTAGCCGGCTTAGCTGTCAAAATGACGCCATCACGCCGCTGTGATGGCGATAGTAATTAAACACACACACACTAAAGAACGAGAGAGCGACGAGAGAGAATAACAATTAAACTGGAGAAGAGAAGAGTGTAATCAGGAGGTTTTCTATTTTATTTTAAGTACAGAGAAATTAATTAATTTTTATTTTAATTTCAAGATCGCCTTCACAGATGCACGTGCGATTAATATGTAAATGAGGTGGTTAGAATAGAATCGAACTTTATTAATCCCGAAGGAAATTCTTGTGCCAGGTTGCATAGCGATACAGTACAAAAACCACAGATTGATAAAATAACTAACGTATATGCAAATTACAGTTAAATATACAAATATGTGGGCAAGATAAGATATTCCGACGGCGAAAACAATTTGGCATAAAGAAGTGAAATATTATTGGACATGACATTAAGAATTAAGAATATGCCAGTGACTGTTCACAGCAGGGGTCCCCTCAATGATATGCAGATGAGGGCAAGTTGCCTGTAAATGACCAATATGGTATTTTTCCACCACACTCCCTCATTTGATTATTCAATAATCACACAATCAATCAATCGTTATACCTTATATAGTGTAACTCAGGAGTCGGTTACTCTGACCACACCCCATAAAAAACCCTTTAGGAGAAAAAAAAGTTTTGGGGTTGCGGTCTGTGATTGGATGGATAGTCGTTGATATCGCTCTTACCTTCTAACCCCACATTCATTTCACACTATTGTTCATGGGTTAAAAGCGGTGCTAACCCACTTTCAAAAATGCAAGTGTGAAACGCTGCATTTAACCCGGGGTTAAATGCGGGGTTAAGTGTAGTGTGAAATGCATATAAGTGGGAACGCCAAAATGTCACCCATCAAAACTGATTCTAATTCTATATTTTTTCAGAACAGCAAAACGGAGAAAAAAAAGATATATTATTCCTGCGACACGACCCTTCCTTCAAAACACCTTTTCCACTTGTGTTTTTTTGTCTTTCTGTTTCCATTACTGACTATCTATCTTCAGGCAAACCAATAACCCAACTTGCAATCCTTTGGCTACTCCCCATTGTTTGTAATTCACTGTAACTCTTCACTAGCCTCATGAGATCATCTCGATCTCCTAAGTTCACTTTTGGTTTCTCTCTGCAGATCGGTCAGGCTACGGTCTGGTTTGTGTTTCGCTATGACCAATGAGCACTCGGAGGAGGGAGTTTCAGTTCACGACTAACAAGTCTGCCAAATAAAAAAAATAATGGCAGCACCTGAGGAAAGTGTAGCAAACAAAACAGATTTTATCCAAAATAGGCTTCGTTGTTTTTAGAAGAACATAAAGCCATGAACATATTTGGAAATCAATTGCTGCTGAGTCGAGGCAAGAACTGATATTCATCATAAAACACAGATCTCAGGATGATGTCACGGGGCTAACTCTTCAGACCTTGGCTCACAGATACCTCCCACTCAATTGGTGCTCCTTCACCTTGTCCAAAAAAAACCTGTGACTTTGACAAACTTTCTCTGTACCATCTCTTGCAGTTTCTCTTCATGCTGTTTTTTTCTGCCACTGCATCTCACATGCTTTTCTTCTATCCATCTATCTATCCTTTCACCATTTCCCCTTTTCTTCTCTGGTGTTACCTTCTCCCCATCCTTTCCTCCATTCCGCCGCCCTCTCTTTCTTCTTCTCCTTCTCCTCCTCCTCCTCCTCCTCTCTTCTTGTACTTCTGGTCCTTTTCTATCCACCACCCCTGCCTCCCCTCCTCCCTCCCCTCCTCCCTCCCCCTCCCCAGCACACATGGACATGTCCACCGCGACCTATGACGTTGACACTCTCGACCTGGACTGTGAGGAACCCCCTGACAGTCAGGGGGACCCTCGCTCCCCTAAGGGCACCTCGGGCAGCGTCACGTCCCCACAGGCCAACGCACATCGGCTGCCCTTCTTTAAGAAGGTAACACTGCAGGCTTGGGAAACTGCCTATAGCTGGCCTTGACAACCACTCTCCCCCCACCACCACCACCACCACCACCAACTAACCAGCAACCACCATAAGCCCTCAGTCCGCTCGTCCGCTGAGATGCCGCCAGGCGTTACTGCTCCTCTGCTGTCCAGAATATCAGGGCTCTGATGTTTCACAAACCAACCCCCCAAATGGGCTGTTCCATATGCCTGCTCCTGCATCTAACACTGATTGGCCCAATTAGCTCTGGATCTCTTGTGGTAATGCGGAGATGTTCGGATTTGGGTTGTTTATGTGTGTGTGTGTCAACTGGGAGAGGAAGGGCACTGAATTTGCACGTGTCTGTGCCTGCAGTATGAGCCTGGATTACTTTGTCTTAATTAACAACTCTCTCTCGAATTCCCCACTCAATCGGAGTGGGATATTAACACAATGTGAACTGTGTTTGTGCTTTTGTCTCTTTTGTCTTCCCTGTCTTGCTATTTTTCTGGTGGGCCTTGTTTTGTGTGTTTGCTGAATGAATACCGTAGGTGGGCCTGCTAAACAGAAACAGAAATCGGTGAGTCGTGTTTCGTTTTCTAATGATCCCAATGCCCTGTCCCAAGACTGTCCCTACTCCCTAGCCCTTCCCACTATGGCTCCCCTCTGCACACCTCCCCTTTTAGACAATGAAGTAATGATAGTGGAGCTTTTGTCCCTGCAGATGGCCCGACAAATGGAGCACATTATTATGCATCCATGACTAGGAACTAGAGGTAGAAGTATCCCAGAATGCATTTTGATTTTCGTTTGAACGATGCCCTCCAACGTAAAGAGCACAACTGTAGTCATATCTTAGTAATAAGTTAATACAAAATTAAATGTTAACTTGATTTGTTTCAGTTAAGTTAATGTTTTGTAATTCCAAACAGAGTGGGAGGGAGTAGGGACAGAATTGAGACACGGTGTAACTAACTCTAACCCCTCTTGTCTACTTCCTTCTTCTCAATGCCGGCTTGTTCTTCAATTCTTTGGATGATTCTGGCTGTTACAAAGCAATGTAGTCTTCCAGACAAACAAAGACACATAGCCTTGAAGACATCATGGAATAAGTGTTCCACACACTCATAATTGCTAGGTTAATACAGGCTCAAAGCACTCGTAATTACTAGGTTAACAAGTTTCAAGTACTTTCAAGTACACATTTCTCGATTGTATGTGCGGAATGTGCATAATAATAAAACAGTTAACATGGATTGGAGGGATCAGAATCAGAATATTTACAATATTTACAAAAAAAAGACCAGCAGGAATGAGAAATATAAACAATATATAAATCTCATAATTGCAACCCCAGGAGCGGACATATTGAAAGCTTTAAAATATTCATATACAGCCAATAATAACAGTTGGACTCAAATTTCAGACCCTATCCCCCTTCCACCCCCACCACCCCCCCCCCCCCACACACACACACACACACACACACTTATAAACATCTTCAACCTGATTGTCGTACGCCATTCAGGAGGAAAAAGAGGGGGCTGCGTGCGCTTTGTGAGCGTGCACGTCCCTTGTGTGTTACTGTACTTTTAAATACACTTCTTCTCATTAATCCTGGAGCAGATGGAACACGTTCCCCCCTACGACGTCGTCCCGTCCATGAGGCCTATCATTCTTGTGGGACCCTCGCTCAAAGGATACGAGGTGAACGCTACAACACATGCAACCCACAACACTAATTCCTGCCAAGAGTTGCCAGCTTCCTAATCCTTGTACGTCGTGATTTCCAGGTGACTGATATGATGCAGAAAGCGCTCTTTGACTTCCTGAAGCACAAGTTTGAGGGCAGGTAAGCGAAGCGCAGACAGACAGGCCACAGAGTAGAACCTGAACCCGATGAACCTGATGATTTGACCCCACCCACCCACCCACCCACCCACCCGCGGCTCTTTGACGTTGTTCCAGGATATCCATCACGAGGGTGACGGCGGACATCTCCCTGGCCAAGCGTTCGGTCCTCAACAACCCCAGCAAACACACCATCATTGAACGCTCCAGCACTCGCTCCAGCCTCGGTAAGCCTCCCCCAATATGAAGAAAACAAATAATATTGGGTTTAATATCCCGAGATTTGGGAAAATCTCAAAGTTACATTTCTGTTTTACTCCTTTTTCACAGGGATACCACGTGATTAGGGACATCAACAGCTAACCATTTAATTCGTTCAAACAATGATTCAAATATAGTTATTTTAATAACGCAAGAAGAAAAACGACAATATCACGTATTGCTGCATAGACGTCAGTAGCCAAGTCCGTCTCTGTTATTGCAGAACGTCAATGTAACCTAAAAGTTTCAGAAGACAAGCAGATTCCATATTATGAGAGAAGTAAGTTGGTTTCAACATTGTGCAAAGTTTTGCTGAACTTGCGCAGCAGGACTAGCACTATCCACTGAAGAGACAACACACCAACCCTTTTGGCTTTTTGGTCTTCAAAAAGCCCTGTAGGCTTCTCAGACTTTAAACTTTAATTTGTTTAAAGATCCCATGCCACACCTATTTCATAATTTTTTTTATAATCATTGATGTCCTTTGATCGAGTTTGTAACATTATTTGTGTTGGAAATGTCTTGGATGGCTTATTTCAAGCTATTCTAGCATGTCTGAAAAGCCTGGTAGAAAAGACAACCGCTTTTCTCATGAATATTTAATGTATTAATGAGCTTTGCTCTGATTGGATCGCTGTTCTCATGGATATTCAATATTTAAATGTTGCTTTGCTCTGATTGGTTCAGCTGTGGACGACAAAGCAGCTGTCAACATGCTTACCGTGCCACAGCACATCATCGTCTTCCAAATGCGCCGAACACAGCGAACACAGCGCTCATCTGGTTCCATAGTGTTTTGGTATTTCTCCAAAAATAAATTGCAACCATTTCTCCCTCAGAAATGGTTGAATTTCTGTGGGTGGTTACGCCCCAACCAAGTGGGCGGGACCATGAATAATAATTTGTCAACGCTACGTAGCACTGACGGCTTATCCAGATTGGCTCAATATTTCTGCCTTTTTCCTTTCATTGGCTATTGCATACAGCAGACAAACTGCATAGATTTCAAACTTACCACAGGTCACCAACTCATTCTGACCTATGTTATTTAACAAACAATAGGAAATGGGATTTTAATGGCATGGGATCTTTAAAGTCTGTCTTTGTTGGTATTGCAGATTCTCTTCCCACAGAACGCACATCTAACTATAGATAAGCCCCTTTCACATTTTAAATTAAATTATTATTATTTTTTTTTATAAATTTCTTTCTTTAAAATTAAAACTGGTTAGTTACTGGTTATGGGTGTTGCTTAATTTAAAGCTGAATTAACCAAAACTGACAGTATCCCTACACGTGATACTGCCTGTAGACACGCCACAGAAATGTAGCTCTTTAATGGCTCCTCCAACACGGAGACACAGGTAGATGGTGAATGATCCCGTTTATTGTAAAGTTGAATGAATGAATTAGAAATGAAATTAACAGAGCAGATGGAACAAAGCTAGCATGCCAAATGTGTGTGTTGGCTGGTTTAACCTGTGCGCACTGATTATGTACCTCAGGTGTGCAACCCCACCCACCCCAGACCCCAACTGGTTAAAGCCACCAAACACACACACACACACACACTCCACATACCCCCAACACTAAAGTGAGGCTGAACCTAGTCCTCCGTCCTCCACTGGGCTACACCGGCGGCCGTCGCTGCCATCAGGGAAATGGTGGTCGTGCTGGAGGTGGCCGTCGCCGTGGCTGGTAGATCCAGAGCGTTCCTCGGCAGTCCTTCTGTGTCCCTTTTCTGTTTCTGGAGAAGCCCCACATTGGGCGTCAGTGTAGCATTGCCAGTGCTACACGCCACGTAGCTTCCGCACAAGCATGCGGGCATGTTGCTTTTTAAGGGCTCCTCCAACACAGAGACACAGGTAGATGGTGAATGTGAAAAAGGCATCTTTGAGGCTGGCCCCGAAGCGCAGCCTTCGTGAAGCGATGAAACCGCTCGTACAGCCCTTTGGCCTGCGGGTGGTGCGATGGAGTGTCACTCCCAGAGCTCAGACGTGAACTGTGAGTCCAGTCCAAGGAGAGGTCAGATGGGGTACCGAACCGGGCAAACCCATGTCGCGATAAATGTACCAGCTGACTAACCCTGGTCCACTGCCATGTGGGTATATCAGGTATATCGTATATCGGGTCCCAAGTGGACGGCCCGGGACAGGCGGTCCGCGATGAGATTGGCCTTGCCAGCAACATGCTGAATGTCCGTGGTGAACTCCGAGTTGGAGGAGAGCCGTCGCTGCTGGCGGGCGGACCGCGGCTCAGCCACTTGGCGAACATCAGCGGTTTACGGTCCACAAACGCTGTGAACCGCCGGCCCTCCAGCAGGGAACGGAAGTGGCAAATGGCGAGGTAAAGTCCGAGGAGCTCCCAGTGTGGAAATTGGGAATAACTCCAGAAAAAGACAATTTCTCACAAGACACCAACTCGCATGTCATTTATTACGAGCCTAGTAAGAACAAGTCAGAAGACGTCAGTGAAACTCAACACCACAACAACCCGACCCGTGTTAACGTCGCTCAAAACACCGACAGGCAAACCATAACACTGCATGTAGAACGCACACACACACCCGTAACCCTGCATGAACTATGCACACACACAATCGTATGGTGAATTGCACAATGAGTCCTCTACAGGATAGTAATTTAATCAAATCAATGGGTGAAAATGCAGCCTTCCAAATCATCATCATCAATCATAATTTTTTCTACATATAGTTACATATTCTAAGTCCCTTACAATTTCGGTTTTCTGTCATCAACCCTGTGAAATGTCCACTGCTTCAAAATGACCCGTGGCGGTTCTAGCTTGTGTGACTGTTGTTCCTTCAAACTGGAGACGTATAAAACTATGAACATTTTATTTGGTAGAATTTCGTACTGCGACTGATTTGACTAATTGCATTAGCGCTGTACAAAGTTAGAGGTGTGCTATTTGACAGCCGCTACACATCATATATCGTGAAGGACTGTGCTTTGCAATGGTAGAGTAAGGATCATGGCGTGTGTGTATATATCTTCCCAACCTCTGTGTGTTTTATCCCTACATGTGTCATCATCATTTGACTTTACCTTCCTTTCTCATTCTGTTTCATGTGCCCTTTTCTTACACAAGTGCCCACATACGTCTTTGTCTTTAACAAGACAAAGTCACTCGCAGAACTAAGAACAAGAAAATGTGTTGTTTACATGGACTGGACCCATAGAAAAACTGTTTAAAAACCAAAAAACATGATATATTAGAATTTTGGAATTTATAATGTATTTCACTTGTAGTGATGATGTGTGAAGTGTCCACTCTAGGAGGACATCCTTGCTTGACATTCCCAATAGGAAGTAACATATCTCATATTATAGTGACACGTCCAGAGAGGGCAGCCCGTGCAGAGGTTACATCCAAAACAAAACCGTCTGTAGGCCCCTTCGCCTCTTTACCACCAGTATCCTGAACTAGCCCACCTGCTCTGTCCGAGTCTGATGACGTGGCCTCTTGTCTCCCTCTCTCCCTCTCTCTGTTCATTGTCTTCCCCGCCCCTTCTCCACCCATCCCATCTCTCCCATCCTGCCCGTCCGCTTGCCCGTGCTACCCCCCCCCCCTCCCCCCACCTCCATTCCACCCCGTCTCCAGACGTGTTGGGTACGTATGAACGTAGGAAGAAACATGCTGCATTTCTCCGCCCCCCCCCCCCCCCCCCCCCTCCCTCCTCCTCCGCCTCCATACTTTGTTTTGCATGGCTTTGTTTTACTTGCGTCATTCTCTATTAGATAAGCAGGGAAATCACGAAGGCAAGGAGTGGCATGTCAGTCTAGTCCTTTCCTTTGTGCATTTTAGTTGACACACCTAATTCTTCTGCTCCAACCGGTTCTCATCCTCTATATAGTCCCATAACAGTACTGCCTTCTGAAGAGATCATGTGACAAGGTTTTACAAAGATGTCACTCTCGGATTCCTCAGCTCTATGGGCCTTATACACTTTGTGGTATTCTGCCTTCAGTTCCCCTCCACCCCAGCAACGTTTGGCCCCAAGATGGGCCCTCCCAGTAAGCTCAAGGTTCATAATGGCTCTTACCCTGTGTCCTTGTCGTGACTGAGTCACCGGACCAAGAAGCAGACCAGTTAAATATTTTTTTCCAAAGTGTCTCAAAATACCACATGTGCACACATTCTTGGATTTTGGACTCTTGGACTTATCCCTACCTGACCTCACAAGGGACATCGTTGCGAGGGGGCGTGGTTAGTGCCGGCAGGTGGAGACAAACATTGAATGAGTTGGGGTGAGATGGCGGGTGCGGGCAACGTGGAGGAAAGGTAAATCGTTTGGGTTAGGGGTGGCCATAGGGGTTGTGGTAGAGCATGGTAGGTCGGTAGGTAGGTAGTATCAGTACTAGGTAGTATCACGATCAGGTTAGTGACGAATGACGATCACAGGAAGCCCAAGGACACTACTAACCGGATGCAATAATAATAATGACAGCAATAATAATAAAAATAATAATGACAGCTAAAAGAAAGGATGACTAAGGTGCCATTTCCTGATGTGTAATGATAATAATGCCACTGTGCTTTATGTACTCTGTGAGATACGGTGACCCTTGGTTTATCTGGAGTGGCGCTGTAGGCATCCGATTCTGAAGCGCCTCCCTTTCTCCGCATGTTGAGATGAGGCGGTGTTCCGGAGCGTGTCGGGGGAAAGATGAAGCCCCGCTCCATTTAGCTGAGTCTAAATGGAACGCTCTCCCTCTGACTCATCCGCTTGAAGACTATTCTCGTCAATAGTCGCCGACGTGCATGAGACACTAACATGCCGTTTATGTGCATGTGTGCAAAAAGATAAATACATTAAAATAATGCCTTTTTTAAAAATGGGCCTTTAAACCGAGACTAAACTAGGTGTCACGTTTCACTGTTTGTTTTGGTGTTCGTCCTGTGCTACCTCTCCACCTGAACATCCAGCCGAGGTGCAGAGCGAAATCGAGCGCATCTTTGAGCTCGCTCGTACCCTGCAGCTGGTGGCCCTGGATGCGGACACCATCAACCATCCCTCTCAGCTGGCCAAGACCTCCCTGGCCCCCATCATTGTCTACATCAAAATAGCGTCCCCTAAGGTATGGAAAGACGGCTATCCTCCCGTAAATGTTTTTCATGAAAGTGGTTTAGTTTGAAAATGAAAGTCAGCTTCAGTTCATTTAGTGTGTTGCTGCTAGTAATCCAATCACAGCAGCTTTAAGACGACACTCAACTTGGCATTAGCCAACAGCAGTCCCATTCATGACCGAAAACACTCAACATTGCTTGGGGTGTCCATCGAATTGCTTGGGGTGTCCATTAATCGGTTAATCTTATATCCTATGTTTTAACATGTTCGGCTCAATGATGCCTAATTTGATGTGACTTTTGCATGGTTAAATGCCTTGAAATAATTAATTGGCTTTCAGGGTTTGTGTATATTCCTCCTTTTACTAGTTTCATTAAGGTAATGACGCATTTTAAACCTGTACAATGTACAGAGTAAAACTTTAGCACGTGGTTTGTGACAGCCCTCACCCTCAAATGAGTTTGACACCCCTACTCTAGGTGCTCCAGAGACTCATCAAGTCAAGAGGGAAGTCCCAGGCCAAGCACCTGAATGTGCAGATGGTTGCCGCGGACAAGCTGGCGCAGTGCCCTCCTGTGAGTCCACCCAAGCCCATCGCACAACAAACAGGAGGCTACAATTGTTCAGAAGTGTGTTAGGGCCATGCAGTGAAAATTACGTTTTGTGAATTTTGAAAATTCAATCTCTTCCGTAACATTGAGTGAAAGCAAGTTGATCTGGGTACCAGGAAAAACTAAAACTAAAAAAGTAACGAAATAAGAAAATTAATAAAAAAAAAAAAACAGGACAAAGTTAATTAAATCTGCCTTCTATGTCCAGGAACTGTTTGACATCATCCTGGATGAGAACCAACTGGAGGACGCCTGTGAGCACCTTGCTGACTACCTGGAGGCCTACTGGAAGGCTACCCACCCGCCCAGCAGCAACCCACCCAACCCCTTACTGAACCGCACCATGGCCACCGCCGCCCTGGCAGCCTCCCCAGAGCCCGTCTCTAACCTGCAGGTACAGGTGCTCACTTCCCTGCGCCGAAACCTGGATCTCTGGCCCGGCCTGGACGGCCACATTGAAGGAAAGGAAGATGAGCACACTCTCTAATGGCCCGCTGAGGGGAAGGGATAGGAGGGACGGATCCGGCTATTTCAAACCCTGGGCTCCACGAATGCACTGCTCCTCTGCCTTACCATTGAGAAGAAAAGAAGAGAGGGTTCCCACGACGATGCATCCTGCATAAGGCAGCGCAACACACATGGCAACTGCGCAGATAAGCATATTGGGGGGCTTCATACAGGGTCAATCAAAACCCCTTTCTTGGGCATGTCCAGAACACAGACAAACACATGGACACACACACACACACACACACACACACACACACAGAGACCTGAGTTTCCACAGGAGAAACCAGCAGAAGACTTGATTTTTAAGCAACAAATCCCTAACCCTCATATATTTCGTTCATCTTAGACCTTAGTGGGCCTCATAGGCTGCCAAAACCAGAGTGAGTTGATGGGAATGCGAGTCCAGCGACCAGCTCTTTATCACATCCTTCTCAAGATAATCCAGCCAGTACACACTCAATGAATTACAGTTGTTTGCAATTCTGTTCTCCTTGTTGACATGGGCGTGTCCTTGCTAGCCACCATAGACAGAGATGACTCACTTTACTAACTGTTTGGATCTAACCGATTTGATATTATCATATGCTAATTTCGTGAAGCTTACCAAAATTCCCATACGACTGGTACCACCCTCACTAAGAACAGGCAAACATCGCTCTGCCAACTTTTGTGTTCTGGCACCGCAGTGGTGGAATGAGCTCCCGGCTGATGTTATATGATATGATATATGATATGATGAGATCATATGTCAGTAATTGTCGCATACTGTGTCTTTGCCACAATGCCACATAATGCAGCTTAGTTCAGGGCTTCTACAAGGACACAGGCAGTAGTGGTGTTGAAAGTCTGGTTTATTGCAAGTGTTAGCGATAAAAAAATTTTTTTACATGACAGAGCAGATGGTGCTCTTCTTCAGTGTGCCTCACCCACCCAGACTTTAACTAAGGCCAGGTGAGGCAATAAAGGCAGCCACAAAACACACACACACACCCAGCTATTATGCAGGCAACCTAGCAATTATGAAACATGCTTTTAAACCTTTTTTTTTTTTTTAAATGCTCTATTCTTCTTTCAACAAATGCACTCTTTGTAAGTCGCTTTGGATAAAAGCATCTGCCAAATGCCCTAAATGTAAATGAAGCGCAGAGCACATTATGAAATCATAGTAATGCAAATGTTTTTCAGACTATGTCTTAAGAAATTAGGCATAGGGCGGAAAGCGTAGATTTATCAGAGCTGCTGCTAATATATGCCATTTGGGAGAGGCTTTTATCCGAAGCGTCTTTACCATACCTTGAGCGCAGAGATCTCTTAGTTGGAATCAAGTCACGAACCCTGGCAGTGTAAATGACACGCTCAGCTAGACAGGACCTTTGCAAGCCACTTTGTCCTGATCCATTGGACTCCATTGGACTTTCTTTTACGAGTGGAAGTTATGGGAGTTGTGAACGACGAAACGGTCATAAAGGGCCATGATTTGAGATCTGAGAGACAGCATAAGAGAGCAGAAGAGGCCAAGAAACGGCCTCCTCCCTGCTCCCTTCCACCCGTCCTTTCTTGACATTGAGAAGCGTTCATGCGCTTGTTGCAAAACTCACTCCTCAAACCAATCAGGGAAGCGATGGCAGAAATTGGTCAGACATTAGCCGGGAGCAGTCTAAAATCAATCACTGTCATATAGAGGTGGGCATAGTCAATTACAGACAAACAGATATTCTCACAGCATTTCACACACCAATATAGCTGACCAATGGCATCACATTACACTTTACAAATACACTTGAATGATAGTTATTGAACTTTACTGACAGAATTGCCTGGGAGTGTCTAATAGTTTGGCGGGTGAATCAATGCTGAGTGTGATGTTAAAGATTGGATGCATGTGTTGTGTGTGTATATGTGCTAATTACTGCTATTACTGCAAAACATTTTATTTAGAAGAACGTGTTCAAAGATACAAATGCTGTGTTTCCATCCACCTATTTCATACATTGTTTTGTTTTCAATGTAGTTTTCATATCGCTATCACTATGGATATGGATGGGAACCCAGCTATGTAGAGCCATCATGGAAGTTAATGTTCAACCATTAACAAACATGCTAACCCCTATTACCGTTAAGCTTATCTCTGTTGTCTCCTTAACAACTGCATGGATTTGCTTTACCATGTGCCTCTTTGCATGCTGTGTGTGTGTGTGTGTGTGTGTGTGTGTGTGTGTGTGTGTGTGTGTGTGTGTGTGTGTGTGTGCGCCACATGGGTATGGCTGACTGCAGGGACCATACCTGTTACCAGGAGAGCAGAAGCGAGACAGCCCAGTAACAGAGTGTGGTGGGAGTGGCAGTCTCCATGACTACGTGACAGACTTGGGGGGAAAGCCTCAACAACAACAACAACAACAACAACAACAACAGCAGACATACTTGCGCTCTTCACGCGGCCAGCTACGGGGCGGCAGCGGGGGAGGCCTGTCCCGGCAAGACACATTTGACTCGGAGACGCAGGGCAGCCGCGACTCGGCCTACACCGAGGCCGGGGACTCGTGCATGGACGTCGAGACAGACCCCTACGAGGAGCCCGAGCCCTACGGCGGCGGGGGGGGGCTGCACCTGGCGCAGCACCACGGCCGCCAGGCCTCCTGGGACGACGAGGGGGCGGAGCCGGACCAGGAGAACCTGAACCAGCCCGCCATGCCCAGCCAGCCGCCGGCTCAGGGACGCGCCAAGCTGCGGGAGTGCTACTGCCAGGACACCGCCGAGACGGGGAGCAACGCGGGGCGGAACAAGAACCAGGACGACTGGGGGAGGGATGTGTACATCCGCTGAACACCACACCACACCACACCACCGCACCAGTATATATATAGTATAGAAGAAGGGGAAGAAGGGGAAGTCAAGTGTGGATTTCGGGGCCTTGCCAATCACCCATATGATTTTATCTTCTCACCTTTTTTTCGTCACTTTAGAGAACAGTGTAAAGAAAATCATGCCCTGCCCGGTGTCATCCTAAACATATTGATATTATTTTAGCAATTAAATTACTTTGTTGGAGAAATATATATATGATACACTGGTCTGTTGTAGGTTTTTTTTTCCCTCCCTTGCACTCATACTGCATGAAGCTCACTGAATCTTATTGGCAGCACGAGGATGGTTGTTTTTGTGATTTTTGTCAAAGTGAAGAAGGTGATGGCTGACAAGCTGGGCTCACCTCTCTCCTCTGCCATCTTAAACAGGGTCTAACATCGTCATCCTTATGTATAGCGTGGGCTTTCTGTTCTCCTCTCCTTCCTTCTTTCTTTCTTTCAACTTCCACTCAAATCGATTGCTGCTGGATTTCAAAGTTATTTTTATTTATTAATTATTATTATTATTTTTTTTAATTGTGTGAACAGATGTTGACTTTCTCACCTTCCATTACAGAAACACCCAGACCTTAAAACAACTCTCGAGTGGGCAATTTGCAACCGGAAGTTATTGTTGACCTGGTTGACATGGCAACGCTCCGTCTCTCTCTCACGTGGTTCGACCATGTAAACAAATTGTACTCACTGTTTACCTACAACGTCTCCCTGCGCGGTGCGCTGTGTTTTGCAGGTGCTGTAAGGCTACATTTAGACTGACTTTGTGCAGACAAATGAGACATTTACACACTTTTACACACACATGCGTTTAACTCAACAGGAATGGACTAACAACAAACTAACATTTCTAGAAAAAAAAACCCATCTCATGTAGATTGCGTACATTCGGTCTGAATGTAGCCACTCTGTGTGTGCGAATGAAGCCTCCTGCCTTTTAGCCACCAACATTAAACTCACGGCACCAAACCAACCCACAAGTGCCGGAATGTCTCTCCAAAGCCATGTGTGCCCATGTCTCGGTGGGATGTCTTAAATATGTCAAACGTTTTACCACATTACCACATGTGCGTTTCTTTGTAACCCTAAACCTATTCATTACTATCCTACAGATATAGCAGAACGTTTATTTTGTTTTTTGTTTTTTTTTGCAATAGCTTTGTTGTCTATGTTTTAATGCTTACTGTAAAAAAAAAAAAAAAAAGTGTGGTGTTTAGTGTGGTGACGCACTCACAAAATCACAAACTGCTAGAAAACAATATTCAGTTCTTAACGTGTTTATTTTTTATTTTTTTTATCTTTAGTGATAGTACATAGTGAGAGGAATACCATGTTTGGCAGGAAGACAGGTGCAATCTAAGTGTCGTGTGGAGACTTTGGCTTGCTTTGTCTTCAGTCAAATGAATAAATATTGAATTATGATCAGTAAATAAAGTTATTGTTGCATTATCACATTTGTTAAAAAAAATAATATGTATCATTGGTGCCTGATTGTAGCTACAATTTGCTTTTTCTGCCTTTCATTTTTAATCTGTGGATAAATTCGTATTTTAAGTAAAATTTTAATCAGACATATTGGATATTGCGTCCATTATTTGATGTATCATATCAGAGGTTTGCAGAGGTCGTTAGCAGGGCAGGGACCCAAATGTAGAAAATAATAATGTGCCTGGAATTATACTTTTGCGACAAAGAAATTAAATGTAGGCCTAATGTATTTCAAACCAACCCATGACTGAGGTTCGAGCCCAAACATGACCCAGCCTTACACAAGCATTGCCCAGACAAGATCTGATTATCTGTGTATTCTCATCGACGCAGAGGATAAGCAGGATAAACACGTATGGTCGCTTCACTATCATCTCCATAGACACTGCCAAACGTGCAAACTAAAAAGTAAATCACTTGTATTTGCTTAGTTTTTAAAAACCAAGATACCTTAATTTACCTATCTAATGACGGAATAATTATCCAAGCGCAGAGTAGATGCAGAATGTTTAATATGTGAATAGAGACAAAGAAAAGCCCCATGGATTGTTATTTGAGCGTTGATTGGCCGACACTCCCCTGTGTGTTCCTACCTTTCACATAGAAAGCCTACTTAACGCAACGACCTACTGCGTGTGAACGGTAAGTCCATGATATCTGATAATCTCTTATTAATCCTATTGTTTGATCGAATTAAAAACTTAGTGTTGAGTTTTTGTCTGTTAAATATAGGTCTACAATTAACGCCTAAAGCCATGTAGGCTATTATTATTTTTTTATCAAAATGTAAAAATAGTTCAAGAAGAAATAAAAGAAACGTCGGACTGCGATGATTTGGACTGCCAAAATATAACTAGAATAATGTCTTTTTGTGTGAAATATGTGTGTAGGCTGCTATTATATAGGCAACATCCTATCTGCGCGTATTTGAACGTCCCGATGTACAATTATGTTTTATTTACCGGCATACTGTGTCTCATGTCATTACGTGAATGATACACTTTACATCTCATTTATTTTAATCGAATGAGTGAAACGGAAAACCCCGCAATAACCATTAATTACGATTGACCTGTATGGGCTACTAGAACACATTTGCTTTCATGTGTAACATTTTACTTCTGTGAAACATTTTTGACTCATAAAACAAACATAATTAACGAAGAAAACGGAACAATGAGATCTCAGGCAAGACACTTGTATGTACATTGCAAAATCACAAAATGTTGCTTACCTGCCAAGTCAAGTACATTTTATTTTTAGAGCCCTTAATCACAGTTAGAGTCCCAAAGGCTTTTTAAATAAAATAAAAAAAACTTGACACACCCAAGGGCCGAAACCAACTCAAGTAGTGACGTGAATGAATGAAGAAGGGTCGGCGTGTGCTCCCCCTACTGGACGCAAAGGAGCATTCCCAATCAAACAGGCAGCCCACCGACCGCTTGAGTAGTGCGCTTCAACATTATGTTCTCGCGGTCTATTCGTTTGGGAGGTCATCTGTGTTCATGTGTGTGTGTGTCTCTCTAGATGCACGTCTATATCAGAAGGTATTTGCCGCTCCTGTGCTGTTTCTTCTTCATCATGATGGGCTGCCTCTGGTTCTTCCAATACTCTACTACTCCCAAGAAGGCTGATGCCACGACGAGAAAATGGGAAGGCTCAAAGTGCGTGTTAACATTATGTTTACCTCGTTACCTCGTTACTGTTGATAATCCATTATTATTATTATTATTATTATGAATATTATTATCACCTATAGGTCTCCACCCACTGGTCCAGTCATCAGACACCCAGCTTCCTGTGTCTGCCCAAACGAATCATATCATCTGGAAGAAAGTGTTCCTGTGGTCATACGAGCAGCGGTTACAGAACGACGGGCCAATGAGTACAAGAAGCACCTGAACAGGTACGCACAGCGACTATAGTAGCAACAAAGGATGAGAAACAGCGATTGAATTTATTACTGAATTCATATTATTACTTATACTACTTATACATATTATTTATACTAACCCTAACCCTATTATTTATGATTTGGTTAATTACAACAAATCAATCAATTCATACATGCATTAATTTAATAATGTGTAAATTAATCAGTTAATCAGTTAGTTAATGATAGTTTTGATAGTAAATGTTTGAATATTGGTGAATTTATATTGGTTGAATATTGCTTAATTGGCATATTGATTGTGGTTCATTGATTAATGGATTCTGATATTCTTTCTCGATTTTGATCTTTTCTCCTGTGTCCAGGACAAGATCCAGCTTGGAAACACTCCTCCTTGCTCCGCCTAATTCTCCACTACAGTATCCCATTCAGGGCTTCACAGTCCGGCCCATGGCCCCGACTCTCATCCCAGGTACATCTCTACTATGTACTCTGATGGTTCATGATGCAAAAACGCTTGACACTGCCCTTTAGTCCAGAGTAGTTCGGTTGAGTGCAAGTGCACTCAGTCAGTCTTCATGTTATGCTGTCATGTTAAGTACTCCTAGATATTTTCAGTCAATAAGTAGATTCACCCCGAAAGATGTTTGTTTCAGGTTTAGCGTTGCACTCAGAGAAAAGAAGCAGCTACAAGGTTGGTCGTCAAACTCTGGGTGTTATGTCAAAAAAAGAGGATACAAGGGACATTTCTGGACACTTTATAGCTACAGAACCAGATTTCCCTGGTTCCCTGTGACGGCCGATGTAACAGAATCATTTGTTTCTCATGAAGTAATAGTTGAAATGTGTGAAATGTCCTTTCTATCCATTGAATGACATGGTTATGGGCTGTGGGTCTTAATCAGGGGTTTTCAAGAGCTGTTCTGGGTACTTCTTGTTGGGTTTTCTTGGCAGCACTCTTCCCTAAAGGAGAACCAAACCAACCACACTGCGCTCGCCTTCAACAGGTTGTTTACAGATGACGCCATGTCAGTGGAGCAAACATGAGACAGCAGGAAGTGTTCACTGGATATACAGACACTATATCCAGTGAACACTGGATGTAGTGCCATGTACTCGATAGAAATACATGAAGATGTTTCTTAGAAATTGACGTGTTTAAAGCCAATAGCTTAACAATACAATACCATTTGCAAACTAAAAGCACACACTCACCTGGCAAAATGTGTGAACCCATCCACAATAGAAACAATGATATGCCTCCAGGTTTTCGTTTTCATCTGGTGTCGTACGAGGTCTGCAGTAGATGGTCATTTACTATGTCTACTGACTCATTGGGGATAAATCATTAATATTGTGTGATAAATCATTCATTTTTTAACAATGCGGATCGATTCCAACATATTTTTGTATTCCTTTGGAGTATTTTTCCTGAAGAGTACTGCAGCTTGACGTTCACCATTTAATTTCCTGCCCTCCATCTGATGTTTGCTCGACATGAGGGTCACATGACTGCAAACAACCTGTTTAGTTTCAATAAGTGCACTACAGGTGTCACATCAATGCTTAATCAGCAGGTGACCGGGTAACCCTATCAGCCAACCAGTGATTATTGAAGAATTTCCTTCGGGATTAATAAAGTTTTATCTTATCTTATCTTATCTTAATAGCATGTGTTCAACCTATAGAGGGAGTCCTCTACAATGCAAATCAATGTACAAGTGAGGTTGGGATTTGGTTCTCCTTTAAATTATTCAGAAGATTGCCATTGAAGGCAACAGTCAAATATTATTTTAACTGAACCCCCTATTTCACCTCAAAATCTATTGATTTAACAAAATGTGTTTTAGGCTGAGAGTTCAAGGAAAGAGGAGGGACATGGGTATATTAATATATATATATGTACATATGTAATATATATATATATATACAAACACGTTCTCTTCCTCCTTTATATATTTACATATAGATAAGATATAAATATACTGTGGGAGTGTGTGTTTGGTGGCTGGCTTAATTGGCCTCACCTGGTCCAGTTAGAGTCTGGGGGGGGTGGGGCTGCAAGCCTGTGATTGGCTAATCAATGCACCACATGCTTGCAGCCCCCTCACCCTAACTCCACGCCCCCAGACTCTAACTGGGTCAAAGTCAAATCAAAGTGTTATTGTCACATGTACATCATAACACAGGGCCAATCTGAACAGTGAAATTCTTGTGACATGGCAGGCGACAGTATGCAGATTATTATTTTTTTCATATATATATGCATTAAAATATTCATATATATCTATATATACACACATGAAAATATATATATATATATGCACACATATACATGTGAGGGCAGTAGTAGCAGAAATATGGCATAAATAGCAGAAATATACAAAAGATAGCTAGATAGATATGAGACCACCAGGGACTTGGCAACATGTTGCCAGGGCAACAACCTCTCTCTCAACATCTGCAAGACTAAGGAGATGATCGTGGACTTCAGCTGACCTCACCTGTGTGTGTGCTGTTATGCTCATTTCATGCTCACACACACACACACACACACACACACACATACAAAAAACATACATCTCCTTGTGTTTTACAGGTATCTCTAAATGTCACCAGAGGTGTGCTCAGTCTACAGAACCAAAATGAAGCAGACCGTGTCAAAGGTGAGTGACTCAATTTTAGTTGAAAATGTGTTACTAAACGACTTGTGAATGGGGTTGACTTGACTTGTATGAACCATGATTTATGTAAACCAATAGGTGGTGGGACGAATTTGCTGATCTTGGACACACGGAGCTTGGAGGAGCTCAACAACCTTCTGGCAAGAGTCACATATGCCACCACTATGTACCACATACACACCGGAGACCTGGGTACTACTGCAGCTTTTCAATTGACCTAGAAATATTAGAATTTTAGATGTAATTGTTTGGCGATGTCATTCTAGTCTTTATGTACCACTAGTGATAGTATATTGCTGTCTCTCCTTCGACAAATGTACGAAATGTAAATGTCATTGAAAGTTGCATACTGAAGTTGCGTTCAGATTTAAAAAAAAAATAAAAAAGGCGTATGGCTGCATTACATTATTACCATTTTTAATAAAGCCTCCTTCTTTGCAGCTCACTTCCTGTTTGAGGGTCATGAAGCTGTGTTCCCGATCGTCATCCGGGAACCAAGAGTACCCGTGCTGTACGACATGGGAACAGGTAATAATAATAATAATAATAATAATACATTTTATTTGGAGGCGCCTTTCAAGACACCCAAGGGCACCTTACAGGGGATAAAACAAGACAGTCAAATTAAGATTAAGATTAAAATTGAAATTAAAAACAGTGTTAGTGGCAGAAATGGCAGCAAAGTTAAGACAGAAAAAAAAAACAGGAAGTATAATACAGTGAAACACAGGGTACAGTTAAAGTGAATATGCCAGTTTGAACAGGTGGGTTTTGAGTTGGGTTTTGAATGTTGTTATGCAATATGGAGTCAGACTGTCGAATGTGTGGGGGCAGGGAGTTCCAAAGCCTGGGAGCCGAGCAGCTGAAAGCTCGAGCACCCATGGTGCTGAGGTGTCAGCTGGGGATGGTTAAAAGTCCAACGGAGGATGAGCGGAGGGTGCGGGAGGGGGTGTACTCCTGGAGGAGGTCAGTGATGTAGATGGGGTCTAGTCTAGATTATGGAGCGCTTTGAAGGTGAGTAGAAGGTTTTTGTAATCAATCCGGTAGCGCACAGGAAGCCAGTGTAGTTGAATGAGAACGGGGGTGATGTGGTCGGATGAGTCGGTGCGGGTGATGATCCGGGCAGCAGAGTTCTGAATTATTTGGAGTCTGTTGAGGAGTTTGGTGGGAAGGCCAGTTAAGAGGGCATTACAGTAATCGATCCGGGATGTGACAAATTAGTGGACCAGAATTTCAGTGCTGGATTGGGACAGAGATGAGCGGAGTCTGGAAATGTTACGAAGATGGAAGAAGGCAGTCCGGGTGATGTTTTTAATGTGCGGTGCAAATGAGAGGGAGCCGTCCAGAATGACACCGAGGCTTTTGACTTGGGAAGAGAAGGGTACAGGGAAACCGTCGATGATGATGTTTGAAGCTGGGGTGTTTTGTGATTTGATGAGTGCGGATTTGGAGCCGATGAGCAGGGCCTCGGTTTTGCTGCCATTGAGCTTCAGGAAATTCCTGTTCATCCAGCTCCTGATGTCCTCAAGGCAGGTGGTAAGGGAGGTGGGGGGAAGGGCAGTGGTGGGTTTGGAGGAAATGTAGACCTGTGTATCATCGGTATAGCAGTGAAAGTGGACCCCATAGTGACGGAGGATTGTGCCCAGGGGGAGGAGATGGATGATGAATAGGAGCGGACCCAATACTGACCCCTGGGGGACACCCAGTGAGACAGCCGAACACCCTGACTTGTGATTCCTTACAACAACACCCTCTCCTCTCTCTTCCAAAGACATCAACAACCAAGTGACGGTCACCACCAAGACCTTCATGCGCTACAGGGAGCTGAAGCTGCTCATAAACAGCCTCAGACGCTTCTACAAAGACATTATCCTCATTGTGGCCGATGACAGCTTTCAGAAAGAAAACTTGACTGAATATAACGTTCTGCAATACATGATGCCCGGGGGACAGGTGGGCATTTATTATCTGATGCTTGTCAAAGTAGCCTCACATTACTGTAGTAGAAGTCACACTAGCACAACACTAGCACCAGCAATTAGCACCAGGACTAGCACTAGCAGTAACACTAGCAGTAACACTAGCACTAGCACTAGCAGTAACATCAGCACTAGCACTGGCAGTAACACTAGCACTAGCACTAGTAGTAACACTAGCACTAGCAGTAGCACCGGCAACAACACTTAGCACTACTACCAGCACATGCACCAGCAGTAACACTAGCACTTAGCACCAGGACTAGCACTAAGCAGTAGCACTAGTACTAGCAGTAACACTTAGCACTAGCACTTGTTCAGCAGCCTGATGGCCTGATAAATAAATAAATAATCAATGAACATGATAATTAAGAGATTTTCTTACAGTGGCTTTAACATCAAATGTTTCCATCCCCAGGGCTGGTTTGCTGGTAGAAACCTGGCTGTCTCCCAAGTAACCACCAAGTACTTTCTTTGGGTGGATGACGACTTTGAGTTCACAGAAAAAACAAAAATAGAGGACCTGGTGGAGGTGATGGAGTCAACACCAGAATTGGATGTGGTGAGAATCATATTACACATTGACCAGATACATATTATTATTACTATTATTCGTAGTAGTAGTAGTAGTAGTCGTAGTAGTCATAATAGTATGAGCAGTACGAATAAAGGATAAGTAGGTGTGATGCAATAATGTTCCGTTATCATTCTTAGGTTGGCGGTTCAGTGAGTGGAAACCAGTTCTACTTCTCCATTGCCTATGAGGAAGGTGATGGAGTCACTGGAGGCTGTCTGCACAGGAAGTCCAACAGCAAGTTCCACTCACTACCTAATAACCCACATTGCTACCTAGTCAACGGGTGGTCAACTTCTTCCTGGCTCGTACCGATGCTGTGCAACGGGTGGGATTTGACCCCAAGCTGAAGAGAGTGGCACATTCAGGTATGCACATGGCCATAGCTATATGTAGACCTAGTGGGCTTTGGGTTGTCCACAATGAATGAAAATTCGGCAACTGGCCTCATTAACAAGACCCGGAATCCCCAATTATCCGCACCGATTCCCACCCCTTATGGACACTATTGCGTTACATTAACACACATATTTTCTTTAAATTGCACCTTTTAATTGTTTTTAAATATATTTTGTTATATATATTTTTAGAATTTTTTCGATTTTTTTTTTTAATTTCTATATTATTACTTTCTGTTTAATGTACAATGTTATGCACCAGTTTCACAAAAGCACATTCCTTGCTTGTAAAAACTAAGGCAATAAAGCTGTTTCTGATTCTGATCAGGCACACACTGACAATGAGATTGATAATTCATCAATGGAATCTCTTCTTTATCAATATTCCACCCATCACTGCTCTTCCTCGACATCATTTACAACATCCAAACCCTATACTGCCTGGACCTAGATTCATTATTTCATTACATTATTCATTACTTTCTCTGGTTATAACTCTTTCGTCCTCTTTTTTCCTTTTATCTTAACATCAAATCATTGTTTTGTTTTGTTTTCTCAATGAATTCTTCATGGATGGTTTGGGCCAACTGATGGTTGCCTCGTGTGGCCACGTTTCAATTAACCATCAGCATAGACAGACCAACGGTAAATATGAGGCATTCAGACACCCTGGAAAAGGTGACGAGAGGTCTAAACACAGCTGCACTACTTTCAAAATTACCTCAATGTATCCACTACGGCTAGGACAAATCCTGATAAATCCATACGATAAGAGAAGTCAACCTCTAGTGTCTTGTTACTCTTGAAAAAGTATTTTTAAACCCTGAACTATGCAAGTTTCCCATTGTCAACCTCTATTGGCTTGTATTGTAGCTACAGTTATAGCTATATCATTTTGGACGGACAGTAACGTTTGTTTTGAGAATTTCCCAGAAATCTTGGTCGGGGGGGGCGGGTGAATGAATTGAACTCAACTTGAGTTTGTCTGACTAACCGATTGACTAACTGACTGATTACGTTATTCCAAGGGGCAGGATAAAATGTATTCCTACAAATGAGTGAAGCACTGCATCACTTATGAATGTGATTGATGCAATTGACTTTGCAATGACAGGGCATTTATACTTTTTCAGTGTCATATTATTTTTTTTTTTCTTGATGTTCATTATGTTTGTATGTACATCATTCTGTTGTTTTTGTGATTTGGCTGCTTTCACCAGAAATAAATCATATTCTACAGGAGTAGTTGTGGTTGTAGTTGATGGAATAATGATATATTTTCTTTTTGCAACAAAACAACTGTATTTTCTTTGATGTCTGTGGCTGCTCTTGAAGTTGCCAGTGGGAGTATCTGCACAGTTCTCTGCTGCCCCATGGCCAAAATCTGATGCCGCTAATCAGAGAGCAGCTTCTGGTCACACTGCTTGCTAAAGGTTTACTGACATACATTTGGCCGGTGTCCCTTAACCCGGAAGTATGTAAGGGAGACCCTTATGACCTTCTCGGCTATTATCAACTAGCGTCGCAGGGTCTTTGCGTTCCGAATGATTTTCCCAAACCACGCAGTTGATGCAGCTGGCCAGGAACCACTCAGTGCCTCTGTAGACGGTGTAGGGTGGCGGTGTAGACCTGACTCCTCTTCAGTCCTTCGCAAGTTGCCCACGTGCCTTCGTGACTGTCAGAGTTTGGTGTTGAGGACCCAGGTGGGTTTGTTGGGTGTTCACACCAAGAACTTGTGCCCCAGCTCACTTGATGAACAGTGGGAGTGTCAGCCGAGACCAAGTTTATTTCCTAATAATTTCGCTTTAATCTAATTAAATTCATGGTTTTATGTGTTTAAGTTTCTTCTCTAGATGTGGCTAGTACTGAAGTAAAATTGAAACCAGTTCTATGGTCGGAACAGTTAACTTCCAGCAAACAGGTTTGTAAAGAAGTTTGAATTACAATGTATGTGTATTGGAAGATTTAAAAAGTTTAATATCTGGAAAAGTATTGCTTCCATATGTCATGCATTCAGCTGATAATGCTGAATGTTTTGATATATAATGTTTGTAGTGTAAGACATTGAGGGAGTAGATGCCGTTTCTACATTTTTTTGTTTTGATTGTGAAACTACCTTGTAAAGATCAACTCTTCCGCCTCCAACCATAGGAAACTTTTCTCCATGTTCTCTTCCCTCCTCAACCCTCCCTCCCCTCCTCCCTCACAGCTGATGACTGTCACCTACTTTACAAAGAGGTTGAAGGACATCACCTCCTCTTGCTCTTTCACCCCTGCTGCTATCCTACCTCACCCTACATCCTTCTCTGTCAGCCATACCTGCTTCACCCCTCTCCTCTGAAGAAGTAAAACGGCTTGTTGCATCCAACACACACACACACCACCTGTTCCCTTGACCCAATGAGCCCCTCCTCCCTTCTCCAAGACATCTCGGGCGACATCCTGCCATCCCTCACCACCCTAATCAACACCAGAATCAAGCCTCTTAAGAAACCCACCCTTGACATCCGGAACTACAGACCTGTATCCCTCCTTTCATTCCTCTTCAAAATCCAAGATGTGCTGTCTCTACCCCAAATGTCGTCCTATCTCTATCGAAACAACCTGCTAAACCCTGATCAGTTAGGCTTCAAGGCTGCACACTCCACGGAGACGGCCCTGCTAACTGAGTCCCTCCGTGCCACCAGAGCCTCGTCCCTCTCATCTGTGCTCATCCTTCTTGACTTGTCTGCCGCGTTCAACACAGCGAACCATCGGATCCTCCTGTCCACTCTGGCAGAGCTTGGCATTGCTGGATCCACGTTCTCCTGGTTCACTTCCTACCTGACAGATTGCACCTATTAGGTCACATGGAATGGCTCCCTGTCCAGACACTGCATCCTTGACACCGGGAGTCCGCCATGGATCAGTACTAGGACCCCTTTTATTCTCCTTATACACTGGATCGCTAGACTCTGTAATGACATCCCACGGCTTCTCCTATCACTGTGAAGCAGACAACACCACCAACTGTTCCTTTCCTTCGCCCCCTCTGACACCCAAATCGCAACTCTTCTCTGTTCTGGCACCGCAGTGGTGGAATGAGCTCCCGGCTGACATCAGGATGGCAGGGTCGCTCGCCAGCTTCCCCAAGAGACTCAAGACCCACCTGTTCAGAGTTCACCTGGACTCTGCATAATGCCCCCCCACCGCCCGCCTTCCCTCTCCTAACTAACACTAACTTGCGTGTTTGTACGTCTTGGCACTAAATAATAGTACTTAGAACTGTTCAGCATATTGTATATTCTGAGTTGTTGGTAGCAGAATTCTGCTCTTACCCCAGCTATTATGCAGGCAACCTGGTAATTATGATGACAAGACCATGGCACAGACTGAAAGAGCCAGCCTTGGCCTTGGGGGGGAAATCAACTGTGTGGGTGAGCCTATGATGCGCATGCTGATGACCAATAAAAGTTACACCTGTAGTCGTGCAGTGTATGAAACACAGGGCAACAAAAAACTCTGTCCGAATGGTCTTGAGTTGCCTATTTCGTTCCATCTGTGGTGTCACAATATACTACACATAAAAGCAGCATGTTACAGGCTACAGCATGTTACACTAAATCCATGTTGGTGTTGGTTTGTGTCAAAGAAAGTAATTTCTGACAACACATGGGGCACTGCCATAGTTGATGGAATAAGCAACCTAAGCGAATCAGTTAGATTCTCTGTATTGACTGGACTCATTGGTATGATGGTAATGAAACGTTTGATTAACCTCACTTTCTCTTCCTTTTGGTGAGTGCAATTTGAATGTGTGTGCTATAGAACATATCTTCATGGCTGTTACATATCAACATTGTTACAGATGTTTTCTACATTCCAACTTTCTTAAATAGATATATTTATTTATAGGTATTTTTCCAGGACTTTTTTTTTTATAGGACATACTGTAGATTTGTAAATCTGTTATTTTATTATTCTGTTTATTTCTCTTGTTTTATTGTATTGCTATGCAACCTGGCACAATAATTTCCTTCAGGATTAATAAAGTTCTATCTTATCTTATCTTAACACAAAGTCAATCAATCAATCAATATCAAGCCACACTGAATATGAGGGTATGGAGACAGCATAATTGACTGGCCGTTCAAATGAGCAATTTATTTCAACACAACAGAAAAAGAAAACAAATAGAACAAGAGTAAGAGAGAACACATATGGAAGTGGAAATCGATAGCTTGTTTGTAATATTTTGCAGCATTATCCCTCTTTGCTGCTGGCTGGGGTGCAATATAGTCTTAACAAAGTACAACAACTTTACAGCAGGTATGGTTGTTTTGTTTCAAGCCAAGTGACCACTAGGTGGTGCTGCAGCAATGTTATTTTATTGGAGTATTATTATCATTACCATCACCATTATTAACATTAATAACAATAATTATCATTAAACCGATTTAATAACATGAAATACAATGGTCAGTCACATTGCAACATTTGCAGTATAACTCAAGTAAAAGGATTTAGAGTCACCAACCGTTTGTTCTTTTTAGCCCAGCCTCCAAGTTAGACTTAACATGGCCAGATTTGGAAAATGTAGGGGGGGTGGAGTTACTCCATAGCAGGGCTAGACTATGAGCAGGGGAGACTGGAGACTGTCTGAGAAGACCAAGAATACCTTCTATATTCTCTACATTACTCCGAAACGAGTGAAAATTGCTGCATCCTGGCGTAACAAACCCTGCATAGGTCAGGTCATGAACCTATTCAAAATGCCCACTGGCCTTTTCACTACAAGAAGATGGATTATATTTTATATGATCACAAGATGTTGGGGTAAAAAAAAAAGAGAAAAGAAACTTACACCATATATTACCTTGTCATATTTAGTCCAAGCTGTTGTTGATTGACCCAAGGAAAGACACTCAGTCATGCCATTGAACAGCCCTGCACCTTTTGAACAGACGGTTTTATTCCACAATACAATAGTGTACCGCCAACGTCAAACAAGGAGGCGGGGGGGCGCCGCTAACTTAACTGTTAGAGGACTACAACTTACCAGATGAACATGGAATTTAACAGAAAATAGATAGCACCTGATGCCATTATCCTCAAAAGTCCCCGTTTTGTAGGCCATGCTCTCCTCTTTGCACCGTCACATCCAGCCAAGTCTTCAAGCTGATCTCGCATTTTCCGCATCTCCCATTCTTTGATGTACTCTAAAAACATCAGCGGAACAGAAAGAATACGAATAAAAAACAATGAGTAGCTTAGTAGCAGTAGTTTTAACCAATTTTTTTTGTCAAAAAGGAGAAAAGCTACCTGGTTGGGTCAAGGCTGAGAGCTGCCCTGACTGTCTGGGTCTGTCTCAGAGGAGCTGCTGTTTGAATCCGAGTCCCCGTTGTGCTCGTCCTCCGCTGGGCTTTTCTCGCGGATCCTGAGGTGTGTGGCGCCGAGGCGAGCGAGCAGGCCCTGGTAGTCGAACCGCCCGCGCTTCTCTCCGAACGGGTCCTTGGGAAGTGGGCAACATGAGTTGGAATTAAATAACAATGGACGAGGGTTGTTTGATGTGCTGGTACCGAAAAGTACCTCTGTACTCACACATTTTGGTGCACAAACAGTACAATACGTGCATTAGTACAATTTAGAATTCTTATTATATACATATTTTTAAATGGTTGAAATTTATAGTGAAATAAATACATAAAGATTAAAAAAGGAGACGATGTCTGTTGCTGTCTGTAGTTACAGTGGGCAGGAGAGTGTAGGTTATGCGGAGTTTGACTCCCAGCCCAAAGGTACAGAGTTTGATCCCTGAGGTATGTATTGTAGGCATACTCTATCTCACAATATATTTGTCATTATCAGTCGATACGTTATTCATTTTAAAGAATGAGATTCGATGTCCAATTCATGCTCCGAATTACAGCGATGCGACACAGGGGAACTAAGACGCGATCACCGGTACCGGAGTCCCGTGTGTGTGGCAGTCTATACCTGCTGCTGTTTATAAATGCTCTTTTCAAAACGGGGACTCGTTACTTAGGTTTTATTGCAATTCGGAGGGGATTGTCGGTTTTGTTTTGTTTTACATCATTGCACATCCCTCCCACACAATCCCAGACCGATTCAACCTAAATGTGATGGACAACAACACATAGAACAGATGCTTGGTGTATCCATACACGTTAGAGGAGCTCTGATTTCACACATGTGACGTCAGCACGTGACGTCAAGACGATGACGGACCGACAAGCCTGGACTTGAAAATACGGAGAGGAACACGGTGAAATGTTAACTAGACATGGATGAACAAGAAAGCCGGATATTGCCACGCCCGAGTCAGGGCCACGGCAAGACATCTCACACACACTACACACACACACACACACACACCGCACACGTGTGTACAATTGTGTGTGGGATGTGGCAGTGAACATGGGTGTGCGTTACAACTATTATGTATAATGGTGGTCAGTAAACATCAATACTATGACAAAAGAGTCTAAAAGTTTCAAAAGTTCCCAGTTCTGTTGCTGCCATTGAAAGCTGATTTTCTGCATTGGAGCCACGTTAATATTGGTCCACATTAAGTTTATTATTTTCATATTAAGAATTAAAATGGCTACTTTTTACTTTTGTACTTTGAGTACATTTCAGAGCCTGTACTTTTCACTTGAGTAAAGAATTTCGAATCAGTACTTCAACTTTTACCAGAGTCGTTTTTTTTACACAAGTGTCCATGTTGTGGCTATCCATGTTAGCGATAGGTCTCGTAACGACCTGGGCTCGATTCCTGCCTGTAGACCTGTGCTACATACATCTCATTCCCTCTCTTTTACAACCCAATTTCCTCTCTTTCACTGTGTTTGAAGGCACACAAATATTCTTAAAAAGAAGAAGGGCCAGCTCTACAACAGTAAAAAGCAGGTAAAGGAAACCTGCATGGCCAGTGGAGCTCTGGTGTGGGTGTAACACACACAGACTGTGTAAAATGCAGACTAAACTGACCTTTGATTTGTGTACACTGGTGGAAACTATCGCAGACTAAACAAAAGCAAAAAATGTATGTTTAAAGGTGTTTATTTCATGCATCCCGAGCTTGTTCGTCCTCATGCACTGAGGTAGCCTCTTAGCCTCTTTCTGCTTGCATTGCGCTGAATCAGTGATACTTTAATCAAAATATCAAAATGTTTTTTCCCACAGCTATCAAGGTAGATCTTAAATTGCGATTCATATTTACATTGATTCATCGTCCACCACTAAAATAGATACTGGTGTTTCTTACCTGCATGTTCTGACCCTGTTGGTAGAGTCTCTCCTTGCAGACTCCTTCATAGAAGTCATAGTACTCCAGGAAAGACTTCTCCATCACCCCCCTGGAAATGACACATTCACATACATGTGCAAAAAAATATGTTGGGGAAACCTGCACGGAGCTACCACGACGACGACTAGACACGGCCACTAGGGGTGGGCATCTCTCCAAAAAAGATGATCCGATACGTCTCTAGATACATGGGGTACGATACGATTCAGGGACGATACATTTTTAAAATGGAACGATTCGGTTCGATTCAATTCAGTGGGATTCGATACGATTCGATACGATTCAGTAGGATTTGATGGGAATATGATACAATCTGATAGAGTTCCTTGTTTAAAGTAGACAATCATTTTACATTATGAATTAACATAATGTCAATCCTATAAATGTGGCATTGCTTACCTTCAAATAGATTTATCAAAGACCAGGGAACAAGTATTTTGTCACTTTTGACATGTGAATTCAGAAACATGTCATGTTTATTAGTGTAACATATTGCATTTTAAGAAGTTTACAAAGCCCCTCTGACAATAAAACAAACTATTCAATTTCACTGTTGGCACAAATTAGAGCCAAAGTTCTGGAGAGGTCTGTGTAGGCTCAGAAAATTATAACAATTTCAACAATTGCAATTGTTTTTGCATTGCATTTTTTTGCAAACAGAACACAACAAAGTGGCAAACTGTAATCACTCTTATAGAATATCAGTCTTTTAAAGTGTTGTTTTGTAATGGAACATGCGTTCACGTCAAGGACGTATTATTGTTTTGGACATGGGGGGGGGGGGGTGCTCCGTTAATTCGCAGTTCTGATATCGCTGGATATTATTGGGGACATGTCCCCAGCGTCCCCAATAAATTCTACGCCGTTCATGCTACGTTTAGACCGATCCAGGGGTCCGTGTACCGATGCACTCGCATCTTTTAAATAAAAAACGATTTTCCGATTCAAATCGCTTATTTGTTACACCCCTAACAGCCACGCCATCTTACTGAGCATAAACTGAAATTGTCATAATTTTATATCGATTTTGGAAGCCAATGTAAATGATAATGATGTGCATTGCATTACCTAACTTTACCTGTAGGCATCTTGCAATACCATCTGTCTGCTCTCAACTCCTGGATCATGACAGAATCTAATAACTTTCAGACATTTTAGAAAGGCCACGCAAAAGGCCAACATGTTCTTTGTTTAGATTATTAAACTGGCAATGGATCATGGATGTTTGTTCCTGGTTGTTAGCAACATGGATAAACGTTGGCTACTTTCCATCACAAGAAACAACTGTAAGAATCACAATTTTAACAAGAAACCCCGATATCGGTGGAATGATCAAGGCAGTGTATACAATATCCAGTAACATTAATAAGTTGGCAGGTTGCGTTACTTACTCATCAAGATTAAATGGTAAATGGATTTATCTAGCACTTTTATCCAAAGCGCTTTACAGTATTGCCTCACATTCACCCAGTCATACAACCAACCAACACGTCAGGAGCAGCAGGATTAGGAGTCTTGCTCAGGGACACCTCGACACTTAGCTAGGTGGAGCCCGGGATCGAACCAGCAACCCGAGCCGCTCTTACCTCCTGAGCTACTGCCGTCCCGATGGTGGTTTATTATGACGATCAAACATTTCAATCAAAATTATGTGAACGGCACACCCCTATGATCCAGCCTTCCTTCTACCTCAGCCTATAATGAGTGAACCATTGATGGTGTCAGGGTGTGAAACTATGAGGTTGCTGTTGTTTTTCAAAGTATGACATTGAAAGGTATGGCCAATACATAAAAGCAGAAATAATGAGAAGCATTTGACTAGAGAATAATAAGGGAGGAAGTGATAGGGAGGAAGTGGCGGGGAAAAGGTTGCAGGTCTCACCAGAGGGCTTCAGGACAGGGTATTTTTCCATCCAGCATATCACAGACAGCCACTCTCATTGTCTCATGTCGAATACACTCATTGTAGTTCTTACTGTCTCCTGGGTGTCGCTCCTGAGATACACAGACAGACATACATACAGGGTGCAACCATACTTAAAAATGACACTTGCAATTACAGAAAAGACGAGTTGACATCTCAGGTTCTCAGGCTGGCACATTGAAAGCAACTTAAAAATAACAAAAAAAACATGGACGGATCTATTCCCTATGTCTTTTTTTAATAATTGAAATGCCAATGTTTATGCCCACACTGTAGAGCTCTCCTTGTTAAGGCCCATCAAATCCCATGGTTGTGACTTCAGTCATACCTGTTCAAAGCCAGGCTCGTTGTGGTAGGGGTTCTCTGTCATCAGAGATTGAATGGAGATGAGGACAGAGGATATACTCTGGGCTGGACTCCAAGCGGGGCCCGTCCATGTCCTTTTTGGGTACAAAACACAAGAACATGTACTTTTAATGTGTTCTAGTTCAGATGCATGAACTAGAATGTTTTTGTTTGTTTTTTTTAAATCATTGCTAATCAGCTATATTGTACCAAATGGTACTGGTTTTTAAGTGTTTGCTCTGATGGAATGCCATTGAAATGTAGCCCAAATCATTTCACATTTCAAATGAATTGACGAAAGATAATTATGCACTCACCAATATCCAAATAAGTTAGGAGAGGCTAGTCTGCATAACACTCAAAAGCTTAATCTTCCTGTCAACTGTGGTGTAACTTTTACACCAGTGATATACATGTAACCAGACGAAATCACAAAATGACTAATTTACCCCAGGATACTGAGACAGACTTTGCCATTCCGGTAGAAGTTGGGGTTGAACCGGACCGTGTTGTGGCCGGTGGTGATGAGCTTGACGCGAGGCGGGTGGATGGGGTAGTCAGGAGGGCATCGGAACAGGAAGAGGAAGAAGCCGCCTTCGTAGGGCGTATCAAACGGCCCAGTGATCAGAGCATGGATCTGGTGGGAACATTTTAAAGCAGAATAGTAGCAATTAGGACAGAGATCACATGACTGCAGGGTGATGCACTGGCTTGGGTGTTCCAAGCAAAAATAGCCACTGGGTGCCAACTCCAGTGCCTACCTGTAGGCATCCATGAGCAAGATGCTGAAGTCCTACCTACCTGTAATACGCTTAGGATAAAAGCATTTATAACTAACAGTAATATATGTGGAATCTGGAAATAAAATGTGACTGGAGGAGGGAAATAAGACAGATAAACAAATACAAGAGACTTCATATGTTTATGTGATGCAATACCTTAGTCATATCTTGAGGATCGGGAACAACAAACATTCCCGGTGGGGGTTCCTTATAGATTGACATGATATCCCTGGAAAGAGAAAATAAAATGTTGACGAATACTCAACCACACTTTCAATTACAAACGAAACACGGGCGTCGTCGGACACTTCCACTTTCGTTTTCGACTCCGAGTCCTGAACAACATTATTCAAATCACGCATCGTTGTACCTCTTGATTCTCAGGATGCACTGCTGTGACGCCTTCTCGTTGTCCCAGTCGGTGCTCTGGGTGGGGTCCCAGGAGGCGACGTTCATGTGGGACAGGAGGCCGGCTCCCGCGACCCCCGCCACGCCGCCGATCCCCAGCCCCACGCCGTGGATGGGCGACGTGGCGTGGACGTTCGGGGACACGGCGACCAGCGGGAGCGGGAACGGGAGCGGGAGCGGCGCTCCGGGGCCGGGGTTACCGAAGGTGGCGGTGGCCGTGGTGGCGGTGGTGGCGTTGACCACCGGCGCGGCCGACGCGGTCTGCGAGGCGAGAGTGTGCGACGGGTAAGACGAGCCGGGGCCGGAGTTGGAGTTGGACGTAGCGCCGTTCGTCGAGTGTCCGACCGGTAAAGAGCTGGCCAGAGACGGCATCAAACCGAGGGCGCCGACGTCCGCCTCGTCCCCGACGCTGTCTGCCATCGTCGAGCTAGCAAAGCTACAAAACAAAAACAAAAAACGCCCCGTCTGCGAACGTTGGCTAATTCGCAATGCTAACCGGTAGCCTGCATTGACAGACAGACAGACGACGTGTTAGCCCCTCTGTTGTGTTTTTGGCTTTCTGTCTGAAATCACAATCACAGTGTCTGGGGACGACAAGGGAGCAGAGGCGACAGCAAAAGCGGAACACAAGGCATGTCTTCCCGGGACACCATGGCTAGTTTAGCTGCGACGTCCTCCTCGGTATCCCAGCACCGACACAACCACATGTGTACTCATACGCAATAAACACCAGTCCGCCCAGAAGCTATATATCTCACGACGCCCAAACAGTGGTTTAAATTTGCCAATATTTTCGAGACAAATGTGATATCCTCCACACAAGACAGACAATCGCAACTTTCGGGAGAGAGGAATGATCGCACACAGCGCTGCTTTCGCCGAGCACTTCCTGCTTGTGTTACAACATCGATATACTGCCCCCGTGTGGCGGTTTGCATATTACTAGTTCAAAATTATTTAAAACTATTTCAAATGTCAAATGCTTACAATTAGGTCAATACTGCTCCTTGTGCACAGCTCAATTCACCGACCTCACATTTTTATAACATTTAGATGATTCAACTACTCTGGAGACATGCCATATTCCCTGTGATAATTATATATATATGTATATACATACAATCATTTCACTGTTCGGATTGGCCCTGTATTATGAAGAACATGTGACAATACAACTTTGACTTTGAAATAGGCCTGGTCGTCAATCAATACTTCAGTAACCTCTGAACAGGCGTCAGTCACAGACTTAAAACAAATTCACCGATCAAAAGGTTATGGCCATCAAAGAGCTTACAAAACGCACCAAACAGCAGTTCAGAGTATCCGGCCTTCTTGGAGTCCTTGGGTGGCATCCTGGAAAGGGTTCCATCCGGGGACTCTACTGGGATAGTTCTACTGGGGCGGCAGTAGCTCAGGAGGTAGAGTGGTTGTCTGCCAACTGGAAGGTTGCTGGTTCGATCCCTGAGCTCCACCTAGTTAAGTGTTGTGGTGTCCCTGAGCAAGACACCTAACCCTACCTGCTCCTGACGTGTTGGTTGTTACCTTGCATGGTTGGCACTGCTGTCGGTGAATGTGAGGCAACTGTAAAGCGCTATATAAATGTGATTTTTTTTTTTTTACCATTTACTGGGGGACTTCAACGGGCAATGCTGGAGAAACCTGGAGGGGAGTGATTGGGATGAACGGCCTGCCTGATCTGAACCAGAGTTGTGTTTTGTTATTGGACTTCTGTGCTAGTCATGGACTGGTGGTGAGTTGGATCAGATGGCGCGGGAGGCTGCCAGACAGACCTGGTAAACCCAAACGTGCAGTGAGGGTGAACTGGGAACGTCTGGTGCAGGGGTCGGCAACCTTTACTATCAAAAGAGCCATTTTGGCCCCTCTCCCACAAAATCAAATTCATCTGGAGCCGCAAAACCTATTTTACCCTTAAAATTAAGATAACACAGTGTATAACGTTTATATATAGTAACTATATATCCAGAGGGATTGGAATTTATTCAAAAGCTTATTTCTAGTATGTATCTATTATTTTTCGTTTTTAATATTTAATATATATATATATATTTCAATATTTTCATTTCGAATTTTTTTGTGACCCACTGTAAAAGAACTATAGTTTGTTGCATTTATGAAATTATAAAACAACGAAGAGAAAACTGTTGAAGAACATTGTATTGCTGTTCTAACATAGGAAAACCTCAAAGTCTTATGAAGAGGAGAAAAAACACTGGCATGTGTAGACCTACTTTTAAATCAAACACAGAACCATGCAGGTCTATTTTAGTCCTTCCCTTATTTGTGGGAAATTAATTAAATAAAAAGTAGCCCACTTTGAAATAAATAAAACATATAGAACGAGTATAATAAGTGTAAACATATAGAACATATAAAACAAGTAAACATAGGCCAGTTTGTTGTAAGCCTGCATCGTTCGTAGTGAAAGCAAATTAAACTGTCCACGCTGAATTAAAATCTCTATTTTCCTCTGCAACTTTTCTTTTCTTGGATTTATCCATGATTAGCTTGCCAGGGGTCGGGGAACTCAAGATTAGCCACCTGCAGACGGCAGGGCGGCTAAAATTATATAATAAATAACGTTTTTAATGTTTTTAGTGTCGCTTCGTCAATTGTGTCCATAATATGCACAATGTTCTGTTGCTGTTTAAATGCTATTTATGTGAGGAGCCTCTAGGTGGCACTACTGGTCCTTGTAATTAAGTTATAAGTTACGCCTGAGAAGAAGAGCTGTAACGTGGATGAGAGAAGCTAAGTAAAGTAGACTATCCCCTGTTCCTATACTTCGTTCATAATAATTCCTAAACCTACACCACACTACACCAATCCAACTGACAGCTCGAGCGCGAGTTCGTCAAGAATGTTTGTTCGCAGTGATTGGATGAACAACGTTTCATGACTTGACCAATCAGAGGCAGAGTAGGGCGGGTCGTGAGGCAGAGTAGGGCGGGTCGGGCGCGAATAGCAGGACCCAAGGTCCGCTGGACTTCACGCCTTATATGTCGTGGATTGTGTCTGTAGTCGTCATTACTGCTATTTGCACCAATATGTATTTTTTTTAACCTTTATTTAACCAGATAAAATCAGTTTAGTTTCGTTTAAATATTAAATAATTGTTAAATATTTTTTTTTCAAAGCTGCAGGGAGCCACTGCAGAGGGGCTAAAGAGCCGCGGGTTGCCGAACCCTGGTCTGGTGGAAGCCCTTGTCCGTAAGGTCTTTAACTCCCACCTCCGGAAGAACTTCTCATGCATCCCAGGGGAGGTTGGGGACATGGAACCTGGGTGGGCCATGTTCAGAGCCTCCATTGTAGAGGCTGCAGCTCGGAGCTGTGGTCAAAAGGCTGTCGGTGCCTGTCGTGGCGGCAACCCAAGAACCTGTTGGTGGACACCAGCGGTGAAGGAAGCCATCAGGCTGAAGAAGGAGGCCTTTCGGTCCTGGTTGGCCCAGGGGTCTCCTGAAACAGCAGACGGGTACAGGGAGGCCAAAAGGGCCGCGGCTTCAGCGGTCGCTGAAGCAAAAACCCGGGTGTGGGAGGAGTTCGGGGAGGCCATGGAGAAGGACCTTCGGTTGGCCTCAAGGTAGTTCTGGCAAAAATTGAGCTAGAAATGGACAGACGGATTGGTGCAGCGTCTGCAGTAATGCGGGTGCTGTACCGGTCCGTTGTGGTCGATATACAGGTCCATCCCTCACCTATGGTCACAAAGCTTTGGGTAGTGACCGAAAGAATGAGATCACGGATACAAGCAGCCAAAATGAGTTTCCTCCGCAGGGTGGCTGGGCTCAGCCTTAGAGATAGGGTGAGGAGCTCAGACATCCGGAGGGAGCTCGGCGTAGAGCCGATGCTCCTCCGCATCGAAAGGAGTCAGCTGAGATGGTTTGGGCATCTGATTAGGATGCCCCCCAGGTGCCTCCCTTTAAAGGTTTCCCGGGCACGTCCAACTGGGAGGAGACCCCGGGGCAGACCCAGAACCCGCTGGAGGGATTATATATCTCGTCTGGCCTGGGAACACCTCGGGATCCTCCAGGAGGAACTAGTGTGTGGCTGGGGAGAAGGAAGCCTGGGGGGCCCTGCTTAGCCGGCTGCCACCGTGACCCGGCGTCGGATAAGCGGACGAGAATGGAAGGCTAGTCACAGTCCAATGGCAAGTTCATAAATACACAAGCTTAATATTAATAGATTACACCAACTCCGTCTAGCTGCTATTCCGTTTTGCATGGAAGAATTCACAACACAAACAGGCCAAGTTATCCCAACCATTTATTTCAGACAATATTTTAACCAAAGTGTGGTCTTGCGTAAAACATTTAAACAAAAATAAAGCACGCAACAACAGAAAGGGGCAGGACTGTTCTTGTTAGCCACAGATGCATTTTATTAATTTCTCCATTCAGAACATTTGTTTTGTTGTTGATTGGAATGACCCGCCAGCTCCTTCAGCACACAGATAACGCCCCCCCCCCCCCCACCCTCCAGAAGGAAGGGAGGGAAGAGGATGTAGGGGTACACTGCCAGGTTTACATGGCAAACAGAATGAGGAACGCCACCATCAAACAGAACAAACCCATGGCCTCAGACAGAGCAAAGCCCAGGATGGCATAGGAGAAAAGCTGCTGCTTCAGGGATGGGTTCCTGTGAGAACAAAAAATAAAAAGTTGCCACGATATATATTAAAATAAATCACAGAATGTCAGACCTGCATTGACTTCTACCATAAAAATACATGGAATAAAATAAAGGCACTGCCACCATTCTGAAGTCGTGTCATTACCTGGCATAGCCAATGATGAGGCTGCCGAAAACTGTTCCGATTCCGGCTCCTGAGCCAGCCACTCCCACTGTGGCAGCGCCAGCACCGATGAACTTGGCAGCTGTGTCGATGTCCCGGGAGACTGCGCTCGTCTGGATGGAGCGCGACAGGATGGTCGACCGGCACACTGGCAACAGGGCCTGGAAGAAAGGATGCATTTGTTAAGCAGGCCCCCCGACATGAACCCGTTGTATACAGGAGCACTTCTTGTATGGTTGGCTCAGGTTTTAGCGATAATATACAGCCTTCCTACTGAAAATTAAAATAGTGTTTGAAGCTCGTAAGAATACACATTTAAGAAAAGTTGTCTTCACATGACGATAAGAATCAGGAGTGACACTTTCGGGACAAAGTTGGTTGTGAGCTTCATTTCCCATTGAAGAGTGGCACACAAAAATACTCCTTTAATACTGTGAATTTGTCTTTTACAAAAACATTACTGCTATGGTATGTGTAAACATTACGATGACATGATGGCATGGCCATGAGGCCTTTGATGGTCATGTCAGAAACTCCCCATTTCAAAAAGTATTTAGCTTGCGACCCCTAAAATGATTTGGGCCAAGACTTGCGATTACTGGTGATGGGGCTTCTGAGGAAAGCTGTCAGGCAGCAGCACTCCTCTATTGTTTGGTCAATATAATGGCAGATTAAGTAGCAAAGTACCCTGCCCGAAACTAGCCAGCCGAGTCTTATGCTTCAAAATGTCTCGAATCGATATGGCTAGCTCTGCAACATTGAAAAGCCAGTCAAAGATCCGATAAGAATGTAACAGACTGTATAACGGACAGGTTAAATTGACTTTCAATGTGTTCATCGGTGGAAAACTACTTTACTGCAAAAATACAAAACGAGTTCAGTAGTACTGGTTGAGATGTGTGCCATGACATTGTTTTGGCATTTGTTCTTCTCTACCACTACACCCACAGCAGACACTATACTGCCCCATGCATACCGGGGGAAACAAGGGAACGTTTATTTTATCTTTTAGTCACATAAACTATTCAGATTTTTTATAATAAAATGAATATTCAAAAATCATGACCCATCCCTTCACCGATTGCAGTGCTGATATATTTTTTGCACTGTAAAATAGTCAGTCAAGCAAGCAATAACAGTTATCCTAAAGGAGACGTATACCTAACGAGTGTCTTTATGATGCTACCAGCGATACTTTTGTGATTTGGATGGAAATAGAAAAAAAACAAAACTCACCAGCTGAGCATGATTAACCATTCCAAGCGGTTTAAAAAACCGGTTGAGATGGCCCCTCTTTACATTACAAGTGGGAGTGTCCACCCAGATGTATGGTGGATGGATCAGCCTACCAGTTGCTATCTATCCAGCATACTTCTAGGTGGACACTGCTTGTGATGTCATGTGGGGCCATCCCAACCGGTTTTGATCCCATTAAAGCCACCGATCTCTGGTGGCTTTAATATAAAGGGAAAATGTGGACAGTTGGAAAGACACCTTCGACCACTCATGGAGTCACAACCCACATTTTGAGAAGCACATGACTGCTAGTACCGTCACCGACTTAACGTTAGTTAGTATCTGTCCGACCTCCTGCACGTACCACTCTCTCCTCACTGTCCCAAGCTAGACTGAAACAGTGGGGGACAGGGCTTTCGCCGTCATGGCCCCCCAAACTCTGGAACAAGTTGCCTTTGCACATCAGGCTTGCCCCTACACTGCCCATTTTCAAGTCCCACCTCAAAAACACAATTTCCTGGCATTTTAGCACCACGTATTTTAGTTGTATGACTTCTCTTAAATTATTTTATTGTGTTCTTGATTTGTTTTGTGAGTGTTTTCATTGTGTTTTTCAAATTGTTTTTGACTCAATGTAAAGCACTTTGGGGTCAACTTCATTGTTTTTAAATGTGCTATATAAATAAAGTTGGATTTGATTGGAGCAATGGGAAAGTCACCTGCTGCTCCACTGTGGCTTCAGGTCGGCTCAGAACGGCGCCACAGACAGGCAGTGCGAATACCCTGGACCCTCCACGCAGCTGAAACACAAACACAGTCAGCCAGGTAAAAGAGGACCACGCTATCACAGAAGAGCTTAAAGATGGACAAACATGTTCTACCTGGTAATGAATCACATCAAATGCACACACATAATACTGCCAAAGGAAATATTAAATAATCTTTTCCTTGTGTTTTTTTTATGCTTTGTTGCCATTACTACTGAACTGAGATCAGAATCAGTCCCAGTGCCACACAATTCAGATACAAAATACATCTCCATAAGGATATTATATAAGAAACATACTTTGCATGATTGCCAACTACATACCACAGCAGGAGAGGTGACAAACTTGGCGCAGGCGTTACATGGCTGGAACCTGAGGGACCAAATCAGGGTTTAAATGTTTAGACATTGAAGTTGTTCCCAAGTCACCGTTTCATGGGCATGGGCTGTTAACTGTAAATGACACACGACTAGTATTTGTGGGAACTAACAGGTGGCACCATTAAAAAAGGCAGTCAAGAACATACGAGTGAATGAATGCAGTTATTATAATAGATGCCATTAGCGTTTTGCAGAAAGACATTTTGCCCGTTCAAGTCTCTCTGGGCTAAGCGCAAATTAACTACAGCTAAAGTAAATGTGCACAGGGGCACATTGATGATAAACGCGGTACATTTAATAATAATAATCCTCATTCTAAAAGCCTACCCATTAGCTTACGCTAGAAGCGGTGACCTGAACGGGTACGCTATCCAGCTAGGCTACAATGCTAAGCTAACCACAGCCCTAGCCTTGAAGGTCAACAAAGCCCAAAGATGAACACACACACACACACACACACGGGCCCGGCAGCCACCGGTCGTTTGTAAGAATACACAATGAACTGAAGGACAAGCCCGTTTCGAAAAGAAGCGCACCGCTGCAGCGTCGACGTTCGGCAATTGTAGGCCTTGAAATCGGACGGATCAAATCATTGAATGGCCGACCGAGCCGCCAGGAAGGCTTTTAGCAATGACAGCTACGAAGAAAGGCGAAATAACGTCAACGTATCACACGCAAGGAGCGGATATAGTCCCGCTGTAGAGTCACATATGACAACAAGAAGCGTGTCCGGCGGGTTACCGATTTGTTCAGATTTCTAGGAGGGTCCGGAGCTTGCTGTTCAGTTGCGCGGCGGCGGGTCAACGACTGTAGGATACGACGGACGCACACTGTCACCTTGCCATTTATTTATACGCTAAGCTTCTACGTCCTGCGCGGCCATTGGTTGAAGACAAACGTCACTCAACTAACACCGGCCCGTCCGCCAGGGGGCGCTGGTACCCCCGGGACCTGTTCTGACACTAACCCGTCACATGTGGTTGAGTTTTGAACTACGACGTCCATTTCAACTTTTTGTAAGGATGGAGGCACATGGTAGACATGATGTTGGGCCAGTAATGACGAGGGTAATATTGTTTATTTACACTCTGTTACCAGCCACCAGGGGTTTTGGCCCCCTTGAAAAGAAAACATATTAAAAAACCTAATTTAGACCATCATTATATATACGCATATAATACGGTGATACTTTTACTATGTGGTTAAATGAGGTTTGCTTGGAGTATCATGCTTAAGAGAACAATATTTTCTTCATGTTTGTTTAAGTATTTATTTTGTAAGAGGGTGAGAGGCCCTCCCGTATATTTTGTTTTATTCTTTTTGATACACATTTCAGTCTATCAACCAATTTACTTTGCCAATTGTACTGTAGTTATGTCACTAATAACTGAGAAGAAAATAACTCCAAATAATTTCTGGGTTTTAGCGGGGGCCCCCTCCACTTTGGGCCCTCCCACTTTTCCCCCCAGTCCAACGCCCCTAAGCCTGTGTGCCCTTTCTATGCACACCCAGTGTCCTCCGTGTCCATTGGGTGTCCTCAAGGAAGTCCCGCCCACAGCACCATTGAGTTGAAAGAAGAATTGACTCTGATAAGTCACCCAGAGTGGTGTGTGTGTGTGTGTGTGTGTGTGTGTGTGTGTGTGTGTGTGTGTTGTGTGTGTGTGTGTGTGTGTGTGTGTGTGTGTGTGTGTGTGTGTGTGTGTGTGTGTGTGTGTGTGTGTGTGTGTGTGTGTAAACCAGCAGAGGGCTCTGTCTTTCCATCTAAGGACTTATGCTGCAATGTATTAGTTCTTTCTAAGTATATTTTAGATACTCATATTTATACATTTGATTGCAATATTGCTTGTTGTTTACATATTTCTTTGTTATAGAATATCGACAATTGTAAATTTGCTTTTATTTAGCACTCGCTTTGGCAATGTAAATGTATGTTTCCCATGCCAATAAAGTTATTTAAATTGAAATTGAATTCAAATTGAACTGTATTTACCACTCACGTTAACTCCAAAAAAGCAGGTGGGCCGCAGCTATGGGAACGAAGATACACACACACATTTGTAAATCTGTTATTTTATTTTTATTATTCTACTGTTTATTTCTCTATTGTTTTATTCTATTCCTATGCAACCTGGCACAATAATTTCCTTCGGGATTAATAAAGTTCTCTCTTATTTTATCTTATCTTAATTGAATGAAGAAGCTGAGAAATGGGGGATCCCCCCTGGTTGTCTGACCGTCACCTTTGGGATATTTGGTTGCATCTAATCCAGAGAGTGCAGCGTAACGAGATACAAGCCACACCAAGGTAACCAAAGATACACGTGTGTTTGGAGGTATGGAATTCGTCATCAACGCTCTCGTATGTCAGCAACCTCACTGGCGTCCGTTTCCTAGACGACCAGGTGTTTCGGCGTTGTAAAAAAAAAAAAAAAAAGGTAAAATAAAACAACAGAGAAAACAGAAAAGAGTTTGTGATCGCATAAATTTGTCGGCGTAAACTTGTGATAGAACCGTCCGGGAATCATCAAAAGAAAAGGTGAGCATGTGTTTTCTGTATTTAATAGTCAGACATTGTATATTACTGCACTGCAGGGACGTTCGCTTACGGTTGTCAACGAGGGGATGGAGGGGAAACCTACTGGGAACTTAACCACAATGTGGAGAAGTGAGTTGAAACCGAAGTAGTTCGAGGCTTTTCATTTATATTCATTATACATACAGTAGAAAGAGCAGGTTCAAATGATGCAATAAGCAGTTCAGTTACACAAACAAAACAAATAGAAAAACATAGATGAATGGTTTAATGATTTTGTTATTGTTTAATTTATAACGTGTTTTCTACCTACATCCAATCCATTTTTTGGCATGTAGGCCTAATCTTAATCCATATACCTTCAGTTTCTTCAATATTATCAAATGCGCTCTAAATATATAACAGCTCAGATAACTATACAACGCGAAGACAATGACTCAAACAACATACCAGCTATGTGTTTCAGCGTGGCAGAGTCCAATATTTGCTCGGTATCTAACTATGGGAAGCGCCCCTGGGTGTACCCAACCACAGAAGCTACAGTGTCACCACATCTGTCGCTGACAGACAGATCATGGCAGTGACCGCGGGGGTCCCGCCCCCCTGCCTTACCTGCCCCCCGCCCCACTGTCAGACCCTAATCCGTCATTCTTGCTCTCCTCCTCAATGAGACTGCATCACTGCTTAACAGTTCACAGGCAAGCCGTCAAGGAACGCAGGACGCAGGAGTTTAAGGTGCAATTTTCCAAACTGAGTGGATACGATTCCGAACTACGGTCGTAGTTTGTGAGTTTGTCTCAGAGTTTTGTCAGGTTAGCCATCACGTGGGGCTAGCTACCTACGCAGACTTGCCCAGGCTTATCACCTGTCACCACCAGCACCTCTGAGCGGTAGGGATCATTAATGTGTTCAGACAAATTATCTCACTTCACCTAACCTTACCAGTTAGTGAAGTTGGTTCGATGGCTGCTCATCCCGACCTGGTTATGGCCTCTCCATCACAAGAGAGCGCCGGAGCCAAGGGCCGCACGTCTTGCCCTTGCACGGCAGCATGTGGTTCCATGGTTTTAGGGAAGGATACGCACGACTTGTGCATAGCCTGCCTCGGGATCAAACATGCTAGCACGTCCTTTGCTAACCCCCACAGCTGGCCCCTCCCACCCAGGTAAGCTAGAGTACTTCACCGCCTCTACTTACCACAAGATTTACCAGACTTCAGTGCAGTCAGTGAGAATCCTTAACCCGGCTACTCTCCTAACCGCCTACCAGGCCCAGCTGTTGGAGGAGATGGGCCACCAGTTGGATGTGGGCATTGCTAATCCAACCTTCTGGGTAGAGATCTGCCTGATTTCGGACCTCATCCTCAGAGCAATCTGTTGTGGCATTTGGGGTGCCATGGGCCTTTCGGTGGTGGGGGAGAGATCCTCTGGCTGGGCCTATCCAGCCTCAGTGACACGGAGAAGAGACACCAAGTGGACCCCAAGGGGCTTTTTGGATCATCTGTTGCCTCCATGCAACAGATGTGTGACACCAGGAAAATGTAGGGTGAAGCTCCACAGTGGCCATCAATCACTTCCGTCACAGGCTCCTCGATCACTCTGTTCAACCATTAAAATGTGTTATTTGCAACCAGGCATCACGCCATGGGCAGATTATTGTTAAAAAAAAAACTTGAGTTATTATTGTTCCAAAGAAAACTGACTCAAATCAGAGTCAGTTAACTCCCAGTTTCAATGGGATCCTAATGTCAGATGCAACTGGGGACTCGGCTCTAGTTCTAGAGAACAAAATTGTTTCTCTGTTGAACAAAGGAGTGATCAGAATAGTACCGGCAGAGGAAAGCCTTTCAGGCTTTTACTTCCGACATTCTCATGTCCGATGCTAGATCTATGCGTGCTTGAACGGTCACCTCAGAAAGTACACCTTTCAGATGCTGATGCATTAGTGTTGTCTCGGTCTATTCGTCCAGGCGATTGTTTTACGACAATCGACCTACAGGATGCATACTTACACATTCTCATATTTCCTTATCTTCAGCGTATCAGGGTGTAGCCCCAAATGTCTTCACCAAATGTGTGGAAGCTGCTCTGACCCCACTACACAATGTGGGCAGATAGAGTATCAAGGTCTTCGACTCGACTCTCTCTGTTACCAGGCCAGTCTATTGGAGCATTACTTAATTCCGCCATTCCTAGCCCTTTTTCGCCGGGGACATAATGGTAACCGGGAGAACGTGCCTTCATTTCCTGGGTTTGATGGCCTCAACTTTATCAGTCGTTCCCATTGGATTGTTGCAGATGAGGGATTTTCAGTGTTCGGGTTTCTCATCCCAGAGACTTTGTCCTCGGTGTCACCTTGATCGCAGGGTGACTGTCTCACGGGAATGTCTCACAGCTCTCCTTCAATGGAAAGCCCCATCTCAAAGATGGGGGCACTGAGGAAGGTGGTGTCGACGGACGCGTCACTCTCAGGTTGGGGTGCTGTCCACGAGGGAAGGGCTGTAAACGGCGTTTGGTCTCTGGACCTTCGCCACACCCACAGAAATTACCTGGAATTATTCACTGTGTTTCTAGCCCTGAGACATTTTTTGCCTTTCCTTCGGGGTTATCACATCCTGGTCAGGACAGACAATACTACCGTGGTGGCTTACATCAATCGCCAGGGTGGCACACACTCCCTTCAATTGCACAGGTTAGCCCACAGGCTAACCTGTGGGCACCTCCTCTCATTACATGCAACCCGTGTTCTGGGCGTACTGAACACAGGAGTGGAACTGATGGCCAGGGGACGCCTCTCTATGGAGAGTGGAGACTCCATCCCCAGGTAGTGGAGCAGATCTGGCAGAGATATGGTCAAGCTGTCGTAGATCTCTTTGAACTGTGAGCAAACACGAAGTGCCCTATGTTCTTCTTACTGGTAAGCAACAACGCACCACTGGGAGAAGACACACTGGCCCACCCGTGGCCGAAGGTGCTTCTTTACGTGTTTCCTCCCCTCAGTTACACATTTCCATTAAAATTAAGTTCCAAAGTCATTTTACACCCACAGTAAACAGAAACATACCACTAGCACCAATAGTTTAATACAACATCGATACAAGAGAGGAACATAATGTATCGCCTCACACTTTAACACAGAAAGCTGGAGTGCGACAATAAAGACTCTACCTCACTGGAGGTCCTGTTACTTTGGCCACAGATTTTCATCAACATCACATTCCCTTGCAATGCAACGGGGGAAAGATCATTTTGCTTGCCCCAACTATCCCCTGCAATCATCTGCTGTTTAAGTTTCACCTGGCAGGGAATTCACCAATCAATATTAGTGTCATGATATTCATGGTGCACAGTACATGCCTGACAGATTTTGACAATTGTATGGGCTTTGTGCATGTGATGACTGGCACAGATGAAATAAATAATTTCCATACATGTTTTCCATTTCATATGTTATAGAAAGTTCAACTATTCAACTGAGAAGCAACATAATCCAGCAAGATATATTGAATTAGTAACTGTGCAAATTGTAAACAATTGTGTAATTTTCATAGATGCGAAAACATTAGCAATTTGTTTCACAGAATGAGAAATTCAAATCTGTGGTGCCCAGTGGTTTGGAGGTTTTCAGTGAGGACAACTATAGTTGTAGCAATGGCTAAGCTAACTATCGCCACCTAGGATGAGGCCTCCTGAAGAAGGCAAGTCCAAGTCCTCAGCCTCCTCTGGAGTTGGGGCTCCGGATAGAGATTTGAGCTCCCTGGATAACCTCCCGCCACCAGCAATGATGAAGAAAAAGAAAAAGAGGTAGATGGATGCATCAGAACCAGTTTAATATGGCTGTTTGTCTTGGACGTTTTTATTTGTGATTGTGGGAATGTGTGTGCTTGGTGGCTGGTTGGCTTATAAATTGGCCTCACCTGACCCAGTTAGAGTCTGATGGGGGCAAGCCTGTGGGCATTCTAATCAGTGCACCGTGTAAGTCAGCCAACCAGCACACACACTCGAGAGCACTGGCATGCACCATCTGCGCTGTCTGCCATTTTCATCCTACTTGCAATAAACCAGACTTTTCACCACAACCCTGCCTGTGTCCTTGGAGGAGCTGCTGATATGGCATTGTGGTAGGAAGCCTGCTACACTGGCGCCAAATGTAGCAGGCTTCCTACCACAACGCTCCATAGCCATAGCGCTCTCCCGAGTGTGTGTGTGTGCTGGTAGCTGACTTAACCTGTGGTGCACTGATTAGCCAATGTACCACGGCTTTCAGCCCCACCCCCCCCAGACTCTAACTGGGCCAGGTGAGACCAATTAAGCCAGCCAGCCACCAAGCACACACACTCCCACAGTGATGTTCTAGCGTATTTGTGTATTTGATGACATAGCATGCTGAGATGGGGTATTGGTGTTGATGCACTACTCCTGAATGCTCTTGTTGGTGTGTCACTGAAGAAACAACCAAACTGCTCCATTAATTCGCAATGCTACAGACTGATTCCAAGTCTCTCTCTTTCTTTTGCTCACTCTGTCTCACTACCTCTCTCTGTCCTACTTTCTCTCTCTCACTCTGTCTCTGGCTCACTATCTAGTTTCTGTCTCTCTCGCTCACCCCGTTGCCTTTTTCCATGTTTGTGTGTGTATACATGCATCTGTGGCTGTGAGGCAGTTTTACAAGCAATCGCTTTACTGCTTTGTGTGGTGCACACCTACTTTTATTGCTGTAGACCACAGTAGTAGAGCAAGAGGGACACGCACACACACACACACACACACACACACGAGAGAATGGACTAAGAGTTAAATGGAATGGGACAGAAGGGAAGTGACAGAGAGAAGGAGGCTTAAGATTTTAATTGAAGTCACGGTTGTGTGACCCAAGTAGAATGTGTGTGTGTGTGTGTGTGTGTGTGTGTGTGTGTGTGTGTGTGCGCGCGCAAGTCTGTGTGTTTAGCCTCAGGGTGCCGACATATCTGCTTTGGGCAAAGTATTTATTTGCTATTTCCAATATATATTTGTCTTCTTACCCCACATGTCTGTTACGTTAGTTTAGTCAATATAACTTTACATTTGGTTCTATTTATTTGTTGAGATAGTTCGGCAGTTGAATGTGTTTTATTCACATATCCACCTCCACACACAATTTGAATGCCACAAAGTTGTCAAATAATAATACATAGGCTAAATACATAATTGTCAATACATAAAGTGGGCTAGTGTATACTTAGCCAAACGCCATTTTAAGTATGCACTGTAGTACACATTTGTCAACAGCAGGTGGGAGTACCTACACTTGGATACGGTCCCTTTCTAAAATGGACCTGTCTCTTGACTTGGTGCCTTGAACAGAGACATAGCCGAGGGAGATTCAGCCTATACTCCTTATTATCCTGTATTCCCAGTTTCACAATTACTGGCATACATTATGCAGGGGGAACAGGCAATCAAACAAATGCAAATAAAAAAAGATGCTGATGTTCACACAATTACAGGTAGGCCAGGTAGACCTTCAAGGTGTCTTCATGCTGGAATTGAATTGCACATGATTGAAGCAAGCTGTCACACACACACACACACACACACACACACACACACACACACACACACACTCCAGTATCTACAAGTTGTGTTTTTTTTTCCTCTTGTCTGGTGGTCTGCTCTGTCTTGTTTTCCAGATGACTCTCGATCAACATGGTAAACTGCAGGTACGAAAGCGGTGAGTAACATACATTTTTTCCAGTCTATTCCCACCAACCCCCCCCCCCCCCCCAAGACTAGAACCCTGCACTGCACTGATTTGCAGGCTAGTGTTGCCGGCCCCACATTCTCCTTCCTCAGCATAGGAAATACTTCACAAATGACTTCCTGAGGTAATCGACAAAATGCTCGTTGTAGCATCAGGTAAGAGATATAGACATCAGGCACCAATATCTAAGTTATTATATATTACAATATCTTCAGATAATCACATCACTAATCACATGTAAACAAACTGAAAACTGACAGTTTAGTGAAATAACAATATGAATGTCTATAGGCCTAAATGTCCTGGTTCTTCAGCTGCGCTTGACATTACATATTGACCAGTAGAACAAATAAAAACAATTTGTTCACATGTTGTTACTGTAACACTTTCATCACATTGCATATTAAACAATAATATACAACTTTACAGAGAGTAACTGTTACATTTACCTCTCATATTACTCCTACTCCGTTGTCATACATTCACAAATTACTGTATTTATGTTTCTCCTAAGTCAGTAACAGCCACACATATACAGAAAAACAGTTTAACAGAATGTGAAATAGCACTTAGCACTTTATGTACCTTTAAATTGGTTCCCACAACAAAACAAACCCCTTTGCTTGTCTCAATAGCATTTCTTTGCTACTGTGTGCAACACCTCAGTGATTTGAGCCCGCAAGTGGCTATCCTAGATGGCTGTTAGACGTCTATTATTATTTAATTTTTTGCTTAACTTGATATCTAGTTTGCTTCAAAGGAGCCTTATTAGTTCTGTCCCAGTTTGTGTCCTTTGTCTGGTTACCTATTTAGGCGCTGGCTGACTGTTAAGCTCACTGACTGGCTGTTTCAGTTGGTACCATACAGGTAGTGGCCGTTTAGTGGCCTGATAGTTGGCAACACGCTGGTTGACTGTTTCTTGTGTTGAGAGTCAGGACAAGCTCTGCGATGTCGAGCTAAAAGGTATTCTTTATTAACCTGTAAAAGACAACCGTTTGGCTGGTGGGCCCCAGTAAGCGTGTGTGTGTGGTGTGTGTGCATTCGATTGTATGTGTGTGTGTGTGTGTGTGTGTGTATGTGTGCAAAACAAAAATATTCTCTATCGGGCGACCTCTCTACACACACAGACACACACACACGCATCACTGAGTCCACCAGGATCAGTGGTCATAAATCCTGGTGGTCCAGCACAGTGTCCCAGCTGTATTGATTCAGGTTTTACATGAGTGACATGGTCCTGTGTCAGTTCCTCTTCTTTTTTCACCACCAACCTGTCTCTTAGTTTCCACTGTCTTCTGCCATACGCAAGAATAGAGTTTAGAGTTTAGTTTCCTGAAATAAATACAAATTCGCCAAAATGTTTGTGTGAGTGTGTGCGTTTCAAGGGGACATGGTAAGGAGAACAGTTAGAGTCTGGGGTGGGTGAGGCTGCAAACCTGTGGTGCATTGGCAAATCAGTGCACCACAGGTTAAGTCAACCACCAGCACACACACTCAGGGAGCGCTAGCATGCTAGCAGGTACCACCTGCTCTGTCTATCATTTTAACTACCTTTTGCAATAAACCAGAATTTTCACCACAAACCTGCCTGTGTCCTTGGAGGAGCCGCAAACTAAGCAACTTGATGTGGGATTGTGGCAAGAGAGATTTGTGACAATGTTCTTTACAAATGTGTAAATATTTGGCCAAAATGTGATTGTTTTGTAGCCAGAAGCCACATGGCACCACTGCCGCTAAATACAAATGCAGCAGGAAGCCTGCATGGGTTAGTGGCCACACTTTTATACGTTTTATGGATCGGCATGAATGATTGCAATATAAGAGATAGGATGTGATATTGTGGATGCTACATTTAATTGACAATGCATTAGATTTTTTTTACTGACTTCATTTTTCTTAAATCATTTTGAAATTGGTTAAGTTTTGAGAATGTATTTTTTCATATTGTCCAAGTATTGGACAATATTTTTTCATATTGTACCAAAGCAAGTTACACAATGTCTAGATGTTTTCATTGGAATGAAAATAATAATGATTAGTTCCTGTGAAGTTTTATAATTTTGTAAATGGTTCCAAAAATGATTTTATCAACTGATGTAAGAGGGGTTTGTTGTTATAAAGAAAACATTTATTTACCATGGCCAGAGAGGCTGAAGGATGAGATAAAGGACAGTAAAGGGGAACAAATGCATGGACGCAATTATCTGTGTGGTTGATGCCTTCAGCAATATTTGTTTGCAAATAATGATAAGTGTGTGTGTGTGTGTGTGTGTGTGTGTGTGTGTGTGTGTGTGTGTGTGTGTGTGTGTGTGTGTGTGTGTGTGCGTGTGTTACAGTGCGTCGCACAGCACACCGTTTTGGTCTCAAAGAAGCATCAGACGGTGAGGACTTTAACTTGTACTGGACAGACAGCAGTGTCACGCTGGACAGACTGATCGGCATCAAACCCTTCCAGGTAAGATGGGAGGTTAGTTCCCTGCGCTGTATATGCCTCAAAGTTCACATCAAAGCAGTACACATTGCAAGAGAGTATGAACAACCAGTGTGTGTCATGAGTGCTGCTCACCTAAAGATGCTATCGTAAAGATCCAAGAGTTGTAAAGAGAGTGAGAGCATCAAAGCAGAACAGAACATCTCCTCCTTTCTGCTCCCTCCTGACATTTTTTCAAAATTGAGAAATGTTGAATTTCAAACACAAGAAGTGTGCCAGAAGCGATCTTTAATATAAATTGGCTCATACAGAGGCAGGCGCAGTCATCTCTAAACAAATATTGTCACAGCGCATTTCACTCACTAATAGCTCATAGTTTGCTGTGCTATTTGAAACAACTTACACTCAATAATTCTTAAATCTTACCTATAACACCTTTTTCAAGTATGTATGTCATATTTGAGAGTAGGTCATTTCGACTCTCACTCTTTCTCTTTCTCTTGCTCTCTCTCTCTCTCCCTCCTCCATGTCCTCCTGGTGCAGAAGGTCAACCACTTCCCTGGCATGATGGAGGTGTGCAGGAAGGACATGCTGGCCAGGAACCTTAACCGTATGGCCAAGAGTTTCCCCAAAGATTACAACATCTTTCCCCACACCTGGTGCCTGCCGGCTGAGTAAGACGGATTTACCTCCATTTACTTATTTAGCAGATGCATTTTACACAAGTAGACTTGGATAAAGGTTTGTCACTGCCTTTTCGACGTACATGTCTTCAAAGAGCAGGTCAGGGGTTATGCTTATGCTATCTTAAGGCTGTGGCAACCCTTGTCAAGTGTCGAGGCTTTCCCTGAGCAAGACGCCGCCTAACCCTAACTGCTCCTGACGTGTTGGTTGTTACCTTGCATGGTTGACACTGCCGTCGGTGTCAACCATGCAAGGTATGGGTGAATGTCAGGCAACTGTAAATCGCTTTGGATAAAAGTACGATATAAATGCAATCCATTTACCATTCTTGTTGAAGTAATAACAGAATAATAGGGAATAATACTAGGGAAAATAAGGGGACATGGTAAGGAGAACAGTGGCATATATATTATTCCTTTTTTAATCTCTTTCTCTCTCTCTCACCTTTGTCTTCTTCAGTTACAGTGACTTCCAAGCATACGCACGAGCAAAGAAGCACAAGACGTTCATCTGCAAGCCGGACTCGGGGAGTCAGGGCAAGGGCATCTTCCTGGTCAAATCTGCCAGGCAGGTGCCCCATGGAGAGCACATCATTTGCCAGGTTTACATATCCAAGGTGAACACATGCTTTACTTACCGTTACAGTCGCATTTATGATGGGATGTTCCATTCTGTCTTTTTGTCTTTCATTCATTCCTTTCTTTCTTTCATGCGTTTCAGCAGTCCTTTCGATTTTAACTCTAGCTTTTTAGAAGTAAACAGTCAATATATAGTGTGTGTAATGTGTCAGCCACATCATGTCTGATGTGTTAATATTCTATCTCTCCAGGGAACTATATACTGACACTTGCATCACAAGATGGTTTCACCATTTCAATGTGTGCTGATGTGTGTGGAGCTTGGGGAAGACCAAACACACAACCATTTTTTTTTAATCAATAACGAAGATAACATTTTCGGATTCCATAAACATAAAACCAAAAAAACAAGATTGATCTTGGTTTTCTCTTGTTCTCTTCACTTTTGAGTTATTAGGTTGTGACCAAAAATTGGGATCGGATGTGTATTGACCCTTAATAATTGGAAGGTTAACAAGGAATACTTTGAGAGCCCCCTGTCCAATCAGTATTATTTGAGGTCAGAATGGAATAGGAGAATGTGTCGTTGACTGTTGTCAAAGTAAAAAGTATGGTTTCAGTCTTGTCAGCCCACAAGTCTAACTCTTACTTCCCACACAGCCGTTGATCATCGACGGTTATAAGTTTGACCTGAGGATCTACGTGCTGGTGACCTCCTGTGACCCCTTCCACATCTTCATCTACCAGGAGGGGCTGGCCCGCTTCTGCACGAGCCCATACTGCCAGCCTGCTAAGGCTAATGTGGTAACACACACACACACACACACACACACACACACACACCACACACACCACACACACACACACACACACACACACACACACACACACACACACACACTTTATTTGGTTGAATCTGGATATGAGATGGCACATCAAAACAAGACATGGGAAACAAAATGAATTCACTGTAATAACCCAATGTGAAGGTTTGAGTCTTGGCTGAAGAAATTATCCAGAAAAGATTGAGTTTAATCATTGAAAAATAGTGTTAATAATTGAATAATAATAACATCTAACAGCTACATGTTTTTCTCCCCCCCCTTGTCTTTTGATTTTCTTTCCTCCTTTAGGAGAATATCTGCATGCATCTAACCAACTACGCAATCAACAAGCGCAGCGAGAATTTTGTGCGTGACGAAAACTCGGGAAGCAAAAGGTGAGAGTTTGTTGCCTGGGTTTGATCCTCTTGGGTCCTAATCCATCTATATAGCATACACATCCACCAGTCATTAACCTTTCATCAATAAGATATTTTTTGTATTAATATGATGTATGGGAGCCTGTACATTGACATATACTCTATATGTCTTTGGATGCTGAAATGACTTTCGATGCATTTGTTTCTCTCTCCACCAATCAGGAAGCTGTCAGCGCTGACCCACCTCTTACAGGAGAGATCATGTGACATCAAAAAGCTGTGGCTGGACATCGACGATCTGGTCATCAAGACCCTGGCGTCCGCTCACTCAGTCCTGAGCCACAGCTACCACACCTGCTTCCCCCGTCACACCCTGCCAGGTGATGAGCGAGGTGGCCAGTAGATCTGTGCTTCATCCCCACGGATCCTTATTCCTCTTGCTTTGCGATCACGATGGAAATAAAAAATAGGAAGTGACCTGGTCTCTACCACTACTGCTGCCTCAGATTCCCTGCTCAAAACACGCCCAAAACTCTTCTTGTCATTATATTCTCGTGATTATATTGTACAGTATCACTGCTACTCATAATATACTATCTTTTACTAATCATTTATTTTTCCCATCTTTTTCTATTTTTCTATTTTATAAAGCCTGCTCTCATAAGTTATCTTCCCACGATTGAGAAATCAACATCTTGGTGTGTTTTGTTTTCTCTGTCCAGGCTCCAATTCATCTGGAGCCTGTTTCGAGCTGCTGGGTTTCGATGTGCTGCTCGACCAGAAGCTCAAGCCTTGGTTACTCGAGGTAAGATTCCGCGCGCGAGTCCGTCTGTGACAGAATGTTGTCGAGCCAGGGGAGCGGCGTGAACACTGTCTTGACTCACAGCCAAATGGCACTGGGTTAGATCCCCAATGTCTGCAGCCTACCTACCTACCTACCTTGCCTGAACAGCTCCTTAATGACATAGGAAATTGGTGTACGTCGAGACAAAAGCATCCGCTAAGTATAAAATGGCAATGGCCGATCTCCCATCTATTCTTCCCAATACTTCTTCCTACGGGGGCGGCAGTAGCTCAGGAGGTAAGAGCGGTTGTCTGGCAACAGGAAGGTTGCTGGTTCGGTCACCGGGCTCCGCCTAGTTAAGTGTCGAGGTGTCCCTGAGCAAGACACCTAGCCCTAACTGCTCCTGGCGTGTTGGTTGTTACCTTGCATGGTCGGTGTATGAATGGGGCAACTGTGAAGTGCTTTGGATAGAAGCGCCATATCAACGCAATCCGTTCCTGTCTGACTCGGTTGTCCAGGTAAACCACTCTCCCAGCTTCACCACCGACTCGGCGCTGGACCGCGAGGTGAAGGATCGCCTGCTGTACGACACGCTGGCCCTGGTCAACCTGACGGCGTGCGACCGCCGGCAAGCCGAGCAGAACCAGCGCAGGCAGATACGAGCCAGGCTGCAGCGGGGTCCGTGCAAGGAGAGGTAACTCTACCCGCCGCAATCGCTCATTAACTGTTCCGTCTGCTCTCCTGTATAATTTATTCATCAATTGTTGTTCTGTCTGTTCTTTGAAGTGATGGACAACAGAAATAGATTATTTACTTAATTCTTACTTTATTAATTATAAAGGGTTACCAAGGTGTGCATTAAGCTTCAGATAATAATGTAGCATGAAATCCATTGCAATCTTTCAGCAATTTCCTTCACATCGATTCAATTAGGGTACACTCACGTGGCCAAGCCAGTTCACTGACACAATGGCTGTCAGCCACCTAATTGATCATGACTGATTTTGACATGTATATTAATATAGTTTCGGACATTTTCCTGACACGATATTCGGTAGGTGTGTAGTGGATACATCGCTCTGTGATAAGTCATGGTTGTTTTACATGAGGTAGGTCCTGTTCCGATTATCCATCGCTTTGACTTCTTTGTTTCTTTATCGCTCACACGCTTTTTCCTTCTTGTCATTGTTTTGAGCTCACTTTATTTTAGCACTCATCTTAGTTTAGTGCTGAGATTACTGGTGGAGGACTTTCAAATAGCTTAAGGATAAGTTAAATGTCAAAATGTCAAAATAAATGTCAAAATGTAACTAGTTTCAGTTGCACACCATCACAGGCTTTATATAAGAACAAATCAACATTCAATTTTGCACATTCATGTCCAAGAACCAGCAGAGCAACTGGGCGTCTAAGGATTAGAAACAGTGAGTACCAGAGAGGCTGCCTCTCGTTCCTTCACAATTGATTAGAAGACATTCATTGAGACTATAGACTCACCAGTTAAATTCAGACTGCAAACACTTCCAGGCGTATGGTGCAAAGAAGCTATATGCATGTTTCCCACTTCTTTCCCATACACTGTGAGCCACCTATAGGCTGTTAGAGGAACTACACATTAGTCGCTTCTGCCAGGCAGGTCACAAACAGCTGCTGCTTGCATGTAGACCATTTATTGGCGATCCACCATGTGAGGAAGGCCACTGGTCTCGCAATGTCACTGAGCTGGGTTGATCTCTGTGGCTAGTTGTGGTCGTGACAAAATGGTAGCCATAGGGTTATGCAGCATAAGGATGGACAATATATGGACAATATATGGACAATATATGTGGGAAGACATGGAATCAATTTGAGATTGCTTACCTAGCCTCTGCTTTGTACACATCCTTGCTCATTGCTGACACATATTTCTTGTGTAGCAAGACTAATGCTACAATGCCATATAAATGTGGGTTCTCTGCGGTGGTAAATAGTCTAGTTTATTGTCCAGTTTTGAGAAAATGAAATGAACAGAGCAGGTGATATAAAGCCTGCAGCAGCCTAGTGCTCCTTGAGTGTGTGTGTGTGTGTTGATGGCTGACCCACCCACCCCAGACTCTATAACAGGGCCAGGTGAGGCTAATCAAGCCAGCCACCAAACACACACACACACACACACACACACACACACACACTCCACAACCTGTATTAGGGGACAGTTCATCTTGCAGCTTGCTTGTTATATTCTTTTCTAAATATCTTCATCAGTGTTCTGTTTTATTTTAATGTCGGGTCTCATCTTCCTCGTTCTCTGCATTGGTGACCGCGGGCCGCCACACAACCAGGAACTGTACTCCGTGTGTGTGTGTGTGTGTGTGTGTGTGTGTGTGTGTGTGTGTGTGTGTGTGTGTGCGTGTGCCTGCGTGTGTGTGTGTTTAGTAGTGAGGAGCAGGCTGAGAAGGACCTGCAGCAGGAGCAGAGGGTTCTGCGGTACGAGGACGGCCACCTGGGAGCCTACCGGAGGATCTTCCCCCGGGAAGGAGGCGAGAAGTACGACAAGTACTTTGTACACAGCTCCTCCCTGTTCCAGGAGACGGCTGCCTCTCGTGCCAGGGAGAAGTGTACCAGGTAGACCACACCGCCGATCCCCACTGTCCTCAGATGACCTCTCTGCACAAGAGGCCTGGTCCCCTTCACGGCCTGGGTACACATGTATAAAACTCTGCATATACAGTATATATATATATATAGGTGTAGAAACCAGTGTACGCACAAAACGGGAAACATGCATACTCATGTCATACATCTCAATCATCGAGAAATGTTGCAGTTGTATTACTAATTTTACTTAAGTAAAAGATCTGAGTACTTCTTCCACCACTGGGTGTCTCCCAAATGATTTAAATGGGGATGGAGAATCAAGATTCACCAATAGTAAGACACTTTGGAGATTATTTTTTATCCAAATCGACTTCCAGTAAGAACAGTATTGGGCAACAAATACAGAGGCTGTCCGTCTCGCCAAGCTGCTTTTATTTGGTTTTTATTCCATAGCTAGCTAGACACATTAGCTTCGCTGCTGCTACATGTCACCAAAGTGGCTTTTCTGGGGCTCCTCCGACGAATAGACACACGGATTGGATGGTAAACCGGTTTATTGTAAACCAGGCACCAACCACACACACGCACACACACACACACACACAACCACACCACACACACAGCACACACACACACACACACACACACACACACACACACAACACACACACACACACACACACACTGCACATACTACAAAACACTTAGCGGCACACTTCAAAGCATTTTGCTTAATTGCTCTGACGCAGCGTGGCTCGCTCCAGCTGAATGTGCTGCATTGGCATTACTTCTGATTGACGGCCATTGCCAGTGTCTATAAACATTTTCCCATAAAGAATGCAATTGATTAGTCTATCTTTCTTCTGCTGCCTGCCCATTCTCCTCCATGTCTCCCCTGCTCACGTCTTACCCTGTTCTGCGCCCACCATCGCCATCGTTATCTCTGTCTTTGGTCTGTCTGTCCCGCGCCCTCCCCCTCTAGAGAGCAGTTGCAGGAGCTGTACGAGAAGCAGCAGAGCAACCGCAGCATAGCAGAGCGCTGGCGGGGGGCGCAGGGGGAGTCGGTGGGAGAGAAGAAACGCAGAACTTCCCAGAGTTCCCTGGGTCCGGTTGACCAACACACCACTAATGCGGTGCGCAAATTCAACCCAAGCCAAGTCAATTTTATCTGTATAGCCCTTAATCACAGTACAGTCTCAAAGGGCTTTACAGGCCAGATTATTATGGGCCAAATGATTATGACACTTATTTATTTATTTATTTATTCCATGACACACATAATACTCAGACACGGTCCTGTCTAGCGATGGCTTTTCACAATTGTTCAGTATAATCGACCAATCATAACATCGCATTTAATACGTGCTATGTGGTGTGTGTGTGTGTGTGTGTGTGTGTGGTGCGCTAGCATGCCAGTGGGGGTGGCTCCACACTTCCTGCCAGCGTTGCCGGCAGCGACAGACTGTTGGAAGAAAGGAGGAGACGAGGAGGAGAAGCGCCTTCGGGAGTTACGGCTCCGTGAAAAGCTTATCAGGAGCTTGGTGTCGCCAGACCAGGTCAGCAGAAGTGCTGTAAGAAATCATGGACTGTAAAAAAATATAGACTGACTCTCCACCACTTCTTGCGACCGGCAGCAGAAACTATTCATATTTGGCATGTTGTGAGCAGGAATTTCCCTGCAGTTTTCAATGTAGATACGAATATTCCATGACATAGTGAACTCAATAAATCTAATGGGACCTCTCACAATACATCACGTGGAGGAAAAGCATCCTAACCAGACAACAATATTTCCTTTTTTTTTTAAACGAGAATTAAATAAACATTTTCTGCTGACTGAGAATGGGTGGCGAGTAATTTCTGGCATCCAACCAACCACTGTGGGCCACCTATAGGCCGTTATAGGAAACTACATGTCGTGTTAGTGGCTTCCACCAGGGCTTCAATGTTCCTTATTTATGTATTGCTTTGTTGCAGTTGTACAACATGTTCCATGACGCACCGTCCTCCGGACACGCGAGCGCCCAGCTTGCCGTCCTGACCAAGTCTCAGCAGCTACTAAGCAGGATGACCACCATGGTACGACACAAACCGCTCAGACAATGTGTCCTCATTGAAAGTCTAATCTCATTGCTTGGTGGTGAGCGGTCTTCAAGCCAGGAGTGAAATAATCATGAAAGAAATTAAGAAAGATTAAATAAAAATACAAATGTGGCTCTCATGTGCTTCGGTGTTAGGTTTAGCAGAGTGACAGGACAATGTCAACATGAACAGCACCTGCTAACAGCCAATCAAATGTCTCTCTGTCTCCACGTCCTCCCCAGCTAGAGCCCTTGGGAGCTGATGGACAGAATTTGCAGACAGAGTCCCATTCCTGAACGTCAGCACTGGATTGTGGGACGGACTTGATCTCTCTGAACCCACCTTCGCATCCATCCTGTGGATCCTATATGCCCACGAGCAGTTCCCCGCCCAAGCCCCGGTCCGAGCAGAGCCCTCATCATCAGCAGCAGCAGCAGCCTCCCATCTGCACTAAGAAGAACTCCCAGCCACCCGTCACACCACCCAGCCGCCAGACACCCAGAACCACCAGGCTCCGCACCACGCCAAGAGTGAGTTTTGCATCAGAGCTCAGTTCCCCGCCCACCCGCAGGTCCACCAGCCACTGTTTGGCCTGGACCCTCTGTGCCATGCCCAGCTCCAGGTTCCCACTCCAGGCCCGACCCACCCCGGGAGAACCCTAAGACGACAAGCCTCCTCCACTGTAAGTTTGAGGGACTGTGATGGCGAGGACCAGGTGCTTTTAGGTTTGCTACTAGGTCAGATTTGTTGTGATGGTTGTCTTTTGGGACATTCGTTTTTTGTTTGATTCAGGCATTTCTAAACGGCTGCGCTGTACAGTCCAGTGTAACCATGATGACCAGCGAGAGACACGCTTCACTGCCCAGTAAGTCATGTACCTGTAGCCTCACCTTATCATGATCATCACTCATCAACCTCATATTACCTCATACAGATCTGAGTTCAGCACAAAATCGAAGATATTCTTCCCGGATGATTCGATGCATCTCTGATATTGATCCTGTCCCGTCACAGCCAGCGGGTCCCTCTGTCAACTGGGGTCCCTGAAGAACAACCGGACCTGTACAGAGCGGAGATCTCGTGGCCTCCCATACTCATGGCATCCCTCCCAGGTGGTCAGTTGAGAAGTGCTGTTAATCTTCACTTATGAGCTAGAAGCTTTTTGTTGGACAGCAATGTTGAGGATGATACTGCTCTACAGGGTTGTTATTGACATGGAAAACACATGGGTGACGCATATGCAGCCATTGTTTTCACGTTCAAAAGCAATAACATACTGGTTGTGCAAACGGTTTACGGTCATTTGTAAATGGGCAATTCCCCGTCAACAGATATGTCACTCAGGCGACAGTGACCTCCACATTGTGTCCGGCCCCGCCCCCATCAACAAACGACCCAACCATTGTCCAATCAGGCACGGCGAGAACCCCCAGATGTGGGTGAGTAGTGTACTGTAGTGTGTGTCTACACATGCTACACGAAGTGCGTTTCTATACTCACGAGCAATATACTTCATTTACAACTATTTAGATTTGTTGCACGTTGACAGTCTGGGAACGTCCATGTTGAGACTTTAAATAAATCGGTTATTCTGAAAGCATCTGCACTTTCAGGTGAAAGGTGAGTCTGAAAGGGAAGGTAAAAGCTTTTATATGAACATAGATGTGGGAGTGCGTGTGTTTGGTGGCTGGCTTAATTGACCTCACATTTCCCAGTCTGGGGGTGGGGGGTGGGACTGCAAGCCTGTGGTGCATTGCCTAATCAGTGCACCAGAGGTTAAGCCACTTGATGTGGCATTGTGGCAAGAGAATTATACTACAATGGATTTGAGTAGTGTTGTGGCAGTGAAGCGATGGTTGTTTGTTTTCATTTCATTGATGCAAGCCTGCTGGTCCATTTCTGTGACATTTCTTAGCCATTGACAGAGACGGCTTATGGTTGTGTTGAGTGCTTTCTTTAGCCACCGGCAAAACTCACTCCCCTACACTGTGATACCTCACTGCACAGACGGCACCCCGCTCGGCGGTGCGCAGACCAGGCTCAGGGAATGGCACTGGAGACGCAGCGTTTCCAAAAGGCCCATGGACCAATGGAGTGACTTGATAAGATTCAATGCCTCAGAGAGAACAAGGACGTGATGAGACCAGCTCATAGATGCAACTTAAATGTCTCAATACACTGACTTGTATTTTTCTATGTACATGTAAGGATTTATGTGACAAAAAAATATATGTGACATTGGAATCTTCCCATTATTCTTCCTTGTCTGTTTGTTTGCTTGTCTGTGTTTACAAATAATAAATCTCTGATGGGATAGAAATAATGTTCCTTGGTGTTAAATAGCAATAGTTTTGTCATACATTATTGAATGATGATGATGATGATGTATGAAAACGAACTTGGCGGGGGAATGTGCGTACCTGTACTCAAACTCTGACCCATGTGTACGTCGTATGCATATTTTGGAGACATGGGAAATTGCAGATGCAGATGGTGAGGTGGTGGACTGCAGGCAGATTATGCGTCTCACGCATTTAATTTCACGTAAGAGCAAACGTTATAGATCCACGTTAACAAAGATTCAAACCAGCAATGTTATTTGGAATTGCGGCAGTAGTGCGCCATAACTATGACATAAGTACCGTTCAAATTGAGCTGGGTCTGCACACCCCCCTGTGCGCCTGGATCTTGGACTTCCTAACGGCCAGGCCCCAGGCCGTCAGGGTGGGCAGACTCATCACCCAAACTTCTTGAATCTTGAATCTTGCTTTTGGGTCCAAACTTTAAGTGTTGGCCTTTCTGGCCGTGACACCTTGTTCCTCTGCGAGGCCAATTTCCCATCATCTGCCTGTTCGTCTAGCTCCCAGAGTCTAGCCTTACCATACTAACCCTCAGTTAGAGAATACGCTGGAGTCTAGCCTTATCATACTAACCTCAGTTAGATAATAAGCTGGAGTCTAGCCTTATCATACTAACCCTCAGTTAGATAATAGACTGGAGTCTAGCCTTATCATACTAACCCTCAGTTAGATAATAGACTGGAGTCTAGCCTTATCATACTAACCCTCAGTTAGAGAATAAGCTGGAGTCTAGCCTTATCATGCTAACGCTAGTTAGCAAGTGAGATCTCTCGCCTCCTTTTGGCCACTGAGCCACATTGATATTCTGGACATGTTGTTAAATTAAGCACTGTGCCTATGACAATTACTACACTACAACAATACAATCATTACCCTCTTTATTTATTTGTGGGGGTTTCTGTTTTCAGTTATATACACGTGGTTTGCACTTCTCTTATCCTCGTTACTTTGTAAGTAGGACATCGCTCGCAGGGATAATGTATGCACTGATAAATGGCAGCGTTTGCAATGGGCAAACTGTGATCAAGGTTCAGTGTTGTACTGGTTTACTGCATGCCTAAGGACATGCTCGTCAGCCTCAAGTACTTTTCAATTACCTCCAAATGTCACCCAGGCCAGTTTATTACCACAACACCACAAACGCCTCAACAATCCTGTTGAGGATCCTGGACACTTGACTAAGTCGCAAATGTATTCAAGATTATAACAGCATGTAATTATTTATTTATTTATTTATTTTTGCTTTTTGGATCTGCTTTAATCTCTTCCGCTCTCCCATCTCTCTCTCCCTGCCCTGACAGAGGAGTGTGTGTCCTCCCCTCATACAGTTGTGGTCAAAAGTTTACATACACTTGTAAAGAAAATGTCATGGCAGTCCTGAGTTTCCAATCATTTCTACAACTCTTATTTTTCTGTGATAGAGTGATTGGAGCACATACTTCTTTGTCACAATTCAATTCAATTCAATTCAATTTTATTTGTATAGCCCTGAATCACAAGACAGTCTCAAAGGGCTTTACAGGCCAGATTGTTATGGGCCAAACGTGATTTATGACACACAAAACATTCATGAAGTTTGATTCTTTTATGAATTTATTATGGGTCAACTGAAAATGTGACCAAATCTGCTGGGTCAAAAATATACATAGAGCAACATGAATGATCATTTTAGGTGATGTAGAAAGTTGTAGCTTTGTGGCCTCTAAACTTCTTGTGAGTGATTATGATTGACTACAGCTGGTGACTTCTCTGAGCCCATTTAAAAAATTAAGAGTTGTAGAAATTATTGGAAACTCTGGACTGCCATGACATACATTTTCTTTACAAGTGTATGTAAACTTTTGACCACAACTGCATATCCAATGTCCTGCCCTGCTAAGCTGCATTTAAACTAAAGTCTACTCCAGTGGGTAAAAGCTAGAGAGATACACGCTTACCAAAACACACACACTCACATACAAACCCCTGTCCTATCTCAATGGCCAGTCTTCTTGCCCCTCCGCCCCAGTGATGCCTGGCTGGGGCCATCACCAATGACAGACAGTAGAAGGACCAGTCTATCACCCCCCCCCCCACCGGCCTCAGCTCTATAGCAGCTCCCTACACTCTGCTATTTCTTCCCCCTGTACTTAACCTGTGTTTCTTCTTCATTGTCCTGTATTATTTGACACAGTCTATTAAGTCTATTAACAGGTACTTATTGTTTCAACCTGCACATCTTGGGTTGTGAGGGGAAATCACCTGTCCAGATGGCGGTGAGCCTGGGATCAGTCCAGGGGCTTGTGGAGACTTAAGGACACACCTGGTGTCCGCGTGGTTGTAATGAGCACCCTACAGGGTTGGATATAAGCTACGCTCTGCTGTACTCTGGTGTGGATGCCTCCTACCACAGTTTGCTGGGTTTCATTGGAATAAAATGCTCTAAGTGCATCTTCAAGTGGGTAATCTAGAGGTAGTTGTTTAAAAAATTCTGAGGGTGAAGCTTTTTGTGTTTTTGGTGACCAAAACATGTTATGTTGTACTGTATCGCTATGTAACCTGGCACAAGAATTTCCTTCGGGATAAATAAAGTTCTATTCTATTCTATTCTATTAATGGGACTGATTGTGATAGTGTTTCAGAGCTGTAGAGGTAGAATGCAACATCATTCCGATTCCTATAGCCTATTTCCTATATCACTTTTTATCACAACTTTATCCCCAACTCAATCTTTAGTTTTAAGATGGAAAAATGTCAATTGTTTCATTGTTTTCATGGGATGCTGTGGGCTTAGTGTTGCGTGCTATTAAACCCACCATAAGCCCCACTGTATCAAAGTCTGCTGATATTAAGCTTTGCCGTAAAGCATTGCATCGTCTAGAATATACTATTGTTGTCCTGTTTGGGCTGATATTTGTGTATATTTAATAGGGAATATATTGACTGTACATACATAGTCATATCTGGAATATTGAGCTCAGACAGAAGACAATGGAGTAGATCGTGTTTTTACCTATCAGTGGTCAACAGACAATATGCTGGATGGCAACAATTTTGTCAGAATGTCTGTCATAGAGATGTCATAATAATGAAGTTGTATCCAGTGTGGGTCTTTGGTTTGTAGGTCTTGGCATTATTAATAGTACTTAGCATGTTGTATGTTGTCAAATGTTGGCAATGCACTCAGAATGACACTCTATTCTTATCATGATGTACCACAGTGATATAGTGTTGTCTCTTCCAACGAATGTGCACTTTGTAAGTTGCTTTGGATAAAAAAAGCAACCCTGGTGAAAAGCAACGCCGTCACGTCTGGACGTCCACACAGACAGACACTAAAGCTGTTTCACGTCAGGGGCTGTTTACGACAGTCCGCTGTCTCGCTTTACGTGACTCACTGTTCTGCTTTACGTCATGTGTTGTCCGGAGCGACTACGTGTGGTGAGATTCGCGACAGTCGGGACGTTTCCTGGCGGGCGGTCAACACGTGGGGAACTCCGCCTGTCTGGGCCACTTTACGCCTCAACAACATGTCACGGCCAACGTCAAGCCGCCACAAATAAATCATAGTATAGAAAGCAGTGGTAGTACATGGTCGACAAACAAGTACATGGATTGGATTTATATACCGCTTGTATCCATAGCGCTTTACATTGCCTCGCATACCCATTCCACTCCTACAAATTGTCCATGAAAAAATATTCACGGATTATTTGTTATTGTTAAGTTATGAAGTACATTTTTAAACATAATCGTGCCAACCCTAATCACAAGTGGGCGTGTCCACCTCGATGTACGCTGACTAGATCAGTTGGTACGGTCCACTGGGTAGACTGGTAGACTGATCTATCAGACACATTTGAAATGGCTTTTAATGGCTAATCACGCTCACATCTCGTGGTATAATAGGCCCCCGCCAAGAACTTGAATTATTAATATCTTTTTTGATATATATATATTTATTTTTATTATATAATTTTTATTATATTATTATTTTATTTTATATATATATATATATATATATATATCTTTTTTTAATTACTTGACGTTTGTAGGCCTACATGTATATCAAATCGTAGTTTGTTAAAATATCGAGACTAAAAATCGAAGACTACAATTATTAAAAACACACACCAGACAACACTTATTTAATGAAATTGCTAGATCACAGATGACAGCTTACACTGATTGTTGCCAAAGTGGTTGGTCTCTTAACTCGTTCCTTCAAACCAAACAAAGACTTACTCGTAATGTCTTTTCTCATTCACCATTACCAAGTTAAATATTGTATTCTTAAAGCCCAGCCCTAGTAACACAGACTTACCAATCTTTAATTGATGGCCTTCTTGTCTGAGGGGTGCATTTGAATTGAGAGTATCACAGATAACATTGAGCACTTTGTTTGAGTGAATCCTGAGTGAATACATTATTGATACCATGAAACACATGCATCACGGACTTTCTTTCAATTGATTTTATTTATGAATAACATTTCTTCAATTATAGTACCAGCAATGACTTGATTCCTTCACATGTGGTTAAAAACAGATCTCGTAGGAAATACAATATTAGTGCAAATTGTGATGCAAAAAGTCAGTTCACACCACCCTTACTATAAAATTGACAACTAAAATTGTCTGTGTTGTATAAAATAATTATAGGTTAGTCACCCAGTGGCATGCAGTTATACATGTTTTACATGAAGTCACCCAATGCTACAGCAGATTTATGAGGCACAGAGTTAAATCAAAGAAAGCAGTCAAATCATGATTATCCAGGTTCATGCTTTTTGTTTGTAACTTCCCCCCAAAATTGTATTTGCCAAAATAAAAGAACATCTTCAGAATTCAGTCATATTTAATCAAAGTGGGCTTCTTGTAGAATCTAGAAATCTAGTAATTTGCCAAAATAAAAGAACATCTTCAGAATTCAGTCATAATTAATCAAAGTGGGCTTCTTGTAGAATCTAGAAGCTAGAGTTGAATATAATTGTTTGAGTTGAACTTTTCAGATGTAATCCTCAGCATGGGAGCCACACAACGCCTGACTTTGAACTGTGAGCGGATATGTTTGGACCTGCTTTCTTACTTTCGTTTTATGCCCGCAAGGAAGGTGGGCCTGGTGGGCTGTGCAAAGCAACAAAGCAACAGTCTTCCAACATGTGTGAATCAACCTCATGTTATCAACCTCAGACAATGTGTTCTATCACATTGTATCATGTGCATACAGACTTGTCATGTCTTGCCACGACAATCAGATCAAAGGAGCCACACTGGGCTGTAACCTGGAAGCAGCAACCACAGCAGTGGACTGTTGGAAGTTGCTCTGTTCAATGTCTTTTCCCTTTACATATCAAAGCAGTCGCTTGGCTCAATGTCAGGAAGTCTATGTTGCCGAATAAACCCAAATGCACCCTTGTACAAATTGAAATCAATCGGAGCGCATCAAAATGATACGTATATCACTTTAATCGTGTGAATCTGTAGTCACAACCGTGTCGCTTCTTTGAATCTATAGGTCATGCAAGTCATATATGTTTTGAACATTTTTTTCTGACTATTATTATTATTATTTCAATTTGCTTGAGGTCATCTCCTCAGTCCATGTCCATGAAGCCTGGTGTTTACCACAGTTCTTCACACCATCTCTTCCCTCCTGTCCAGGGCGGCTGACTGGATCACCTTCGGACTGTGAGGTCTGCTCAACATCCCCAGGGCGGCAATCTCCCCCCTCGCCTTGAACAGTTGGTCCATTCCCCATTGTAAACAGAGGGGGCAGGTGCAGGAGGTGGGATGGTGCATTCCCCTCACGGGGGAGTAGGGGGCTCCTCCTCTGGGCGGCTGGAGCCCGCCGGGACGGCTGTGGTAGTGGGAAAGGTGCAGCGCCTCCAGGGGCCTGGTGGGGACGCTGTAGGGGCTGTGGGCCGAGGAGGAAAGACCCAGGGGGGAGTAGAGGCGGAGGGGGAGATGCGGGAGGTGGTGCGGGAGGAAGGGGTAGAGTGAGGAGGGGGAGGTGGTGGAGGAGGCGCGCCCCAGGAGGAGCATTCCAAGTGGGTCAACGAGGGGGAGGGGCCAGGACAGGGAGTGTCTCTGTCGCTTGTCCTTCATCCTCCTGTTCTGGAACCACACCTGGAGGGAGGGAGAGAGAGAGAGAGCGAGAGAGGGAGGGAGGGAGGGAGAGATAGGGAGGAAGGGAGGGAGAGAGGGAAGGAAATAATAGAGAGAATGCTTTTATTTAATTAATATTCCCACAATATTATTTACTTTTTGAGATTCCCAACTTGTTTTACTTCTCTAAACTCTGGAAATAATCTCCAATATAAATAGGAAACAAACAAACACCTAAATATCTAAATATCACCACTAAACGGTTGATATATTAAAGTAAATTGAAGTTTACAGAGGACCAGCTCTTTACTGAGAGCCTTCCCACAAAAAGGTTCGATTTCATTAAATAATTTAAACTATTGATTTTATCAATTCAAATGCCTCCACCCAGCAAAATGTTACAAAGGAATACAAAAAGGCTATAAGGCCAATTGAAGATTTGAGTTCTCTCATATTGCCATGGAATGCACAACTCATAATAATAATAATAATAATATTAATAATAATCCTGACTTATTTAACACTCATCATCATATATGCTCCAACAACTTCTCTATACACTGTAAGAGCAGGGGCGGATTTAGATATGGGAGACATGGGCAGCCATCTTCCCGGGGGTGGCACAAGGCGCCATGTCATATTTTTGCCATATCATCGGCCTACTATGTGAGCATTCTACGCTACTGCCTGCTGGGAAACTCTCTGACTCACACACAGAAGTTGGAGATGGGGAGGGGAGGGGGGATTGAAAGCCCGAGGTAGAAGGAGGGGGGGATCTGTCAAATAGCACACCTCTGACTCTGTACAGTGCTAAGGCAATTAGTAAAATCAGTCACACTATGAAATGCCACCAAATAAAATGTATATAGTTTTATATTTCTCCAGTTTGAAAATGAATAATTATGTATTTGTTTCGTTCAAAATATTTTTTTTTTTTTTGCAGAATGGCAATTATTTTCTTGGGGTCACACACAGACACATTGCTTTTTCGGCGGGGGGGGGGGCGGGGGAGCGCCACTCGTATCTCATACAACGATGATTTTATGATATAAAAAATTGTTTGGCACAATTTGGAATACTCTTTATAACATTGACCTCGGAGCACAATACATTGGTTTTCGATAGAATAATGCAATAAAATAAATCTTGATTTCGACTTAATTTTCACTTAATATACTCTATATAACACTGTTTTGTGTTTTCGTCGTGCACATTCTTGTCTCATGTTAGCGGCGGCTGACAGGTGTGGCAGCCCATCACCTCTGTCCGTCTGTCTGCTTGTACGTGCTTCTCTGCGCCGTTTTTTTTTTTTTTTTTTACTATAGAAAATCCCGGAAAGCGACGCTTCTAAAACGTCAGGCGGCGCCGTTTACGAGGCCTTCCTCGCATTCCTGCTCTTCCATAAAATATCCTCAAATAGTTGACGGAAAGGTTGGCGCATTTACGTGCATATTAAATTCGCCGCATTGGTCATGGGGGGCCTCCGCGTCAAAAAGTTAGATGCCGCTAAATCTGTCACCACTCAATCCAAAATTGTTGATTGAAACAAGGAGATACAACATGAAAACAATATTCATTAAAAATGTTATGGGTTTGTTACCTGTCACAACCTGTTTTTTGTGTGCGTGGGTTTTAGCGTGGTCTGAATATTGGCCTTATTGCGCGTTCATGTCGGATAAAGCCATGAAAATAGCCTGTGTGAGAAAATTAGTGTCTCACCTTTATTGTCGTCTCTGGTAAATTGAGTTCAGTGGCAAGTTCGCATCTCCGGGGCCTGGAGACGTAGCTCTCCTTGCAGTACTCCTGCTCCAGCCGGGACAGCTGCTCCCGTGTGAAGGCAGTCCGGTGGCGGCGGCTGTGGTCCAGCAGGGCGCTGCGGGGGCCCGGCTCCTCTCCACCACCGTGATGGGCAGCGGCTATTGACGTCACTAAAAACCCAAAGTAGTTTCTCCAGTTTATACAAGGTCAATGAGCCTTTGAAACAAGACAATGATACAAATGTTTTCAAAGCGATCATGTCATCAATTAACGTAAGCATATACTAATTAATGTACAAATATGGGCTAAGGAGCCTGTGTATAAGTTACATTTTAATTTAAAGAAGACATGGAATAGGTGGTTTAAATTTTGCAACATTGGATACGCACATTTTCTTTATCTTCAATTAGAAAATGCAACTTTTGACCACACAACTCAAATCACACAGATTGAAGGCAATACAACTCACACATTGGTCGGCTGCTGTTGGCGGTTTTAAAGTTTAAAAAAAGGGGCAAAGACGCAGTCCTTTGGTTTTCCTTGTTGTCCCTTTCGTCCGAAATATTCTCTATGTTTTCCACCAGTTTATGGAGACAGCATGGCCTCAGCTGATTACAAAAGTGTGACTGTTTTGTCCCTTGTTGACGTAGTCACACAAAGAACATTCAAGGCAAGTTCGTTTACGCGATGGGAAGTTTTCGTCCCCCCCCTCCTCCTCCTCCTCCTCCCCTCCTCCCCTCCCTCCCTGCACCGTCTTTTGTTCCTCACCTCCCTCCCTCTCTCTCTCTCTCTCTCTCTTTTTCTCGCACGTCTTTTATACGAGCTTGGCGCTGCTATAGCTCGGGCCAATCTGGGGCCCTAACGAGACGGGCCGCTCTCTGTCTGCCCGGCGCGGCGCCTGGCCCACGGTGAGGTGTTATGTAAAGTCTTTGGTCTCCGGCGCGTCCCTTTGTACTTTTTGTTATGGAGAATTAAACACAAGAGCTCACGGCTCATGGCAGCGGCTTCCCCACGAGGAGATAGGGAGCCAACCCCCTTATTGTCCTCCGACGTTTGATGTTCCTATTTGTGGAAGCCAATCATTAGACGCCTAATGTCTCTAAATTGCAGCGAGGTGGGGCAGGGGATCACCTGGAATAAACCGTATCCACTCCACAAAAGCATATAGGCCCTGGTTATTAATAATAACTAGCTCTTAGGAGCCCAGTTGTGGTTGATTTCCAAACAGGCTATTGGTTTTTATTTTACAAACGTGAAATCCATGATCGAATTGGAGATGGATTGGTTTTATTTCTTAGGATTTTCAAATCCTGTGATGATTAGGTCTACTGTACTGCTCGTTTAACCCACGCTTCCCCCCCACGCATTCATTCATTGCATGTACGATTGTAGCATTTGAAATATATCATCTGCCATTTTACCCAATCGTTCACTTTATACCTTACCTGTATTATATAGAAGCAATGCAATGTTTACTGCGGCTCCATTAGACGACTGAACAGCCATCCCGTTAAACACAGTTCAGAGCAAAATAGAACCGCTCTTGGTCTTATTATGACTATCATCTATGGTGCTTGTTAATCGCTGCCATATCATCGGCCAGATAACGGACGGGATACTATCGAGACAGGCAGACGCCAGGTAGGGTGGAGTTCGTTTGACCAAGACTAGGCTTCTAGCCTATTATTCAGGACGGAGGCAATCCTTTTTTCTTTTATAATGGAATACTCTCTCTCTCTCTCTCTCTCTCTCTCTCTCTCTCTCTCTCTCTCTCTCTCTCCCTCTCTCTACTCTTGACTGTTTATCTCAACTGCTAGAGGAAGGAGAGTAAAACTATAAAACAAAACTACACAAGTAATGAAGTCTGTAACCACAATTTACAGCAGTGGACAGCAATGTACTTTCACCTTTCAGCCAACACCTCTCTTGCACATCTCATACCACCTATAGTTGTATGTAGAACTGCAGAATCACCACACATTTGTTTAAGGGTTTTAATAAAGAAGTAGTGCTTGGTTGGCTGTTCTATATTTGTAATAATGACCCGTGACTCACATTGTTGCAGAATCAATCTTCCAGAAGGTCAGGCGTTCTCCTCTCTCTGTTAGATTGACCTTGGTTTCTTATCTGTTCAATGTTCTCATCGTTTCATTGTTTAAGTCGAAAAAAGTCTGAAAGATTTAAAAGTTTGCTTTTACTCCAATTGTCTGTCAATTGTCTGCTTGCCAAATCCAAATGACTAAATGTATTTTTTTTGTATTCTCAAATATTAAAAACATATTAGTCTATTCATTTTCAGAATTTGAATACCATTGGAATGGGGAAATGTGCTTCATACATGGATAAATAATACATTCTTCAACTTGTCTACCGTACGTCTGTTATTTTATTGAAGCTCCCCCGTGTTCACAATTCATGCAAACTTGTCCAAATACACCTTCACAAATACATGAGAGAAGGAGAGCATATGTTGGTCCGGCCTAGAACCAACCAAATTTAACACAGAAGAACATGACAATGTATGTGGGATTGTTGGACAGTAGGCAAAATATGCAAAAATGTGCAGGGTAACTGGTTGCCACTATTTGTAACTGGTACAACCGTATGAATGCTTTCGATTGTATGTGCTGTGTATGTTATTTAGCCTATGTCAACCTTTATGTCGCATTGTCCACAAATCGTATCTTTTTTCAGCAAACTGGCAAATTATCTTTTGTATAAAGTAGAGGATATTGCTAGTTCACCAGGACTCTGCATAGATTCCCTCCTTAACCCCTCCTCCTCCTCCTCCTCCCTAACACATTCCCACCAAGGGAGAATCGATTTCCCTCTCCGAACCCCAGCACTCACTTGCCTGTTTACTTCCTGGCACGGAATAATGGTACTTAGCATTGTTTAGCGTTGTGGCAGTGTGTGTGTGTGTGTTTGGTGGCTGGCTGGTTTAATTGGCCTCACCTGGCCCAGTTAGAGTCTGGGGGGGCTGCAAGCCTGTGGTGCATTGGCTAATCAGTGCACCACAGTCAGCTACCAGCACACACACTCGCTAGCATGCTAGCATGTACCATCTCATATTTTTGAAAATAAACCAGACTTTTCACCACAAAATTGCCGATGTCCTTGGAGGAGACCCGAACAAAGCCACGTGATGTGACGTTTAGTTTTTTGCTACACTGGCGCCCAATGTGGGGCCCTCTGGGAACAAAGGAAACACGGCCACCTCCCAGCACCAGCCCTTCCCTCATGGTAGAGTTGGACACACAAACCACACACACTCCCACAAGCATCTTGTATGTTCTTAGATGTTGGTATAGCACTCAAAAGTGTACTTCTGCTCTTTCCCTAGCTGTCATATGTGACAAATTGGGAGTGAGACTGCATTGTATCATACCACCTCTAACATAAAGCAAAAGTATTACCACCAGAATGCTGCGTGTAGTACTAGACTTCACCCAGAATGAGCATGTTACCAACAAGCATCTGTGTGTGGGGTTACCACGGCTGAGTTGAAAAATAGCAGCAAAGAGAATAAGGCTGGCCGGTCGCTGCCAGAGACACCGGGAGCTCCCAGCCAAGCAAATTGGGGCTACGGGAGCCAAAGCACGGGCATCGAACACGAGGGTGCCCCACACCAACTTACTTGTATGTAACATGAAAGATGATTATAGATTCTGCAAGATATAGGCCTAAATAATAGTTAGCAACTGGGATGATATAAAAACGCCCTATTGCATCCATAGCTGTTGTTTCGAATGGATATTAGCCTACACTCAAGTACACACACACACAGACACACGTTTTTTGAGAAAATTACCGTAATTATGGCGGTGCAAAATATATCGTCGGAATTAGCAATTAGAACATTTTTACTTACTTACCAGGGAACTGAGGATTGAATGAGGGGCTAACCACGAGTGAACCATTAGTTAATTCATCACATTTTTCATAGTAGCTAATGACAGATAGGTAATAATTAGTTGATGATTTTTTAAAGTTGTTATCTCGAAGCTTTCTGTTTCGTGCTCTTTGGCGACATCTATGGCAAAAATTGTAATTGCATCTAAACAGTGTTGCATAGGTAATGTGAGTCCACTGGCAGTTGTTCAATGGTGGATACTCCGCTTTCTCTAGCAGAGACCAAAAAAAACAGTCTGCTGCTGCTTAAGCTCTCTGCCAGACGCACGTTTTCTTTTCCTAGGATGAGAACGGAAGGTTTTGCCTTGACCACGCCCCGAAGTAATTTCATTGGTCGCCCCAACTGCTGCTGTTCTTCTTCGTCTTCTTCTTTAGGGGTGGACGCCAGTCAGCCTCCGCTATGTTGTTAGGATTACAGTTGAAACAATAGATAGCCTACATTAAATAAGTTGTGTCTTTGAGGTTTATAATTTCAAACATTTGTTTCAAAACTAAAAACGGAAATAGAGAGAGAGAGCATTTTTCCGTTTTGGTTGTCTTAATCAAAAATGAAAAACAAGAGAACCAGAGAATCAGGGGAGTTTTGCTGATGCCCTGGCGGCATCTGCCCACAGTTGGGTTTCCTCGCATGTCAACGTAACCCCTGGAAAACCAGGGGGAGATTTCGAATGCCTATGTGGGAGCCCATCGGGCTTAACATGTCCCACAGACCCCCTGGAACCTCCAGCAATTTACATTCTCCATCTCCAGAACCCAGCCTGGGTCTTTGGGAGGTCTGTGGGACAAAGCCAAGCCGCTGACAGGCCCCCCATAGCCCCCATTAAAACCTCCCACTGGTCCTCCTGGCTTCTATTTTGAAATACGTTTACTTCCGTGTCATTATCCGATGATACCCAGACCCCTCATCACCACCACCATTATTATTAAAACAAGTTTTACATATTTAATATTGTGGCAGGATCGCAGGATCTAGAATGTGGAAGGCACAGCCGCATACCCCGAAAGAAGAAGAAGAAGCAGCAGCAGCGGTTGGGGCGACCAATGAAATGATTTAGGTGTGGTCAAGGGAAAACCTTCCATTCTCATCCCAGGAAACGAAAACTCGCCTGGTGGACATCCATGGGACCAATCACTGCTTAGTTATGGAAAATGTGTCACTGACTGTGCACTGCGTTTTACATCTTGCAAGGGAAATGCAACTTGCCACCCAGTTCGTAATATCAAGAAATACTGCAAATGCAAGGGCTTTTATCAGTGGACCATAGTGGACCATAGTGGACCATAGTGTTAACTCGTTCTGCGACTTTCAACATCTTCAAGATTACCACCTTAATTAAGAAACAACTTGATAATTGGTATTGGTGAAAGTTAATAATTACTTCTCCAATAATTCCTAATGGAAGAACAAATAATGATGCCTTTATATACCGTACATAGGAGGGATGGGAGATCCTATGTGACCGAATCATTAGGTAATGATTAGTTCCAGAATATCATTTGAATCAATCACACTGACCATTTTTTCGAGGCGTTCCTGATTAACTCTGAACTAGCCAGTGAAGGGCACAAAACTAGTCTCATTCAATACTAATTACCTAAACATTGATTACAGTTTTTCTGAGCCCCAAGCAAATTGATAGATAATACTGAGTTACTAAGTAGTCCCTCATTACTTCATAATTACTTTAGGATTACTTAACCTTTTGCGGCCCCTAAAGTAAAGCGTTGCATCAGGAAGCACTCATGAACAATGTTGTCAGTCAATTCAGAGATATTCATTCAACTAATAATTACCTAATGACTCATTCATATAGGATCTCCCAGTCAGTTATTTAGTAACATAATAGTCCTCCATTAGGAATTCTTGGGAAGTACTTATTAATGATTCATCAATTATAAAGTTGTTTCTGATTTGTTTCTTAATTAACTAATAACGACCATTAGCTACTCTATACAATTTGAGTAGTTAATCATTGACTAATGGTTCACTACCAGTTATTCCTAATTTGCTCCCTGGTAACTAACATGTTGGTCACTATTTATGTCATGTAGCATATTATTATATTGAGTTGGGTGGTTATGGCCTATACTTTATCAAGTTTGTATTAATTAACATCAGTCTTTACTTCCCTGCATGGCTATAATTCTTGATTAAGAGTGATTTGTGTGCTCAAACCATAAACATATCATTAATTACATTAGAAATCAGGCTCATCAATATAAAATAACCGGTGCAATAAATCTGTAAAAAGTGGGTGACTATCATTGGTGTTTTTTTTTATTTAACCGATACACATCCACCAAACATTATGTCATATCACACACAATTTGAAAATAGAATACATATATGTATTTTAAATCAGATTTATAACTCAGATAGACTATTGTTCTTTAGATCTATTTGCGGCGTAGTGATTTCAGGTAAGTGCAGCGCAGGGCTACACCTGTTCATCCTGTCAGGGTTTGTTTGGACTGCATTGAACAGGAAAGCAATCAACTTGAAGTGAAGAGTTACTGGGATTATTAACATCAGGATGCTTGTCTCTTTTTGGCTACGCCTCCGTGGCCCTTTATTTACACACACACACACAGAACTCCCGGCACCGACATAACTTCCACTTTTAACCCCTCATTGCCGGCATTGCTGTTGCCTTTACCATGGTTACCCATAAGCGTCTTAAAGGGAGCGACGTATTACCATGCCCTTGTGTCTAACTAGGGTCTGCTACATACAGTATGTCTCCCCAGAATTCACGAAAACTGAAAGAAGAGAAAAAAATCTAAATAAATCAGCGTGCCGGGGCCCAAATCACCCGACCAGCATGGCTCTGTACCACTGGAGCTGGGGCTGGGGCTTCCGCCGGAGGAGTCTTGTAGCGGCGTGGGGGCAAAGTAGGAGGGCACCCTCACTGTGAGGGCTGAGGAAGTCCAACCGGCTGGTCTGGATCCAGGTGGGCTGGTTTAAGGCAATCCACTGAAACGTGCTCTATGCCACTGTACATGCCATGTACTGCCAATGTCCACTATGAAGGCTTTCTCCTCGATCTCCAGGACGGGAAGCAGGCCGTCTTAGGGAGATTGAAGTGGTTCCCGGTGGGGGTCATGGCGGATAAACCCATACTCTGCTGACCGCAGGCGCGTCGGGATGTGAAACTGTGGGAGGCCGTGCTGCGATGCAGGGACCGGTGTGAAAACTCTGGCATTGTCCAGGAGCGTGGTCCTCTGCTGGGTCGCAGACCAAGGGGCCATGGATATAGGGATGAAATTCCTGGGGACCCGCAACGGTTGGCTGTAAACCAGCTCGGCGGACGAGGATTGGAGGTCCTTCTTGGGGACAGTCCTAAGACCCAACATAACCCACGGGAGCTTGTCGACCTAATTGCCATCCTTGAGGCTGGCCCGGAGAGCGGCCTTCATGCTGCAATGGAACCGCTTGCACAACCCGTTAGCTTGCGGGTGGAGCTTCATCCCCAGTCCTCCTGCGTTCCAGAGCTCAAACATGAACTGGGGTTCTCGGTCAGAGGAAACATCCTGTGCAGCACTGAAACCGGGCGACCCAAGTCCCAATGAATGCCCGAGCCACCTCGGCGGACGTTGACAACAACAGGGGAACGGCTTCTGGCCATCGAGTGGTCTTGTCCCCCATAGTGAGGAGGTACGTAGGGAGGGAGGTAAGGGCCCCACCAGGTCCACGTTAACATGATTGAACCTCCTCTCGGGCACTGAGAAATGCTCCAGGGGTGCTTTGGTGTGGCGGAGCACTTTAGATCATTGACACCCCACGCAGGTGTCAGCCTAGCTCCGCACATCCTTTTTAAGCCTCCGCCAGACGAACTTTGCTGCCACTAGCCTCTGAGACGGCTTCCTGCCTGGGTGTGAGAGGCCATGGACAGCGTCGAAGACCCGCTGTCTCCACCCAGCGGGAATGACAGGTTGTGTCTCACCTGTGGAAATGTCACACAGAAGTGTGGCTCCAGTTCCATCCAAAGCAACGTCCTCCAGCTGCAGCCCAGTGGCTGCCAACCTGAACGCCTGAACATCTGGGTCGGGAACCTGATCAGCCGCCATATGGGTGTAGTCCAGTCAAAAATGGATGGCCCGGGAGAGACTGTGTGCCACCATGTTGTGTTTGCCTGCGAGATGCTGTATGTCTGTAGTAAATTCCTTAGCCATAGTGAACATCAGCGGCTTGAACTGGCCAACTGGCGAGCCTCCAACAGGAAACAGTAGTGTCGAATGGAGAAGTAGAGGCTGAGGAGCCCACGATCAAAGATACTGTACTTCCGCTCAAACGGTAGCTGAAAACAGTGAGCAGCTGCCAGACCCCATTCACCCACTCCTCGTGCACTGTGCCGATTGCATAGTCGGCGTCCATGTTGATAGCAATTGGAGCCTTGGGTGACGGGTGTGCCAGCATTGTCGCATTACCCAGAGCTGCCTTGGCATCCACAAATGAACCAATCATGCTCTGCGGTCTAGTGCACCACATGCCTAGCTGGCTTGCTTTCAGGGCCTTGTACAAAGGGTGCATCAACTGCGCTGCCTGGGTGATAAAGCGGTGGTAAAAATGAATCATGCCCAAAAACTCCTGCACCGTGTGTGGGCATGGAAAGTCCATCGCTGCGTCCACCTTCAAAGGGAGGGGGACCACCCCGTCTTTAGTGATGCGGTGTCCAAGGAAGTCTGAGGTGCTCAGCCCAAAATGGCTCTTGGCTGGATTAACGATCAGGCCATGCTGGCTGAGCCGCTTGAAGAGAGTCCAGAGGTGGGCCACATGCTCTGCCCTGGAGGAGCTGGCAAGGAGAGTGTCGTCTAGATAGATGAAGAGGAAGAGGTCCCTCAGCACTGTGTCCATGAGTCGCTGGAAGGTCTGAGCCGCGTTTTTGAGGCCAAACGGCATTCAAAGGAACTCAAACACATCCAATAGGGTGATGACCACGGTCTTGGGGTGTCCAGTGGATGAACGGGTACCTGATGGTAGCCGCAAATGAGGTCCAATTTGGAAAGTATGACCCTACCCGCCAGGCTGGCAGAGAAATTCTGAATGTTCGGGACTGGGTATCGGTCAGGAGTCGTTGCATCGTTAAGCCGGTGGTAATTGCTTCACGGCTGCCACCTGCCGCCGGGTTTCAGTGCGATTTGGAGGGGTGAAGCTCATGGGCTGTTGGAGCGGCGAATGATGCCAAGTTGCTCTATGTTTTTGAACTCCGCCTTGGCGCTGGTGAGCTTGGCTGGATCAAGGCAAGTGAGTGAAAAACTTTTTGTGCAAAACGCCCGACAACGACAGTAATTATACCTACGAGGGGGACGGCCACTTTTGCCGTAACAAAGTCTGAACTGAAACGTTGCCCGCCGAAACACAGCTCCACGCACCAAATGCCATAAGTGCAGATGGGGCTGCCATGAGGGGGTCCGTGTCCATCCGTAAGCATATTTAAGCTCCTCTGTGCGCCCGTATTGCACAAAAAACGCCGGTCAGAGATGGTGTCCTGGATGAACAGCAGCCTGCCTGCTGGGCCGACGGCCATGGAAGCTACGAGTGACGACCATGACGCTTCCCGCTCCTCCAAAACTGCATGGAGAGCAGCACCTTTTGGCTTTGGGCCCAAACCGCACGTGGTGGTAGCACAGGCCCATGGGCAACTGCCGTTCGGTTGCCAACGCTGCTGTGGCGACGACCTCTAGACATCTGGCTTCGAAGCCATGATGGGTTTGAGGGCATCAGTCGCCACATTCTGGTCCATAATCTTTCCCTTTACGCTGATGACCTTCTCTTATACGTTTTCTAACCCCATATCCTCCCTTCCCCCAATATTGTCAATTTTAGATCAGTTTTCATTTCACTCTTTCATTTCACGACTTGGGTGTTGACATTTCCAACAACAAGTGGAGCGACATTCTTGGTCTGGTGCACTTATCATCGACACGGGCATGGCCTACTGTAGTGCAAGGTTCTCCACAGAGCTCACTTCACCAATGCTAAATTGGCAAAAATATTCCCTGATAGAAGCTGTGCCTGCAATTGATGTAAGCAATCTCCAGCTGACCGTTTACATATATGGAAACATGCCCCCCCTCACACACACACACACACACACACACATGACAGGAAGTCTTACAATGTATACAACTGGAAAAGTTAAGATTCTCGTTGAAAGGATCTCTGAAATCATTGCACAAGACCTGGAGTCCCCTGCTAGTCTTTATTAATGACCTCACTATAACTGTGGATGCTGATGGTGTTTCAGGTGGAGCTTTATGGAGGGGGAGAGAGAGACTCTCACTGTTCTTTCCCTATGATTCTCTTTACCGACTACATTTTCTAATATATGCCTTTTCCTCTTCACTCATGTTAATTATGATTATTACCACCACCGTACTTTTTATTTATTTACTTATTTATTTCATTATATTGTCCTGTTTTTTGTGTGTGACCATGCCCAACATTGGGGGGTGGGAGGGATGGTTTGCCTTTTTTTGTGTTTTTTTGTTTTCTCTTCTGTCACAGACACCTATTCATATCCTGCGTCTGTTGTATTGTTTAAATGTCTGCTGAAAACGAATAAGAAATAAATAAATAAAACGAATGCAGCGATGAATGGTTTTACTGTTTAGATGTCGGCAACAACATCAAGCATGGCGGTCTTCATCGTTAATCAGAATTCAATTATTATTGTCATAAGTGTTCGTTTTAACACATAATTTGATATCTAAGTGTTTGTTTGTATCGTTTATATTTTGCAAACGACGTTGTCGTTCAGTTTACAGTGATGGTATATTGCAAAAGTTCACATTATATTTAAGGAAGTGTGCATGACAATTTGCCTTCTGTTAACCGTTTTCATTGCGTTGATCTTTGGTACAAATTATACTATTAAATTGAATATTCGTTTTTAATATAACACAACTGTTCTCTTTCATCTGTTGGATTCCTCACATCTGTTTAAACCGCAACATTAATAAAGTGTTGCTTGAAAAAAATACTTGTAAAACAGAATTATAATTGATAATTCGTTAGATAACAATTATAAAAAATGCTACATGTAAGAAATTTACTGTAGCCTACTAAATGAATTATTATGCGTCATTATGCGATTAAGTACACATACCAAGTGAACAAACTCTGAGAGCTTGTTCAATTCAAAAGATACAGCCATCGGACACTGCGGTGGTAGACGTGTGCTGCTGTCGACCAGGTGTTTCCAAGACGGCTTCTTCAATCGGCGTACAAATAACTCCACTTTATACTGTCAAATTGCGTGCAGTGCATACGCCAAAGTCCAATTTTGCGTGCAGGTAATGCCAATCCTTCCCATTTACATTCTGTGGAGAGCAGATGCGTCCAATACCACGCATCACCTTGACCGCACCAGCGAGGCTCAGTGCGTCCGGGTCACCTGACGCGCATCTCCAAGCAGGTTAAGCAGGGGAAACAATCTTTTTTGCAATGATCACGCTATTATTTTGTTATTTAAGTGTTTTTGCATCACGTTGCGTGTCGTCGTGTGTCGCGTGGGTGCAGACCCCACGAAGGTTATACGACCTACATTCTCTATACAAGCCGATTCTAATTTCATCATATATAGTGCATTTTACCTTTACCATTATCGTTACAACCAGAGATTGTAATGAAAGTCTACATACTCTTGGCCCTCCATGGCACATGGTCTGACACCATTGCCATGTACCAGACATTTTAATTTGGAATCACCCTTTACCCTCATATTCTCCAAACTTTTCATTCAATTATATTCGTCAAGTTTGAGTGAAGGCAATCAGATGTAATTGACACCTTTTATTTTTTGTTTCAGTACAATGTCAAGTTGGAATAAAAACAAACTAGAAGCTCTTCTTCTGCTCGCGGAAGCATTTGTTGAAGAGATACAGTTTAATTCTCCTTATACACAAATGTGTAATTCATTTAACTCCAGTTAATACCTATTTTTCACCAATCTACGTTTCATTACATACCATGTTTATAAGAAACATAACACAGGGTCACAAGCTCAGAAGCCAGCGTGTGACCACCAAACGGAGGGAAAAAGGTTAATCTGCCGGTTAGTCTGCATCTTATAAAATTAATGTCAAGGACTAATGGAGAGTGATGATGTGTGATTTGATTTGATAGTGCTGTTGGTACTCAATATTTCTATATACTTGCACATAGATATTATCAGGGGACTGGGGGCAAAAAACCAATAAACTAATGTAAATATACATTATAATGCCAAATACATCTCTCCATGTTGCAAGTTTGCCAAAGCTTTCAGTGTTTATTTTTGTGAGATATTGCTTCTCTTACATCTGGCAAAGAGTTTGAAAATATTGCTCTAATGTGGTTTATGTTATTTGTACTTCCAAACAGTTGGTACTTCTCCATACGCGAGTTCCTCCATGACAACTGCACCATGTACTAGCTACCAAGATCTTCGTAAGTAGAACAAAATACTTTAAAAGCCCTTTTCAAAATAAGGTATGCTTCATATGAAAACAGGGTGTAAAGTAAAACAGACACAGTAAAACAAAATATGCTGCTGAGTCAGTGCATCGGTACGTTTAATAATATTAAAGACAGGGTGCTAGAAACCAAATTAGGACATCCAGACAGAGAGGCACAGTAATCACTCAAACTATCCATATCCATATTTTAATGGAAAATGTAAATGTCCATTATATAGCCGCAGACATTACCGTATGTCATTATTGCATGTACTTCGTGGAGATGTTGCCATTTTCTTGCATTTTGAAATCAAAAATATGGATAATCTCTACCCCCCCCCCCCCCCGCCCCTTTTATATTCCGGGACCAGCCGGACTAGACGATGATGATATCTGGAGGACTCTTCAAAGAAAAGTCTTAGAAAAGTAAATACATTATTACAGTGCGTCACTGAGAGCCCCGGACTTACTTACATTTCTTCCTCCAGATTTTTGTTTGAGACGGACATCATGATTTTAATTTTTTTTTTCTATGAAAAGGACAATTGTGATGCAACCTTGATTATTCCCACAAATAGCGAATAATCCCTCAATCATATCTGATAATAATATGATTTGATTTACAATATTGTTCAGCGCTACAGCAAGTATACTTTATTGAAGTTCTGCAATGAATCATCGAACTCATCGAACTATTAAATTGGAGAGGCCGTGTGACCAACTGGACGCCGGGCGGGGACATTCTGGGGAGACGGCCACCAATTAGTAGAGAAAGACATTTGTGGTACAGTTTTTGTTGTTTTTCTTGGAAGTTGCGTTCAATTAAATTACAATGCCTATGTTATAATGTAAGTGAATGTCTTTAATTTATAATAAAACATTGCAATTATTGTTAAGAGATTTAAAAGAGGCTATCTTCTCCTGCCTCTGAATATATATATAAAATGCGGAAGTGATTTTCAACCTTGCTGATCAACCTACTTACTTACGTTTACTTCCTAATGACGTTAAATTCATTTTTACATTAATGTCCAGATTTGGTGCTCTAATAAGAAGTAGGCTACTTAGAATCAATTTCACACGTGTCTTGAGAGAAAGTGTATTTGGTCATCAAAATGTACTTTTATTTAACTCTGAATCCACAAGATTGCTTCACTCAGGTCGACCCTGACCCCGACGTCAGCAAATCAGGAGTTTCGACGTTCAGCCACGAATGACTGTAAACAACGTCAAAATGTTTGCTCTCCAAAATTAGATTACATAACTGACGATGAGCGCATATGAACCCGGAAACTAATAGAACAGCTTGGTGGAGGTTGCATGGCAAATATAATCCCTTGATGTTTATGGGCTGCGCTGAAATCAAAACGCCAGTATTAATTAAGAGTAGGCCTACAACTGCAACAAACAGAAACTTTGAGGCCCAACGCAGGCACGACCTCCCTCACAGCCCCACCCGTTGTTAAATGCAGACAAGGTCAAGTTCAAGGACAACCTGAATGGGTTTTGAAGCTCCATTCCGCGTCGTCGTCAACCCCCCCCCCCCCCCCCCTCACACACACACACACACACACACGCACACACACGCACACTATATTCAATCTGAAATAAGTATCTAGGAGGCCTATTTTATTTAAATTGCACACTTCTGGAATTAATTCAATTGTTCATATCGGCCTAGTCTGATTTTTATTGCATTTTTGCGTTATCTCTCTCTGTAGGGCTTCACGCTCGTCAAGTCAAGTGATTTGTCATTTGTAATATAACTTCACTGACTTTGGCAGTGGCGCTTCTTGGACAAATTGGTGGCTTAGCCCAGACCTCTGTAGGAGGAAGAGAAATGATAAACAAGCTCTGATGCACTCTGGCACCTGGCAAGTACATTTCTTAAACAATTACATTTGTCATTGAAATATAAACCGTGTTCCAAAAATAAAAACGTGTTCCACAAATTTGTTGTTTAATTGCCAGATTAATTATGACACGTAATATAATATCTCTTATAATAAACTCTTAATAGAATAACTCTTCCTCCACCTCCTCTAGCCTCGCCTGAGCCTCATTGCCTTCATCCTATTTCTACTTGAAAAAGCTTCTTATATGTATACCTTAGCATTCATCCAAGTCTTGCCTTAATTTTTTAATGAGCTTTAATTCCAAGCGACCGACCATGCGCCATGTCAACAATGCAGCGCACTCTGTTTTCCTCTCGGCGCTGCGCACTCGAACACAATGTGCGGCACCGATTTAATAGATCTGCTGCTTGGTTGACAGACACAAGAACCTCCCCCAAAAAAGTGGATGTGTTTTTGACTTCAACTATATCATATTATGACAGATGAATAGATCCTGGGCTGTTTTTACTTTCTTTGCAAAAAAAAAAATTTCATAGAGCATCCGGGGCTTTAGCCTCAGACGCCCAGGCCTAACGACGCCCCTGGTGTCTGGTATTCACTAGAAAGGCTTTGAGACAAACGCTGAACTTGACCAGGGGACAGAACTCTTGCACGTGTAGATACGCGTGTTAAGCCCCCCCTTGCTCACCATGCAGAGATCTCTGTCAATAGTTTTGGTTTGCGCTGTCTCGAACTGATTGGTTGTCGACAAACTGTAACATTAACTGACCATAGCTCGTATAGTCAATACTGAAAGATTGTTTTCCGTATGAAAAAGCCACAACACAACTTTAGATGAAGATGTTTGAATATTCCATACAAATTCAGTTTGAGTTGTTGGAACAAAAGATCAAATGGATGGAATAATACATACACATTAATTTAGTCGTGTTTAAACATTTCTTACAACGAAATAACGAAACACGTATAAACATTTAGCTTGATCAGATGGAAATCACAGATTAGACTGTAGATAGAGCGCTGTAGATGGCCCGCACTTCGTGTTGCGTCATTTAGACCACAATAACAAATGATCGAATCAACATTTGGTCCAGAACATCTCTCGCTTGACTGAGCTTGATAAATCTAGATTGTTATAGCAAAGCGGGCCGTGTCGGTTGAAGTAGGCCTACTGACAAACGTTGTGAAGTCTTACAGTTAAGATGAGTTCGGAAAGATCACTAGAATATAGACTTCAGCTCATCAGGCATTGGATTAGTAGGCATACAATATAAAACATAATTAATAGTTTTTTTAACATTTTATAAGGTTAACAGCACCTGCTATGTTACGTTTATTTTGCCAATAAATATTGTTTGTAATACATTAGTTAAAGGCGAATACCCTTCAAATAGTGTAGCCTACGCTTGCATCTAAAAACTTGATTTCAGTTTTACTTTAAAGAAAGGGTAAACTACCCATCGTTGACCATTATGCTACATGGTAGACTACGATAGACATAGTAGTCTATCTTAGTAAACAGACCTCTAGTTGGTCGTGGAGGTCATTTCGACGTCTAGTAGAGATAGATAGACCACATCATAGACCACATCAATCCATGTCGTTTCAATAGATGAGTTTCAACCTATGAAATGTACTTTTAACGCAAGTCCACTATAGCCACATCCTCATGAAAAAATGCGTATTAAGCAAAATATAAGTTGTAGGCTCTATGCCCCTTTAAAGCATCCACTGCTGCCTGGACCTTAACACACCCACCAAACCTATAACAACACACTATCGTGCAGATAATTACATATTCTCAATGTGTTAGAAACATATTTACACAACTTCTCAATTTCAGCAAACATTAAGTCAAACTGAGGTCGAGGTCAACCAGTCCAATATACATGGCCTAATACTCTTCAACAAAAGGCAGCATTCTGGGTATAACGTGCATCATCTTATATCTTTTATATTACCCATCGAATGTAACTTTAAATCAGAACAAAAATGATCCGTGCAGGTGACGTGTTTGAGGTGAAAAGCCAGCTGCTTCGATTCTGGTGTCTGTCACCTTTGCACTCAATCTCTTCACAGCAGCTGGAAAGAAGGCACAACAGAAAAGTATATTGATCTTCCAGAGCGCCTCCTCTGATGCTGGACGAGTGTACTGCAAGTTACGCGTGTTATTGTGGCTCATTGCTGAATACTAAAAACTATATGCTGCAGCAATGTATGCACACACTCAAGTCTAAAACCCCTCTCGCTATAATTAAAGACTATAAGGTAGATAATTGGTAGGTAACAGTAGCTAAATAATAATAATAATAATAATAATAATAATAATAATAATAATAATAATAATGGGTCCATGATACGATTAATGACGGGGAAACTGGTTTACCACCCGACTATGCACGCGTTTCATTTTCACGAACACAGACAACGTCAAACGTGAAAGTTTACCATGGAAATGGAAAAAGCATAATGTCTTGAATACATTTGCATTTGGACTGGCTTTCAGAGACTCACCTGCACTTGAAGGGCAAGTCGATGGAGTATAGCAACTCAATTCGCATCCATTGCAGGCCAAAGGAAGTACTTGGTGCGCAAGGAAAATTAGCTCCTAAATGGAACGAATGAAATTCGGGGAAATGCTGGAATAAAGCAGACATTTCACCGTTTATTCGCCATATTCGTGATAGCTTCGACGCAGGTCGAGGAGTTTGCTGGGATCATTCTCTTTGTCAACTGCATCTGAGGGTTTAACAATATTCTATCTGTTTTCGTTTAGCAGGCCTATACTCCCAATAGCTCAACAACAAATCCTTAACAGTAATTCAATTTGTCTTTTCCGACTTTCGCATTTTCAATGACATTCTTGCCCTGTCTTAATATCTAACAATAATTAGCCACGTAAACCCATAGCCTACACTTGATTGAACCAGCATGGGGTTGTAAACACATCTGTATGGTTATTTCTGGTTAATGATTGATGAATGTGCGCTATATTCTACATGCGTATCGTCATGGCGTCCCACTGTACCGTGGACCGTCACAGACTGTATGGCGTCAACTGAGCCATCTGCATGGTGGCACTGTTTGCCACCATGCAGATGGCTCAGCAGTTCCACCATCACACACATAAGCTGCCCCCCCAACCCATGCACAGCCCTTAGTTTACAGCGGCAAAGACGGGACGTCAAATGATTGTGTGTGTGCGTGTGTGTGTGTGTGTGTGTGTGTGTGTGTGTGTGTGTGTGTGTGTGTGTGTGTGTGTGTGTGTGTGTGTGTGTGTGTGTGTGCGTGTGTGTGTGGAAAGGTGCACGTAACCACGGCAGCGGTGTGTGTGTGTGTATATGTGTGTGTGTGTGTGTGTGTGTGTGTGTGTGTGTGTGTGTGTGTGTGTGTGTGTGTGTGTGTGTGTGTGTCACCCAGCCCTATAACTGAAGTGCAGAGACAGGGAGGGCCAGACTTCCCCTCCCCATATCTCCTTTTTATGTCTGATGTTCAACTTGGCCTTGACCTCCAGAGCCCAAGGTGGGCTCCACTCGGAAAAAGACTGTCTGGGCTGTATGTGTGTGTGTGTGTGTGTGTAGCCTCCCTGCTTGAGGTGTTGGCTGTTTTTGTGCAGCTTGGCTCTATCAGATTGACAGGATGATGAAACACGTCCAAAGCACTACATATTGGTAATTGGCAATTTCAAGTGCTTGGAAGAGTTTGATTCTATGGGATTGGGCAAGAATATGCGCTGTAAAAGTTGAATTCTATTTACAATGTCGTTTGTGTAGTTTAGCATTTGCCATTCCTGTACGTCTGAAAAACATTCGTCTTCATCTGAACAGTTATACAAAATTATACATTGCTTTGAATATTTGACTGGGTCTACAGCTTCAATTATTGAACATTGTACATTAGTGTTCGTCTACCTTGGCATGTACCTTGGCAATTTATTTCGTTAATTTTCATTAATCATAGTAAACTTCTTATGAATAAATATATTTAACTTTTTCACAGCACCTTTCCATTGGCGGTCAGAGCACGTTATTGAGAATTGTTGAATTAATTAGCATAATCAATACATTTTCATCATGTGACTATGTGCTTTCTTGAAGGTAAACCATTATGGACGGTACACACAAAATATATTATCAAACTATAGGCCTACATGGGCTTCGGGGGAGCTCTTTTTTGTGCAACTAACTTGGAAACAACAGAACAAGTGGTTTTGGTGAAATTAATATAGATGTTAATAAAACATATACCATAAGAATATTAATTCAATCTCTGTTACAATCATAGCATACTTGCCGTCAGCACATCAGATTTAGGCCTAGTTAATATTTTATCGTCACAAATAACGTGAAATAACAAAACAACCTTTACAAAGAAATGTATGAGCATTACACCAAAAACAGAGAACGACATGGTGTCAGTAAGGTCCCTTGTTTTCGTTTTGACACGTCTTATAGTCTATTGATTGCTGACTACATAACCAAAAAAGATGCTAAAGATTTGGCGCGCAGACTCAAAAAAGTTGTTTATTTTTTCTTCTGATCTTTTAGTTAACATGTCAACGTGAGTGAAGTGTGATTTTCTCCGACACCGCCGGATTGTGATGGCAAACGTAGCATGGATCTTTATTAACGTGAATATAAATCACCTTCGTGCATGAATCATTTATTATGCCTCATTTGCCTAATTTTACGCATGAGCCATGATGACGATACAGAAAAAGAGAAATGCATGGCAAAATAGCATATTGTCAATATTTTTAGAGATCCCCAAAATTTCACAAATCATGTTTTCAGGGGAGCCATTGTCTAATCAAGGGGAGCTGAGCTGAGTTCACACCTAGCCTGTAAGACCTTGGTAAAACAAATATATCACAATTTGTGCTATATTGGTAATGTTGTAACATTCTCCTAATTAAAGGCCAAGAACCAATGGAACACCAGAATACACCCCTGATAAAGGTCTACTGTTAAAGCGATGCAAGCAAAACAATGTTCCAACAATCCTGACCTCATAGGAGATGTTTTTCGTTACACATTTTGCCTGATAGTTTTAGTTATGTGCGTATGGCATAGTATTGTTTTCGAATGTATTCTTCCAACTTGGTTAAGTAGGCTCATCTTAGAGGAAGTTGTTTGATCAACGCTTTTTGCGAAACATTTTTCAAACGTTTTTGTACATTAGTCGGAGACCTATTTAGAAAAGCGTAATTAGACAGGTAAAGAGCGATGCGAAACGAGATGTTCTGATCCTACTGTCGTATATACTGCCATAGCCCTAGCCTATTAAAAAAAACCTATTTATGTGCCTGACAATTCCTAGTATGTTTTTTCTGTCTGGTCACGTGGTCCTGTCGGCTTATCCAATGGGGAGGCCCTGAGCTCTGGGGCTCATTGCGTCAAGGCTGCGGCTGAGATGTAACAAGAGGTCTGGCCGGGATCTTCACTATTTGCAATAGAGTTTGACATTGACATAGAACTCAAGATTACATTTTACGCGCTCAGCTGCATCATCAAGTGTAATCGAGCGGAAAGGGTAGGATAGATGCACATTTGTACACCACCCTGTCCAATGTAGGCATGGGTTTTTGAGAAAGTGCACCAAAGGACCATTTATTTATTTTATTTAAAGCTCATATGACCGCCTCCCTGTTGCTAAATCCTCGCTGGCCGGCGGATACTGTGATGTTTGTGTATGACAATAACCTGGACGACCTAAATAAGAACATGGAGGGATTGGTAGGCAGCGGGAGCTTTGCATCGGCCAGTCGCAATATCATGGCCCATTCGGCGGCCGCAGCGGCTCTGGGTGGACACCCGTCCGGACTGACGCACCCTTCCACTGGTTACTCCACATTGGACCCCTCTGGATCCCTCCCCAACGAACCAGCCACGTCTTCAGGAAAGCAATTCGGCATAGGGCCGTGCCCGGCCGCATCGGTGCCACATCAGAGCTCCTCTGCGGCAAGCACTCTACCTTACAGCTACTTCGGTAACGGTTACTATCCGTGCAGAATGGGGCGAGGCGCTCTCAAGTCGTGCACCCAGGCAGCCGGAGCCCCTCTCAGCTATTCAGAAGCGGCAGAGAAGTACATGGACACCCCGGTGAGCACCGACGACTACTCCAACCACCGAGCCAAAGAATTCGCTTTTTACCACGGATACCCGAGCCCCTATCAGTCCATGGCGAGCTACCTCGACGTGTCTGTGGTGCAAACCCTCGGCTCTGGGGAGCCCCGTCACGACACCTTCCTACCGATCGACAGCTACCAGCCATGGGCTCTCACGAATGGCTGGGGTGGCCAAATGTACTGCTCCAAAGAACAGGGACAGGCCGGGCACCTCTGGAAGTCTGCACTAGCGGGTGAGACACATCATAGTTTTAATCTTAAATCATACATAGTGGTTCTATCTGTTGAATATATTATCTTATTTGGGGGTTTTTCCGCCAAACACTATTTACTGTTTACTGTCTGTGGCGACTGCATATAATATATGCAGTAATAATATATGCATATAATATATGCAGTCGCCACATCATTTTACGCAATATTATTGCGTAAAATGATAGACTGTAATGTTTCTTTAGTCTAAAAATGGTTTAGGTTGTAGTAATGTGTGTATGCCCATAAAAATCTGCACACACACACACACACACACACACGCAATTCTTGTTGTTCCACGTAGAAACGCGCTGGGCCAAAAAAACGAGTCAGGAACGAGAACTATATACATGCGTGTAAATAGTTGTACAAAACTGAAGATGATAAAATTGTGTTAATGTTCGCTTTTTCCCGACCAACAGATGTCGTGGGCCACGACGGGTCGTCTTTTCGCCGAGGCAGGAAGAAACGGATACCCTATACCAAGCCTCAGCTCAAGGAGTTGGAGAAGGAATATGCGGCCAACAAATTCATTACGAAGGACAAACGAAGAAAGATTTCAGCCGCCACCAACTTGTCGGAGAGACAGATCACCATTTGGTTCCAAAACAGGAGGGTGAAAGAGAAGAAATTCGTAGCCAAAGTCAAAAACACTGCGCCGTAGACTCCCTTTGTGCGTCAATGGCCAAGCTTCCACGGAAAAGCATCAGTGTTTGGACAGAGAAGAACGTGGATTTACTTAATTTCCATCATATTCAAAAAGGAGCCATATGACGACATTAAACACATCGATGAACGACTTGGTGTTTCAATTATCCCCAGATTCACTATACCAAAAGCTCTTTCACAATGAACAATTGCAAGAACACACACACACAGACTAACTCGAAGAAAAGAGCCAAAGCCAAACCAGGACATGTTTCTACAGAGACATTGTGTAAATACAGCACTTAATTTGCCTGCTTTGTCTTATAGTAACCTCTTGTCTGTCTAACGTCGTGCATTTACGTGTGAATGTTTGTAATGTAAGTATTGTCCGCGTCGATTAGAGTATAGGAGAAACGTACTGTACAATCATATGGCTTATGCATTCTGTTTATAACGCTTATAAAAACAAATTATGGTGGAATGCTTAATAAATACTTTAACTCTCTACAGCTGTCGTTATAACCACCATGCTGCACAAAGTAGGCAATGTAGAAGTTTTGGACTAATACACTTGGCCTGCTGCATGACATTCTCGTTGTTAATCAAATACTATAAAAGAAATACATTATGCTCACATGCATTCTTGGTCATTGCTGTGGTTTAAAACATTTGCAAATGTTTAGACTAGGTCTCAGCCTTTAGTTCATTTGTCAGCCATTAAAAAGTGTATATTACATCCGAGCCACTTCTAAATGCATATAGAATATAACAATAACATTAAAACTAACAACAATAATAAACGCCAACATGTATAGGCCGACCCATACGCCTAAAGTTGTGTCTAAAATGTGAGTCTTATAAAATATAAATATACCATCCTCTGGTTTCCTCGACTGACTTCATACACAACTTTATTATCACTGATATCTGCACGTATATGGTTAGATCTCTGGATTCGTGACTCAGATTTAGACCACTTTACAATATTTGACTTGTATTTTCCAAAGGAGCATCATGCGTAAAAATGGAGCACACACACACCAAACGTCACCGTTGACCTTGGATGTCAGTTCCTTTGAATAATAAAAAACAGGGTTTCTGAACACACCCGGGCGAATACCACAAACAACAAACCTATTTCGAATAGAAGTAAGCGTTGACCGTTTATTCTCAAACCTTAAACAAACCCTGTTAATACAAAGTCGTGACACGTACCTACGCCTTTAATTTAGTCTAAAGGTCTGTATACTGGCCCATATTCAGATTAGTTAAATTCAGAGATTTGCTGGATTGTAAATTACAACGCTGGGCAGAACTGACATTGCGTTGTGCATCAACCTATATTAGTAGGTGTGTGGGACAGTGTCATTTAGAGTTTGCATTGATGGAGAAGGCATTCGTCAGGTGTAGTTTCTGTGCCATTTGACATATCTCGTCCTCGTTGACCTGATGACGTGGTTTCTAAAAAAACCCCTTCTTTACACAATTCTAAAATAAATAGTAGCCTACAATTCTATTTTAGGCTAATGTATGGGTAGGCTTACGCTCACGTCTGTCCGAAGCCTCCATTTCAAAATTAGTTTAGAAACGTTAAAGGGCGTATTTTTCAGATATAGCCAAGTAGGCCTATTTCCAAATGGTATATAGCATATAGGTGTATAGGTGATTTGACCAGATATGCCTCGGGACCACTAGAGACTTTTGAATCACGAAAGATATTAACATAGAAATATATAGATTTCAATTGGACCACATGATGGATCAACGCGGATTGCCTATAGGCCCATTTTTGCTCAATTGTCGGAAAATATTGTTTGTTTACAGTTGACTATTAGAAACTATTGCAACGAAACTGCACGTTTCTAAACACAGGCCTGTCGCCATCATATAACCTAAAGTAGCCTAGATGAGCTCCGACCCGAAACTTAGGCTAAAGTAGTACTGCGGGTACTAGGGTTTAACTGCAATCTCTGTTGCCATATTTGCAAAGCGAACAATACCAACCCATTCCCCCCCACGGAAGAAGCTCCAACCAAGCCTTAAAGCCATAAAGTTTAAACTATAGGCTATGTGGCCCTTAGTCCAAACACCAGAGCAGAGAGGAAACATTTCCGTAGTTTATTGTTTAGTTTGCTCTCAAAATTAAGACATCATTTAAACTTGACAAATTATGGTTGGATGTCTCCAATTTAGGAAACTATTTTTAGGGTCTCGTTGTTGACATTGTAGTAGTATAGTATAACATGGTGGGCTATACAGTTTTGAGGTTGCTTCACTAACTAGGCGAAAGAAAAATAATTCATCGGCCCACATTTGATGACACATTATCACAATCGCGCTTTAGTATTTCATCTCATACAGATGACTAGCACGTTTCAGAATCTGCAATGTCGCAGAGCAACAGTTACAAACACTGATAAATTAAAAGAACTGAAAACAGTTTGTTCAATAGAATTGTTGTGTACAAAATATGGACTAAATTAAGTTTTTGTAAACCCTGATAATTAAAGAATAATAGGCTATAATATTCTCAATCGGCGGACAGCGAATAGGCCTACACAATATATATATATATATATATAATATAATTACAATGGAATGTAAGTATCCTCCAAATGCGTGACGTCGCTGTAATTGCAACAAGAAAACAAGAAAGCAACCAAGCAAGAAAACAAGAAAACAATATAAACAAATCTGACTCCAAGGGTTACCTTGAGGTCCAATCTATAAGTGCCGCAAACACACACACACACACACACACACACACACACACACACACACACACACACACACACACACACACACACACACACACACACACACACACACTAACCCACAGGTGTATTCTACTATTCTAGCTCCTATAGAGAACAGTTCAGACGTGTGGAATGCAGAATAGAGGCTCGTTACTCTGTTTCAAGTTCACGTCCACATCTCAGTCTCCACCAACTCGCCTTTCCCCCTCTCCCCCCCCCCCCCTCCACCCCCTCTCCCTTCCCCCATTCGGCGCTCTCTCTCTCTCTACAGATGTCTACCCAGCCCCCCTCTCACTCTGCGTGTCTGCATTGCGGACAGCCTTTTGTTTCCGTGGTGGACATAGCAGTTGAACTTGAGACAGACACCTTGTAAATCCCAGTAGTAGTCTGGCCCCTGTCTGGTCCGGCGGGGCAAGCGAGAGAGGCGGCGGGGGACACTGGACGCTGGATAGGCTACTCTAAAAATATACACTCCCGTCACCAAAAAGCGCACAAAACAAACAGCTCGTACACAGGCCCCGGAGCCGCGCAGAGCCAGAGAGAGGCAGGGCGCTTCGTCTCCGTTCACTCCATCAGATCCAGGCCAATTATTTAAGAGCAATGGCGGATCACCCTCAGTATTTCAACACATTGGGAACTAGGAGCACCAGCATCGCACAGGAGCCGTGTTTTAAGGTAAGTCAGTAAGTTAGTATATTGAATTTAAGTTAGTGGAAACAGATAGGCCTAAAGACAGCTTAGAGGGAGCAAACCAATATCTTCAATATGTTTTGTTCCATTTGTATGCAGGCCTAATGTTCGTACAGACAAATGTATCAGTGTCGATCACATTATAGAAAAATAATGAAGAGTTTCAGTTCGTGGCACTATTGTGTCATTGCGTGGCTGTTTATATGGCTGTGAGAGCTTCAAGATACAGAAATAGGCCTTCTCTGAAATGGAGATGTTCTAGAAATGACTGCATGTTGGATGCCATGGATATGGACTGCTGGGCCTACCCCCACATCCTGACCAAAAGAACACAAGGCTCGAAAATCCTCCTCCGTTTGTTGTTATAGTATTTCGTAATGGTCAGATTGCTCCTGCTCACTTGCATCAACTATTTTGACATTCTCTTTCAGCAGGGAAGCGATGTGTAAATTCAAATGTCTGAGCGGTCTGTGCATCCCAGTGAAGGACAGCCAACCGTGATATGGCGGGACAGAAGACAATCAGCATTTACCAGACAATTGAATTGAATTGTGCATTGCAATCAGATGCAACGTTCAACGTTTTTTTTGGCCCAAAATTCGAGCAATGTTGTTTTAGAATAGAATGGATCGTCATTGCATGAATGTGTGCAGAACCCATATACCAATCAGAGCAGTCGTGATGGCGGTTAGGCCTATATGTGTATTTATAAGGTGCATTGCCATGCTATTTGTTAATAGGGGAGAAATTCTGTGACTTTGTTTGCCCAATAAATGTCTATTTCCACGCACTTTGTTGTTTTTTAGTGAGTGTTGAGATGGTTCGAGTGGCACTGCTTCTATTATGAAACTGTAAGTAAGCCAAAATGAGACATTGTTAGTCACTTCCATAGTCAATATGTTTCATCCACTGCCCAGTAAGAACTTACTACAGCCTGACTAACATCGATAGAGAACAGTAGAATAGTATCGTCCAGTTACCTGCAAAAGCCACACTAACTCACCTTTGTAAATCTTAGTGAATATGCGCATTGATATTTGTGTATGATTGTGGATCTGGATCTGGGGGTGTGGTAAAACATAGCACGCTTAATACATCCCTAGTGATTATTCAGTCACGCTTCAGTTTACATCACGCAACAAGTAAAGCTTAATTACTTACGTTATGGTGTGATCTTTCATACTCATGGTGGACCATTACGTAGCAATACTAATATGAAGGTGTTGGGAAACAAGATGCCCCCTGGGAAACAAGATCCGCCCGCTTAGTAAATAAGCGGGGGTAAAATTTTGGGATCTTAGAAAACAATATAGGCTATATAGGTTTTATTATTTTTTTTTTTTACAGAGCATGACCTACTGCAGAGCAATTATCTGGACATTTGGGAGGAGAATTTATACTGTAGTTATTTTCCCCCTTGTTACATTTAGTTATAGGATAGGTACAATATGAAGAAATAGGACACTTCTTTGTATGCCTTCATACCCTGTATTTCCCTGTAACTAAATGTAACAAGGAGGGAACTAACAGTGCTTTTGATTACAACCTGCATACCATGTACTTACCCTGTATATAAATGTAACTATGGGAATTACCACCGCATATAAATCTTACTTACTCTAACAATTAGTAATGTAATAATACAGTAGGGAGCCAGAAGTGAAATAACATTATAGGCTATAGTACATTTTCTCTTAAATTTCTTCCAAACGTCCATATCATTGCTCAGTAGGTCACATACTCTGTAATGTGAATACCCAGTATAACATACGTTTTTTGAAAGATCCCGAATTAATCTAATTCTACTTATTCTACTCATGTCAAATAAATGGGTTACTTTTCACGTTTCCCTAAATATGGTAGCTGCTCATACAGTACTTCTTGGTCTTTTTGGACTCCTGTTGTTTAACCCCAGTGTCACCCTCCATTTAAAGAAGACCAACTTACCATCGACTTGGGGTAGGCCTACATCTTTGTATGTACTCAAGTTCTGTATGTTCATGGATTCATGCACCCTATAATTATGGACCAGCCTTTTAAAACTTGAGAAGTTTATGATTTGTTCCAGTCAATGGAATGCCTTTACACGGGAGGTCGGTTTGCAATAGCCTTCTCTGAATCAACTTGCATTATGTTCATTTATTTATGAATGTATTTATTTACCAGGGACATTACATTGACAATGTAAATGTGCCAGAGTTAGTTAATGAATCTTCGTCTGTAGTAGCAGGTTATTACAAATGACTGGCCTACAATACAAAGATTCAGCAATTACAACTGTACAATACAAGACAATACAACACAACACAATGCACCATACAACACACAACATACAATGAGATAACGAATACCGTTGTTTCGATTAGACGATTATAGGTTACCGATTAGACGTCTAGCATTGTGACACTCCATGGACGCAACTCATTCTATGGCTCTAAGTAGGTCTGAATTAAACCGAGCTGATAATCCGCCGTGTTTTTAACAGACACAGTGCAGTGTCGCACAGAAAGCACTGTACTGCATGCAAGAGGCTAAGAGATAATAGATAGATATGTATAGAGATAGATCGGGAACCACAACAATAACACAAAACATAATAACAACAACAACAACAACAATGATCATTATAACAACATTATTATCATTATTAATAATAATAATAATAATAATAATAATAATAATAATAACAATAATAATATATATAATATTTGTGTTATTGTTTAGGTGTAATAGTCAGTATTTTGACGAATTATGGTTATTGTGCAGTCTCTCTTTGTATACCTAATCACTCCAAAATAATGCACGTTTGGAATGCTTTGGACCCATTTCTGGAAGAGAGGCGCTGGTTTCCGACGGCCTTTCCCGTCATTTGTCGCCGAGGAAACGACGGTGTTGGCTGTCAAACAATCACCATTCTGTCAAACTTTACAGCTTCCCAGCATCTACCACACTTCCTTTTCATTCCTCTGCTAGGCCGACGCATTCACACAATTGGCAGCACTTAATGACTGAGATTATTTCCCTCTAGTCATCTTTGAAATGTTACAGTCATATAATTATGCTGACCTTATCAATTTGATCTCTGTCTGGCGGTTCTCCCAAGCGCCGTTTCAATGTAATAATGAATTGCCCATGTATTTGTTTCGCTCATTGATTGTTTCGGGATAGTTGGTCCGTCGCATTTATAGTCAACAATAATCACAATGCTGTACAGTGGCCCATTAATTAGACACACCTGTCTAATTAATGGGACACACCTGTCTAATTAATGGGACCAAGACGCTATACTCCCATTTGACCATTACACGTGACCAATGAACATTTAAAATTAAAAAAAGATGATGAAAGAACAAGGATGACTTCAGTGCACAGAAACACAAATAATATCGAGTTTGTTTTTGTCCAAATATCTAGCTTAGCTCTAGCTTTTAGGGATTTTGAGGTGGTTCTGGCGATGGTGCAATGCAGTGGGGGAATGCTTTCTTGGCACATATTAGGGATGAGGGGCCCTTAAAGGAGCATGAAAGCAAACTGTTAAAGGTAGTCCTGAAATCACAGTTGTGGCCGTTTGAACTGAAAGGAAGAAAACAATGATCAAATATAGCTCAAAAACAGATCACTTGACAATTAGAGATCTTCAGGATTTACTGGGTGTGACCTGATGCCATCATTGGTCGGGAGCGTTCATGCTGTAGGTAAGACGCAGGCTCCAATTTGTCTGAGTATATTGTTCTTTAATCTTCTTTACTCGACACAAACACAGCAAGACAACATACAACAATTTACTCTCTATAGGTTCATACACGGCTCTCTCCTCTACTGTCCCACATTTAGACCCCCGCTCTGTTACACTCATAACAATGGCAGGTAGGACATAACTCTAACTGCTAGGCAAGGGAACATGCAAAAAAATAAACATAAACATACAATACTACAAGTATTATAAATGACAATTAAATAATGATTGTATTTAATAGTAACTAATAGTTGTATATGTACCAACGTCAGTATAGTAAACTTGAGGAATTAAAATGACCCAAAAATGTAATGTGTACATTAACTAAGATGACTGTAGACATGAGACAACCCTGACCAGTGTACATCCTATCCTATCCTATTCAATTGACATGTTCACATATTGACACCCGATATATGTCAATCACTTTTCATCCATTGAGCATATCCAGATAAATAGATAATAATGTATTGTCCTCAAATTTTCACAGACAACGGGGTGCAAGTTTAAATGCAGTACTTGAACACAGAGGTAATAATAGAATACAACCCAACACAAGCCACCTGAATACATGGAGACATTAAAAAGAAGGTTCCGGGGCTGATTGGTTAGATACGGAGTGTGGTTATTGAGTGCAAGAACAACAGAAAGGACAAACCTTTTGCTTAAATGGGGCCCTTCTGAGGGTGCTGCGGCTGGAGGAGAGAACGGGTGAAAATGCGGTTGGAGTGGAGCTTGGGTCGAGAGGTGATATGTGCCTCACAGGTCAGAATGGACGTCATGGATATCTGACTGAGGTTGAGAATGCAGCACACAAGTTTTAATCTACATGGCCTGAATCAGCTAAATCAAAAGAATACCAGCGGCTTTAATGCACTTTGCATGTCACACAGTATCAGCGTTCATATACATTCCCTTAATGTCATGGTTGTGATTTTTTGCCTTTGTTCATTCTAGTTTTGTATTTCTGTGTGTATTGTGTTCCCTGTCTCGTTCTTTTGGTTCTAGGTGTACCCCATGAGGACCCTAGCAGTCTCAAGCTTCTAATGGCACCATCCAGGAGGATGAAAGATAATAATCTCATGCTAGTTTCACAGTTGCAATTTCAGTGACCAGTGTCCAATAGCCAGAGCAGGCTTCCGCTATTGGAACCTTTAGAGAACCTGACAGATTAAGTAACATGACAGATTTGCAGTATGATCTTGGCCAACAATTTTGCAGGTCTGTGTGATGCTCTTGTGTACCAGAAATCCTTAGGAATGTTATCAGCCTCTGGTGAATCCGCGTCTGGAAAATATAATAAAAAAATTACGTTGAAAAGGGGCACGGGCGAGGGTCAGCCTTCCTTGCTCCCCCTCTCACTCCCGCTCTCTCACACTCGCATGTACGAGCCACAGACATGGGGGGGCGGGCACCTTAAGCCGATATGGATGGGGAACTAGCCATCCAATTCAATCTCAGCTGAGTTTTATGGAGGCAGATGTTGTTGTGCCATACCAAGTCATGGTTTCGGCACTCTCAAAAAGGGACTCCATGACACAAATAAAGTGACGGCTCATACATGCGTCTTCCCCAAAACAAAAGTAACCTCCAACTCGCAGTAGGTGGAATTGTGATGTCACTATAAAGACACCCAGGTAGCGATCAGTACAACCCTCCATGACTAGATGACGCGATTACGGCAGAAACTATTGTGTACATATACCCCCCCACCCCTTGAAACAAGGGCCATTCCAATGCATAGAACACATCCACAAAGTGCTGCAATGAAAATAAAAAATGCCCACAGCATAAGCTCAAAACCAGTATCCCCATGCTCAACACTCTGCAGGTATACATACAGTTGAAACCAGATTATTTATTTATTTATTTTAACACAAAGGCAGAGAACACAGCCAGACAGAAAACAACCACATGTGGTTAGGAAGAACACATTGTGTGAAAACAAGCCCTTAATGAGAACAAAACACAATACAGCGAACCCCCATAAAAACAGAATATAACAGGCCCTCTGCTTACAAATCAAACTTCTGAGCAAAAAATTATGGTGAGACCAATGACGAGAGGCCCGATTAGAGGTCCCCCTAGGTTTGTGTCTTGGCCTAAATTAGTATTGGGAGGAGTGAGGGTGTATCAGGGGGGAGTGAGGGTGTGTCAGTGAGTTGGGCAGCCCACTTGCCTCCAGTTCGGTCGCCACCGGTGAGACACCGATTGTCACAAACTGCAGATGCCACAGGCTCCTCACTTTGAGAGGTGAGGTGGAGCTGGAGTGTGGCTCCCAATGCGGCCAATGGGCAACCGGAAGACCTGCCCCTGCGAGCGATGTGGCAGGAGGCACGGGTCCTGCGCGGGGCGACAGGTTCCTGCCGATCAAACCGTACATGACCTATCCGATCCAGCGAGCCTTCACGGCGAGGAAGTTGGGACTGGCCAAACACACCCGACCCGCTAGTGCTCTGCAGGGGGCCAATAGTCATCGGAGCCTATAGCATAGGAGGTGCAGATGTGGCGTATGACCCAGCAGTACTCCCCCCCCTGCACCAGACATAGATTTGAAGCTCTTCCTGTAAACACTCACTAGGCTGCCACCACTGACCCTGGGTGGGTTTAAACAATCGTGGGGAGGACACAGTACAACAAGCTGGCTTTGGATCATTAGTTTGCAACCAAGATTCGGTTAAAAAACATAAAATCCAAGCTTGCAGATGAAATAAAATCATTTAAAATGAAAGTCTTAGATATCTAATTTAAGAGTGTCATTATTAAGTGTATTAAGTGCTGGGAAGCTGGAGTTGAATGAATTTGTCTGGATCCTTAATCAATTATTACTGTGTGATGTGCACATTTGGGTTGACAGACCTATGCGTTTAATGATTACAGGAATATCAAGACGTGTGTGTGTGTGTGTATATGAAACTGGGGAGCTGGGGAGAGATGGCTGTGTATGATAGGAGGTAGGAGGAGCTAGTGAGCGGGATGGAAATGTCAATTGGCAGAGAGGAAGAATTACATTCAGTGACTGTGCTTGTGTCCAGGTGTGCGCAGGAATTGATTTGTCATGTAGGTATGGCGATTCTTTGGGGGGCGAGGGGGTGGGGGGCACCTTCATCTCCCCCCAAAGATCGCCGCCTTATCGTGGTGGGGGGGTTTGGTTGCCCCCGTGACCCAGGGAGCTGTTGTCCGGGGTTTTGTCCGGGCCCAGCTTCCCAGGGGGAGGGAGCCAGACTAAGATGCGATCAAAGACCCCATGAAGAGACATCCCGAAAGAACACAGTCACCGTCGGCCCGGACCAGGGAACCGGGCCCCCTTCTGGAGCCAGAACCCTGGGAGGGGAGCTCGTCGGCGAGCATCTGGTTGGCCGGACCTGGATTCCACGGGCCCGGCCGGGCCAAGCCCGAAAAGACTAACTGTGGAGTCACCTCCCTGTGGGGCTCACCACCTGCAGGGAGAGTCATTGGGATCGGGTGTGTTGTAAACCAGGCGGTAGGCAAAAGCGGGGTCCTGGGTGTGCCGGATCCCCAGAATCGCCGACTGGTTCTAGGGACGTGGAACGTCACCTCAACTAGCGGGGAAGGAGCCGGAGCTGGTGCGGGAGGTTGGAGCGGTACTAGATATGGTTTTGGCTCACCTCCACGCACAGCACCGGTTTCTGGAACCAAACTCCTGAGAGGGGCTGGACCCTCTCTCTTTTCCGGAGTTGCCCAGGGTGTGAGGTGCCAGGCGGGTGTGGGGATACTCACAAGTCCCCGGCTGAGCGCCGCTGTGTTGGAGTTCTCTCCGGTGAACGAGGGTCACCTCCATGCGACTGCAAGTCGCTGGGGGAAGGCTCTGACTGTTGTGTGTACCTACGCACAAATAGCAGTTCAGAGTATCCGGCCTTCTTGGAGTCCTTGGGTGGCATCCTGGAAAGGGTTCCATCCGGGGACTCCATAGTTCTACTGGGGGACTCCAACGCACATGTTGGCAATGATGGAGAAACCTGGAGGGGAGTGATTGCGGATGAACGGCCTGCCCCGATCTGAACCAGAGTTGGTGTTCTTGTTATTGGACTTCTGTGCCTAGTCATGGGTCTCCTGAAACACAGTACGGGTACCCGGAGGCCAAAAGGGCCGCGGCTTCAGCGGTCGCTGAAGCAAAATCCCGGGTGTGGGAGGAGTTCGGGAAGACCATGGAGAAGGACTTTCGGTTGGCCTCAAGGAAGTTCTGGCAAAATGTTGGTCAAGAAATAAAAACAGATTTTTTGCAGTCCCTGAGTAGTATAAAAAGACTTAAAATTGCGCTTTAGTATTTCAGACTGTTGATTTGCGGTATCGTTACTGCCTATATGGATCATAATATTTCTGGCTTGTGGATGATAATTTAGAAGAGGCGGGATCTGTTGGACCATGTCCAAAACCTTGGCACTGTGGAAGCAATACGATGCACCCGTTTTTGATTGAATGTTTTTGACTATGGAATCGCCAGTAATTAGCATAACAGGAGGAGGGGGCTTGGAGGTCTGAACAAGTTGCCTGCATAAGTAGCTGGGCAGGCGTGCAATTCTAAGCATGCTACAACATCTGAGGACGAACAACAATGCTAAGTGCCATTAATAAATGTCAAGACGTACAAACATGCAGGTTAGTGCTGGGGGGGGGGGTTATGTAGAGTCCAGGTGAACTCTGAACAGGTGGGTCTTGAGTCTCTTGCGGAAGCTGGCGAGCGACTCGGCCGTCCTGACTTGAGCCGGGAGCTCATTCCACCACTGAGGAGCCAGAACCGTTGAAGATTGGGACTTGGAAGCAGAAGGGAGGCGGTACCAGTCGTTTGGCAGAAGTTGCCGAGCGGAGTGCTCGGGCTGGGGAGTAGGGTCTGACTAACGTTTGGAGGTAGGTAGGGGCGGTTCCGTTGACAGAGTCTTGAATCGAACGCGAGCGATTACCGGGAGGGCGCGGAAGAGAGGGGTTACATGGGAGAATTTAGGTAGGTTGAACACGAGGCGTGCTGCTGCGTTCTGGATGCGTTGTAAGGGCTTGATTGTTGAGGTGTCATTGAGAGCACGGTCAACATGGAACATGGGACGGTTTGGACAACAGCCGTGGAGAGTGGAGGTGGAGAGCATACTGTTAGCATCCCAGTGCACGTGCCACCAACACTAATTGTGTGGGAATTGCGGCTCTCCTGCACAGAATTCTAGAAGCTCCAGATATGCCATGCCCTCCCGTGTAAAACTTGCTCCAACTCCCAGACTTCCACAAATTCCTGTAAGTTCTTGCCCCGAGCCTAGAGCCTCCAGCAACCCACCACATTCATCCACAATGTCAGCTCAGGACGAGCGCCATTCAAATGTGTTTGTTAATGGTTGTGAGGTCACTCTGCCCTCCTCCTAGATACTGAGCCACATGTCCCTTCTGAAATTGGTGACTTTACACCCAGTTCCCCACCCCCACCCATCTACCCTGGGTGGCTATGCCAACCTGGGGGCTGGCAAGAAAAAGTATGAGGGGCCGAGAATCTGCGTGAACTTGAGACGGTGAACAAGGCCATCATCCCCGACAAGTATTCCCTGTCAACTACAGAGGAAACTCACCGCCAGTTCCATGGGTCCACCATTTTCTTTAACTGGACCCCTGCCAGAGGCTACCGCCAGGGACCACTCCGCCCTTTGATCTGCAACCTCACTGTGTTTATCCACCCACAAAGAGGTCTTCCGTTATAAATGCATGGCTTTTGGTTTAAAGCTCCGCCCTAGCTGCTACCAAAAATCATGGCCTCCATCTTCCCTGGGATCCCAGGTGTGGCCATGGGAGCAGTGATGTCCCAGCTGCAAGCGGGGGTGGAGAGGCCAATCACCTTCGCCTCTCGAGCCCATCAGCCCATGGAAAACAGAGGACTCGGTGGGGGAGGGGGAGGCCTTAGCGGCCTCTGGGCCTTGTGAGCGCTTGAACATGTACCTTAATGGACGTTCATTCACGTTGAGGACAGATCACCAGGCCCTCACAAGCCTTCTGGCCATGTAAGGCCACAAATCACTACATCTGTCACTGTCAGCTGAATCTCCAGGGCACTTCAAGCTGACGATTCCTGTCCTCTCTATACTCTCGACCTATATCAAGGCTGGCCAGTGAAGGTGCCTGATGAGCTGTTCGCTTACTCTAGGATCAGGGAGAAGCTATCATGTGGGAACGCCCCAGCCCCACCCCCACCCATGCAGCCGTTGGATTGGCCGTCCCAGCCCTGGGAACACATGCAACTTGACATCTGTCGCGAGCTACATGGGGTGCTGCATCACCAGTGGTTCCTCGTTGTCGTTTATGACCTCCACTCTAAGTTGCCAGAGGTGACATCTGTGGGCTACATAACAGCCAAGGTGTTGATCGACATCCTCGACTCCCTGTTCGCAAGTTGGGGCCTGCCTAAGAAGATCACGACCGACCCCAAATGGTCTCCCATGAACTGTCCTCATATCTGGTGGGGAAAGGGATCCACCACATCCACACAGCATTCTACAACCCGGCTGCGAACGGGGGGGTTGAATGGCTGTTGAAGAATGGCATCAGGGCCCACCTGGCACCCAGGTGCACACTCACCACCAGTCTCCTCCAGACGCTGCTACACTATCGGGCCACCTGTCACGCCACCACAGGTGTCTCCCCAGCCGCCCTCATGCTGGGGCGGGAGCTCCAGCTGCCTCTGAATAGGCTCCGCCCTACACTGACTCAGCCCCTGGTACACCCAGCTCGAGCCACAGTCATCACACGCCAGCACCTGATGAAGGACTGGTTCGATAGGGTGCGACATAGTCGGGCCACAGGCCACCGATGTCTTGGATTGGGTCAGGATTCGACGGCCCACCGCAACAACAAGCTCCAGTCATTTTGATCGGATCCTATTCAGGTTGGGCAACAGCTTGGCCCGGCATCATTCAGGCTCGTCGATGGCACCCACTGGCATGCTGGTCGCCTGCGTAAGGTGCAGGCCCCCCCTTGCCCATGCCTGCCGCTGCAGTCCTGCCGGCTGCATGGTTTGAGGTTGCAGAAACCCGAGCCCCTCAGGCACAGCCCAGAGTTCCCCTGCCAGTGGTCGTTGTTGCACCTGAGGCCCGACCAGCACGGGCACGGACAAGGCCCACGCACCTGAGGGACATTGTCACTGAGTACCACTCCTAGATTGTGTGTGTAGGGGGTGGGGGTGGGGGGGGGGGAATGTTACATCTGGACATTCCCAGACAGACACTAAGCCTGTTACGTTAGGAACTGTTACGACAGTCCACTGTCACGCTTTACGTGACTTTACGTTTTACTTTCTGCTTTACGTCGTGTGTGCTTAATACTTTTTGTTCAAATTAAATGGCGAAGCCTAGCTTCCGACTTCAGCTCCGGTATTTGACTCGGTTTTTTGGAAACGCAAAACGATCCTCTGAAAAATGCAAAAAACCTTTGCATGTCAGCCATCATTTTCTTTTCCTAAATCTACTCAGATTCTTTCAGGGCAACCCTCAGCTTCAATTACTGCATCCATGTAGTAGCCAGCAATGACCCTTTGGTCATTATTTGTCTTGTAGGCTTCAAGCCATATAAGGCTTCTGGAAAAGCCATCAATTGCAATTCCAAATGGTTTAAGCTTATCGTAGTCCAAACATAGTTTGGTCCACAGCTATGGTAAACTCACCTCCGCAGTCGATTTCTTGACCTCAAGTCAACTCCTGGCTTAACCATCTAATAAACGCAACACAACTCACTCAGTTTCCCTGTCAGTTACAATGCCATTCATCCAGCATTTTTGTTGCATCCAGCTATATCCGTGACACTGACCAGAGGTTTCAAGTTGTAGTTCAATGAAAATTGTCGCAACACCATGGAATTCAGCCAGTAAAGCAAGGATTTCATCATTTGTAAGACTCTGTTTGAAATATTGCTCATGTGTTCACAATCAATTGATTCAATGTCCATGCATTGAGTAGATCAATCCCTATAACTCATAATTATGACTTAACTATCTAATAATTATGAATCACAATTATTATCTCAGAATTATGCGATATGAATTCATAATTATGAGAGAGTAAAAGATAGTTAAGTCATAATGATGAGATACTAAGTCATAATTATGAGATTTTCTGTGACTTTTTTTCCAAGTGGCGGAAGCGGGCTTCCATACAAGCGAGCTGAGGCGATGCCAAAAGCTGACGTGCAAACCGTTGTCAAAATAACGCGTTAATGTTGATTAAACAATTGTAAAATAAATAACAGCTTAAAAAATGAACGCATGTTAATCGCGGAGGTAAAGTATGTACAGCCTATATAGCCTGTTTGCGTTTCTCAACAGTCTTCCCAACAGTATTATTGGTAACATAGGCCTACAATAATTATCCCCTACATCTGTTATATGTTTTGATCTTTAATCATAATTCGTCGGCGCTACAAGCCGATGTTTACTTGCTCGTGTCGTGTAAACAAGTGTGTCTTTAAGTTTGTGGCCGTCCAATTTTTTTTTTATTGTTTTATTTTCGCGGTCATCTAGGCTACCGACTAATGGTCCTGGTGAAGCTCCATACAGCTCCCTTTAAAGATTTTAGCCCTTCTTACTATTTATGTGATGTGTGTGTGTGTGTGTTAATGATCTTTTATAACTGATTTTATGCTCACCTGATGTCATGACTTCAACCCTATCAATAAAACTGAAAAAAAAAGACACTGAAGTCATTCCTCACATTCCCTTGGTTGTACTGCCTCCGTGTGGTGTATGGCGGTCATAGTTCTGCTAGGAGCTGTCAACTGTGTATTTGAGACGCTTTCTATTTGACACCATGATCGGCCTATCACATTACAGAACACATAATATATACAAATACACATGAAAGGCATTTATACCGTCGCTGTGTACAAATACATTCAGATAAATGATCGTGTTTTCGGCCCATTATGTGATATTAACGCCGATCCTACGTCATCGCCCCAACTTTAGCTCTGGTCTGCCCTCTTGTGTCGTGTTCGGGTAACTGCAGCGAGTATTTAAATAAATATTTGCTGCGGTTCCAATGTGTCTGTGGGCAATGGCATCTTGGTGAGCTAATGGTTCAATGAGAAATAGTACTTCACCAATCGCGACAATTTCAATGTAAAAACGGCTTAGACTGAACATCAAATGTTGTTTCAAGGTCAGCAATAATCTGTGAAGGTTGGCAAGGCTGGGCCCCCCGGCAGAACAACGGTATGTTTTATACACAACAAATGTCTCTCTATATGGTTCCTACTTGAGGAATTTAAGTTAAACAAAAAAAATAAATTAAGAAACGTTGTTGGTCCAGGTCGAAATAAGGAAAAAATAATTAATGATCAACCTATTTTGCATTGGTGTCGAAGCAGTTTGTCATCATAGGCCTATTGTTTCATCCATGCGTGGCCCAGCACCATGATAGCAAAAGATACGCATTCAAATAGCGTTGTGTATTCATGTGCACTGCGTTATTAAATGGAAGGCCCCAGAAGTAATCTGAGCTATAGCAATTTTAACCTGCTATGACCGCACTGTACAAAGGGCCCAGTGAGCCCATATCAAATAAGCATGGGCCGATGGATGGTTTTATAGCCCATGTTGTTGTATGGATGTATTGTATTGGAGGGTTGGCTGATTCACTTTTTGATGTGATCTCCAAACACAAAAGTGTTCTCTGGTTTGTAGGCTACTTTTTACCCTTTGTTGCGTATAAAATACCAAAAATAGTGGTATATTATTATTTAGAAAGATAGAATATGAAAAAAGATCCACACATCTTTCTGAATCTTTAGCATATTTCAAATGAACATCAATGTGCCTCCACAATCACTTTATCAATACAACACATTTTTACTCCATTGCAATAAAAGATCTCAGTTTTGCATTGACATGTCTTTCCCACAGCCATCTCCTAAATGTATAGACCTGATGCATTGAGACATAATTGTGCTTTTATTTGTACACGCCAGGGGCATTGCCAGGCTAGATTTAGGCTTTACATCGGCAGCAACTCCTCCATAACACTAGTGTTTCGAAAAACATAACGTTGCCATGTTGCATAACGTTTGCATGACGAGGAGACATAATCTCCCCGGCTATAGGCTTTATGAGATCTACAGTACTTAGATGTCTTCATGTATGACTTCTAGAGTACATATTGATTGAGCCCTTATTGTGCCCTTATTGTGATTAAGCCCTTATTAAGTCTCTATTGTGATTAAGGGCTACACAAATAAAATTGACTTGACTTGACTCAATATTAAATGTAATCCAAAGGGACACCCCCACTCCTCGTCTGCTCCAGCTTGACCTTCCGGCACCAAGGTTAGCGAGGTAGCTTGTATAAGAAGTCCTGTTCTAGTAAGAGGCGGAAGCTCATTGCAATCGTGTGTTTTAATTTTCCTAATGGGTTAGGAATTTTTGATTAAAATGGCCAAGGAGACCACGCCCTTGCCCATTTTAATCAGAAGTCCTTATTCCCCTGGGTGTCTTACATGTTGTAAACAAGGAAATGTTGGAGAGGGGATAGAGTCAGCCTGGAACAGGTTTAATATAATTATCAATCTAGAACTATGTCATCAAACATGTACTGTCATTACAACTCTTGAACTGTGTCATCAAATGGGTAGTTACCAATCTAGTAAGATCTTATAATCAAACTGCTATAAAATTATCAGACAGCGCCTGCCATTATCAGTCTGGTTATCAATCTCATTATCAAACAAGCTTTAAGTCATTATCAAAAGATTGTTTCCATCAGTGTATCATAGTGTGTCATAGTAGGCTACTGTGCAACTGTAGTACTATGTAAAACTATGTATCGAGTACTTTGTAATGATCAAACTCTGTATCACCCTACAATATTTTATTAGCGAATTACCAATATAGTACGTAATGCCTATTATATCAATCTCTGTCGCTGGTTCGATTCCCGGGCTCTGCCTAGCTACGTGTCGAGGTGTCCCCGAGCAAGACTCCTAACCCTAACTGCTCCCGACGTGTTTGTTGTTGCCTTGCATTGTTGACACCGCCGTCGTGTATGAATGGGTGAATGTGACGCAAATGTAAAGCGCTTTGGATGAAAATGCAATCCATTTATGCCATTATCAATATAGTACTATCATCAATGTAGTATTGTGTTATTATCAAACTAACAGGCTATGTCATCTTTGTAGTTCTGTTATTAAAATGCTACGTCAATACCCATCTAGTTCTATGGTAATATCAAAGTAGATACATCATCAAATTAGTTATACGTCATTATAAAATGCTTCAGGAGAAATGAGGTAAAAGGCACGATGCCTTTATCGCTGCCCTTCTTTTCCATCCTGTTCATCTCTTCCGTTCAAGTGGCTTGCCTAATCAGTGCACACGCTCAGGCTTGCATTTGCACACAAAGAATTTCTGTTCTCTCTCCCTGCTGTAAAACTTTATAGCAATCCTGGGGCCCCCGTTGCCATGGTTACGATTATACGAGTCAGAGAGAGCAGAGCGCTTCGCCATTTGGAAGCCGGATTGATAGTAGGCAAATCTCTGCCTGTTAGTGATTAAGGAGAGGGGAGGGGATGAGAGAGAGAGAGAGAGAGAGAGAGAGAGAGAGAGAGAGAGAGAGAGAGACAGTGCAAGAAAGACAGAGATGGGAGAGAGAGTGACGTGTAGATATACGGAATAAAATTAGACCGATGGGCAGGAATGCACACGGACGGACGAGCTGGCAGTCAGTGTGTGTGTGTGTGATCGTGACTCACGCACACACTCACACCGTCACACGGCGCACATCCACTTCACAACACTTCCGCTTTCCCCGTCACTTCCCTTGTGCAACACTCTTACCCGTCCCTCGTAAACAACATCAGGTAGGAACCAACATTCATTTGTATCCAAGCGGATATGAAACAGCAACTTAAATGTTACACATGTAAATATATAAATAAAACAATATGTAAAGTGATATAAATGATAATGAAATAATTATCGTGTGTAATAGTAAACTTAAGCAATTAAAATAACCCAACAATGTAATGTGTATACTAATTTTCTCTCCTCTCTCCTCTCATCATCATGTGCAATATTCTTAAAGTCATGTCCAATAATATTACACTTCAATTATGCCAAATTGTTTTCGCCGTCGGCATATGGTATCTTGCCTACATATTTGTATATTTTAACTGTAAATTTGTAAATCCGTTAGTTTATTTTGTATTATTCTGTTGTTTTCCTCTTGTTTTATTGCACTGTATTGCTATGCAACCTGGCACAAGAATTTCCTTCGGGATTAATAAAGTTCTATGTCCACATTTCAATAGACGTCTTAGAACACAGTGTAATGCCGCAAATCACATCATCAAAGGTTAATACTTAAACAATCCAGTATCCTGAATATACTGCAGCTTTAGCAACTCAGCAACCCAAAAAACACTTTCTGTAAGAAAAAATCACTTCAGTGTAGTCAAATGGATATACAACGATGTAACACAAGATCACAGTTCCCCAAAAATAAACACAACATGTAAGCATTTGTCAAAGTTCATCCAAAACCAATCAATTGACAAAGTCCCTGTGCTTGACTGGCTGCCTAACCGCAGGCGTCCACGACAGGATGTGACATTCAGGGGCTTCTGAAGAGATGAGGGAAGTCCATCAGTTGAGCAGGGGGAAGGGGAGAGAAGACTGGGAGGATGAGGAGGGGTTGGAGCACTGTACCGAGGAGCAGGGAAAAGGCTTCCTCCGGGGGCTCGGGCAGGCACATGCGGAGGAGTAGGTGGGCAAAAAGGCAGGGCCCCATGCCCGGCTGCTGTCAGGGGTAGCCGCCAAAGTCCCTTTCTAGGCTTTTAGTCTGTTATGGTGAATAATCCATGTCCGCGAGCGTCTTTTCCTTGGATCAGTGATCTCATAGGTGACGCCGGGGTGTCTGTCTCTGCTCATCCTTTGCAGAACCACAAACGGGGCCCTTCATCCGGGACCAAGCTTGTTCATCCTTTGTGCTGGGTCATCCAAGAGAACAAGGTCTCCTGGCTGGTGAGAGTGAAACACCACTTTTCTTGTCGTACGTCTTTTGATGTTGTTTAGTTGCCGCAGAGTTTTGAGCTGCATCCCTGAAAGCATGTGTCAAATGTGTGGCAAGGTCCCAAGCAGAAGCTGCTGGTGTACTTGGTCTGGAAGAGGTCACAGCAGGAAATCAGTTTAGCATGACATCCAGTGGCAAGTTTGGTTCTCTCCTATGAATGAGAAAATCCAGTACTTGAATGAACACTGGAGTTAAACTCTCCAAAACGCTGGTCCTTCAGTGGGAAAACGTTAACAAAAGTGTGTGAAATGTATGCCCAGTACCAGAGCATACCTGTTGCCTTGTGTTGTGACAGGTAGCTCAGTGATATCTGCAGCAAACTTCTGAAATGGCCTCTATGCTTGGATTGGCTGAAGAGGGGCTCTTTCATGTGGAGTTGGGGAGCCCCGTGCACGCTGCACAAAACTTGTGAATATTGCATGTCATGGATGGCCAATAACATATGCGTCTAGCTCTTTGCAGTGTGCGCTCTGCGCTCAAAATGACCACTGAACTCAACATCCTGTGATTCAAGATTCAAGATTCAAGATTTCTTTATTGTCAAATGTAAGTACAATGGAATGCTTACTCCCCATTCAAAGTGATGCATCTGGACACAACGTCAGTGATGTTTCCTGGGTTCCTCGCGTGTTTCAGGTCTTTCAACTCTCCTCCAGGCGACCCAGTCAGGGTTGATCAAGCCCCGGCTTGTGTCCAGGTAGCTCTATCCCACCCACGGCTCTCCCCTCCTGATCCACAGCCATCTTGAAGCAACTTCCGCTGCCTCAGTAAACAACTTCATGACCTTTCGCCTACTGGCCCCTGTGATGCCCATCGTGTTGTACGCCCAGTAGAGGGACTGGCCTGTGAACCCTCTGCATTCCACCTCAATGGGCTTGCACCTTGCTCGCCACCCATTCACCAGCTCAGCGTACTCGTTGGCCTCCTCGATGCGGTCCTCCCAGGGAACTATGAGTTCTAGGAGGACACTCTTCTTGGAGGCCTCTGATATTAGCACCATGGCTGGCCTTAGTGTTGTTGCAGCAGCATTTTCTGGAAACTTCAGTTGTTTCCCCAGGTCAACTTTCAGCTCCCAGTCTTGTGCCGCTGCTACTAGGCCAGAGGGGGTGGCCCTGGCAGCTGGTGTTGGCTTCTCCCCGGCCCTGACAAAAGTGATGGTCTTCACTGGGCGGAGACGCTTGCAGTCGTTGATCCCACTGCAGACTATGGCCTTCAGGACATAGTCATGGTGCCAGCGGTAGCACCCCTTGGGTCGTAGACAGCCTGACAGAACATCATAGAAAGAATTTAATTCGATCAGGCTCAGATTTCCAAAGCTCAGCCCATTTGTGCTCCACCGCTTGCTCCCATCGTATCCAGGCTCCCTGCTGCCGCATTCCAACCATCCTGTTGGCTCACTGTTCCTCGAGTGATGCCCGCATCTCATCCTAGACCAGCACCCTCCTATCCTTAATCTTTGCCTTGTTGTAGTGAGGTGGAGTGCTGCTACCCAAGCCAGCCCTCCCACGTGTTACTGCGCCCCCCAGCGCCCTGTGCCATAGCCGTGACTCAGCAGCATCTATGGCCTCTGCTGTCCCCCACTTCCTTCCAGTCTTGACTGGAACTGCAGCCTGTGGTTTGACGCTGTCAGTTTCCAGCTACTGTAGCTCCACCCCCAGGCCCTTTTGAGTCCTGTGTTGCAGGCTCTGCTAATAGAAACCTTTTGGTCAGGATTACAGTTACAGAAAAAAACATCCCACGGTTAAGGCCGCATTTCTAACCAGAGAGGAACACTTTGTGTTGTCCCTGAGACCCCATAGGCTTAAAAATAAGATTTAAATCTGATTTATTTTACATCCCGTGCAAAGTCTTGGTCAATTAACTTAGGATGTAACAGTGATGATCTTATCACTTAGAAGCCTGAGAAAGAGGAGAGGAGAGAGAGAGAGAGAGAGAGAGAGAGAGAGTGTGTGTGTGTGTGTGTGTTCAGTTGCCTTTTCCCCAAGTCCTTGTGAATTCTCCTTCACATCTTTCCTTGACCTCATGGTGGGATTACGGAAGAGGTCTGAATATATATATATATATATATATATATATATTATATATATATAATTGCTATGGAAGACCATCTAGTCCTGTTTGATATTTTCTTTGCCTGCCAATCTTTATAATCGTCAAACGCACGAGTGCTACTTTGTTGGTTAACATTGCATTACAGTAGGCTACTATATATTTGTCACATTGATATTTTTGTTAATATGTTTTTGCTTTAGTAGAAAATGTAATTGTAGCCCATACCTAGGCCTCTTGTTAATGTTAGAATGAGTTTGAACATATTCTATAAGTTAGAGCGTGAGCAGATTTAGTGCTATATGGTATTCTGCTATAATGGTCACTTTTGGGTCATCAATATGACAAACAACCCCAGAGACTGACGTGTGCGGCGTTGACGAGGGTGTCACGGTCTGTCTCTGTCCCCCTCAGGAGTGATTATATGTTCTGTGTTTTCGCGCCCCCTGCTGGACATTGTATGTATTGTCGTTCATGTCTTAGTGTTTATTTTCAAAGCCACGTGTCTTTGTTGTGTTTCTGTCTCCGCCCCCGCCTGTCATCGTTTTTCGGTGTGTTCCCCGTGTGTTGTCATGTTTATTCGTTTCCTTATTGTTTTCATGTATTCCGATGTGTTTTTAGTGTGTCTGTTATTCATTGTTTCATGTTTTATTTTGTAGTTTGCATATTCCTGTGTTGTGTTGTTTCTCCGCCCTTGATTCTAAGTTCGGTTTTGCTGTGCCCAGTTTTGTGTTTCAGTTTTATGAGTTTGTTTCATATTACATCATTTAAGTTCATTCCGCTGCCTGCGTTTGGGTCCTTTCCCTTTTTACCACATCACCCGCCCCGTCGTCAGAGATTATATTGTTTTTAAAAACGTACCTAAATGCCCCACTAATCAATCCTAGCAATTTCGGTGACTGCTTTCGAATTGGGGCTGACTGGATGTAAAAATGTTTGGTGGGACTTCTTTGGATTAGAGCCCCCATACCCTGTACTTACCCTGTAACTTAATGTAACAAGGGGGAACTAACTGTGCATCAGTGATGCTATTGGTGGTTGAACCTTGGGAGACGGCTCAGATTCCCAGATAGCATCGCAGTGACCACGCTTAGACCAAACATGGTCCTGGTCCCAGACAGTACAATGCCAGTGGTCCTGCTAGAACTGACTGTTCCCTGGGAAGACCAGATGGAGGAGGCCTTTGAGAGAAAGAGGGCCAAGTATGAGCAGCTTGTAGGCGACTGCCAAAGCAGAGAATGAAGGATCCGGAGTGAGCCCATAGAGGGAGCAGAGGCTTCGCAGGGCCAGCCGCTCTGCAGGCTACTCATGCTCCTTGGGATTACAAGACTGCACAACAGGAGAGACATCAAGGCAGTCTGTGATGCAACAGAAACGTGTTGTGGACCACACAAGCTACTTGGACACAAGCTGGGGCTTGATCACGCCCGGCTGGGGTGACTGGGTGAGGGGGTCTGCTGTTGATTATGCAAACAAAAAGTGCTTCGTGCCGCTGTGTTTATCTGTGGTTTTCAATGTCCAACTTGGTGAAATTATTTCAGTGTGTGTGTTGGTACTATTTGAACGGTTTCTGCACATTTTAACAATACTGCGATATTACTGATAACCTTGATCCTTTTGGTCATATGGGCATTTGGTCATGATATGAAATGTTCATATCATACGTTCTACCTGTAACTAAATGCAACAATGGGGGAACTAACTGCTTCAGATTACAACCCGCATACCTGTACTTACCGGACCAGAGCTACGAGGCCATAAACAAGCGTCCAGTAGTGATGTTTGCTGGTGAGGTGAAGGACAGCTGAGACAGATTTCAGAGGCAGACAGTATCCATGATCATTTACCATTAGCTATGCATGCTATGTCATAATACAATGACATGATGCAGAGATGTACAGATTTTAGCTTTGTTTTACGGTCATATTGTATGTAATAATACATAATAGTTATTATACTATAATATAATACGTATAATTCAGTATATTATTTAACTGCTGGTAGCCAGTAATTAAATAATAACTGCAGTATAAATTATCTCCTAATTTCCTTCCAAACGTCCATATTATTGCTCAGTTTGTAATTCATAAACTGTACTAACCCAATACATATTTCGAAAGATACCAAACAGTTACCCAGGCCCCCCCCCCCCCACCCCGATCCCTCCCCCTATTCCCTAACTTCCCAATTTGTTCTTCTAGTTTGGAGCTGGAGAAGGAGTTCCTGTTCGACATGTATTTTACACACAGTAAAATTGACACAGGGCCGCCTCGTCAAACCCTTGACCTCCCAGGCTGGCAGGTCACAATCTGGTTCCACAATCGCAGAATGAAGAATGAAAATGAGACACCAAAATTCCAGGGCAACCGGTTATGACAATGGTCATACTGGACTGACCACATCAATAAATGACTGAATAAGTGAAATGTATTCTCATTTCTGGACACGTATAGCAATGTATGTGACTGCATGCGTATAGTCCATTGCCTCACACACACACACACACACACACACACACACACACACACACACACACACACACACACACACACACACACACACACACACACACACACACACACACACACAGTATAATCATTATTATTATTATTATCAACTATCAAGTGGACGTTTCATGATTGTTAGGCGGAAGACCAACTATATTTTACTTTAAGTGAGGGATCCTGACATTCCAATCACTTTTTCCAAAATCACATTAGGTTTTGGAATTTTCTGTGGATCCCGGAGGCAGGACAAAGTGTAGAAAAAAAGTAGGACACGAATAATTCCTCAATAATGAATGTCTCGATCAGTGAGTCTTGAAGATTGACATGAAGATTGACTATCTTCAACTGATATGCATCCCCATTTATTAGTTATTTCTTTTTATTGAACCAACTTGAGTCAAGATTGCATCGCAGAATTTATTGACTTGATTTGGTCATTCTGGCGCTTTAACTTCGGTTACATTACAAAGTGTTTTTGTAATAGTCTTCTTGATTTACTTACTTATCAATGCAGCTTAATAACCCGAGACATCAATATATTAATTTGCAACCTAGGACTAATAGATAAATACAACTTTTCACACTTTTACTTTTATGTAACCAGTCCACTTTTATTTTTTTTTGAGTGTATTTCGAGATACTCCTTCGGACTTCTACGTCTCATTTCCATGGACATCCTACAGACGCGTGAAGTTGAAAAGCCAAGGTGCAGATGGCTCAAGAGACGTCCGCTCTCGTTGTCTCTGTGTGAGAGCGAGTCGTATAATATATAATATAATAATATATATATATATATATATAATTGTTCAGTCTGTTGAAGTCAAACATCATCAAATACTCATTCATATTCGCAGATTATTCATATTTCATCTATTATTGAGAATGCAAGAAAGGGGTCATAGAACATTTCATGTGACTGCATTTGCGTTTTATTCATTATAGTCTTTCTTAACCTTAATAATCATGGCATTAGCCTCTGTTTCGCCAATAGCCTGACATTTATTTTTACCCCTATAAATATATATATATATATAAAACCTTTAGCGTTATATTCTGCACACTTGATCCAGCCATCCGTTTGCACTCAGCCGCTGTTTCATCTTTAGGCTGCGCTCAGCACGTTGGATTAAGTGCGTCGGTTTGTTGCATGAGAAGCGATCTGCTGTGGATGCTGCGGGGTTCACATGTGAGTGTTTTATCAGGAACACATGGCTGAACTTCCTCCGCGCGTCTGAGGCCTACAGCTGCTGCCAGTTTGCTCGGAGCAGAGACTCGGGGAAGCTTGCTGGAAACATAAAAGTGAAAATGAAAATAATGAGTGAAAATGGTACCCTATACTACAGGTTATGAGAAAGAAAAAAAAAAGATTGAAAGAGGTTATTTTGTCTAACATCTGGGAGGGGGGGGTGTGGTTGGTAGCGAAACAATGGAGAAAATAGAGTAAGTAAATGTAGTTTCGTTATACGACCATGGGTCAAATTCAATTGGGTCGTAATATATCTTCATATTTCTGGTTTCCACTCCGCAGGGTTGAAGGCGCATGTTTAAGTCTATTTACCCTTACCTTGAGTCGCCTTTCTATATCTTTGTAGGCGTGATTATCTATTCATATTACCCTGTCAGCTGACGTTTTGGGACCATTTGTCTTGTATTTCCATTTATTGTTGCCCTGGCTTCCCTGCCCTGTGCCTGCATCATGTTTTGTCAGCAGAGAGCAATTGATACACTGCGCTATTTGGTGCTGGAGGAAGTGGGCATATAAAGTGCGGATGTTCTGGGGATATCTATTGCTATATGGTGTGGTTTTATGGCTACCTTATTGCCCCCACTATTGGCGGACAACAAAAGACTCTGAAAAGGAATGTTGGCACTTCTTGTGATGTCTGTTGTCTCCTGCTGCCCATACTTTGGCTCCTTTAACGTCGCCTCAGTCCACGGTGGACACAATTGCTCAGAGTCGGGATTCAGCTCGGGGAATTTAACTTTGACATTCTTTAATATCTATGATGAAATAGACACATCCTATCGAATGTGTAGCCCATTACATTCTATAAATGCCAAGCAATCAAAATCTATATTTATGGGTGTTGGGTGAAAATCGAACGGCTCTTAATGCAAGAAACGAGACAGAGGTAGACCAGGTCCATATGGCTACGAGGACGGGCCATCAGAGGATCCTAATGACTATGGGAGATGAACAGCACACGACGATGATTGGTGATCTAGGTAAATTCAAGTTTGTTGGGAGGAACTTTTCAACGTACAGACTGCCTGAATCACTACAGCGTTGTTGACAACGGGGTGTTCCCATGATAAGAGTGACCCAAAAAGGTACAACCGAAAATATGTTTATCTAGGGCCCATGTAATGTTCTCTTTATACGGCATTATTTGATCTGTATGGCCTAAACCTGCAGACCGGTGGTGTCCGCATGATGTAGGGCCTAATAGAATTATTTTGTGTGACGCGCAGCCTATGGATCCTTCTCACAAACCGTCAATCCGGTTCATGTAATTTAAAAACGAGGCCGGTTTTATGCAGGAGTATGGTCAATGTGTATTTACTTGCTAAGTTTGTGTCTATAATAATAAACCTTACCTAACAGACACACAATGAATGTTATGAGCTACACCTGTTTACCTGCTGTGAAAAGGACATTGTTTGAGGGATATAGGCCCACTATAGTTTATAGCGTCTCTATTTGAACGCCAGTCTTTCAATGTATTGTCAGATGCCACGTGCAAGTTTGCGCGTAATTGATTGGACGTGTCAAATGAAGTTCCTCTTGATGTTTTTCCACTGTGAACTACATATCTGGATGTACTCACTGATCAAAACATTGATGGTGTTTGTGGAAGTGTGGCCTACACCAGAAAGAGAGTATTAGGTAGGGGAGGAAGGTGTGTCGTCTTCCACGCTCTGTGTCGAATGCAGATGAGCTATGATGAACGTCGTTTGAGCCACTCGTTCATTTCCATCCCCCCCCCCCCACCTTTCCCTCACCACATTCACATGTACCGGTCACGGGGATGCTCTGGCCTTTATCTTATGTCAACTTTGGCGCCTGCAAAGAAGTGGTATATATGCCAATATATATATATATATATATATATATATATATATATATATATATATATATAGGTTTACTTTATAAACTTCAAATCATCATTATCATTTTTATTATTAGTATTACCTAATTCTTATTATTAACAAAATATTTGAAACATATAACATATTTGAAAAATGTATACAGTATATGAAATATATGAATATATAGATATTTGAAAAATAGACTATGACTATATTACTACTATTATTATATTACATTTTGGTTTAAAAACTCAGATGTGCGCTGGATTGAGTTTAATTGACTAATCAATATATTATACTGCTGGAGAGCTGCTGACTCCTAATTTAGATTTATAAATCCATAAATGAAATTATGTCACTTTTACGACAAAAGAAAAGAAGAAGAAAAATAAGCTTTATTTAGATTCCAGGGCAATACATATATTCGATGTACAAGACTAAATCGCCACATGCCTTCACTCGAACAAAAATACATTTTTCGTCGAAATGTAGAGTGAGACGAGATGTGTGATCAAAATCTTCTCGTTTACTTGTAGCTTTAGGCGCTGCAATAATTTGTAGGCCTATGACTAAATACGGTGTCAAGAATGGTATTACGTTGACTTAAGTTTTCCAATTATTCAACTGCATTTTGTTATGTCCTACACATACGCCAGCTATTGTGACGAATTTAGGATACAAATGGAAAATGATGCCAAATAAGCCTTTACTAAAAATACAACAATACGCACATATATAAGGATGTCGTCTCACTAAACATATGATGGCTTGTTAAGATATCATAATCTAAACGATGAGCAATTGCGCAATACGCAGAAACCAAATGTTTAGCAATATGGTTTCGAAAAGAAGGTTCCAATTGTTGAACATGGTTAACCCATTTGGCCTCCTGTCAACATAAAACCCAATCTTATATAAATAATATACGAAAAAAAAGGTTATTTATATGTTTTGTTCCTCATACTGCTATATGATAACTTAATATGTGTGTGTGTGCGTGTGTGTGTGTGTGTGTGTGTGTGTGTGTGAGTGTGTGTGTGTGTGAGTGTGTGTGTGTGTGAGTGTGTGTGTGTGTGTGTTTGTGTGTGTGTGTGTGTGTGTTGTGTGTGTGTGTGTTTGTGTGTGTGTGTGTGTGTGTGTGTGTGTGTGTGTGTGTGTGTGTGTGTGTGTGTGTGTGTGTGTGTGTGTTGTGTGTGTGTGCGTGTATGTGCGTTCAGTTTTTGTATTTTAATATTTCAATAACATTTCTATAAAATATAAGTACAATATGTTCAA
>PIJE02000104.1:138472-185972 GCA_002895965.2 Coryphaenoides rupestris | reverse complement strand
AACAGTTGCTGCTTTTAGCATTAAGACATGAGCTGCAATGTCTTGCTCTTACATTAACTTTGATATTAATTCTATGATATTGATATGATATGATATTGATATTGATTGGTCTGGGATTAGCACCTGGGTTGCTTTCCTGTTTAGATAACGCTGATACATGTATCATCTTTCAATTCTATTATAGTACAATGTCAATCTTCACTCTGTCAATTTACTTCTGAAACTACAGTCAGCGGCGCTATAAAAAATGTTCTAACTCCAATTTTGATTTGTAATTAGTCGATGCTTTCGTGGTGATTGACATAGGCTGATGACTCTTTATAATTGCTGAGTAATGCTGCTTCAGATAAAAGTGTTTGCTAAATCTAAATGTGTCCTTTGAGTAAGATGTGCATACAGCAAATGTGTAGACATCTTTCCCCAGAAGATAGCAGTGTAAGTTCTCTTCATGAAGCTTTACACATGGCAGCCAATGTATTCTGTAGAAGTCCTTTAACTTTGAGTTAAACGTGCTGATAGCCATGGAAAAGCCCAAAAGGATTTATGTGAAGTGTAGAACAGCCTAAAATCTATTCTATCATATCCAACCAGAGATGGACTTTGCTATCATGTACATTTGAAGTAATCTCCTTTTTCACATTTGTTTTAAAATAGCCTTTAGTTATTGACTTTTTTCATGAACTGTTTCCTTGAAATCACCCATCTACAACATATATGCCATAAGGATGGATTGATTTATCAGCAGGGTGTAAATAATTGTATTGCTTTAAGTACTCTTCCTGGAGGCAAAACATGCAATAATCTCACAAATGTCGCAGTTTGTCATCAAGCCTGTGAAGTAGATCACTAGATGTATTTGACTTTATTGTTATTTTATTGTATCACATATATTTAAATGACCATGGTTTAGGAAATCAGGAATAATACCATTATATCTGAATAACGGTTACTAGTCCAAACTTAGTTATGTTTATAAAATGTTGCCCTTCTTCAGAATTAAATATTTAATTTAACTATTATATGAAGCTGGTTTAAAGTTATGCATAATGTAGTATTTGCATGGTTTTCACGAATTTCTTTGATGGAACAGGATAATTGCGACAGATTTCACATTCTGATACACCAAATGCCTATTGTTGGTTTGATGGTTTGTGTTTTGGGGTTTCTTAATGCTGAAGAGAGACTTCACAATGATTCTGGATATTATGTGCACATAAGTGTATGCTAAGCTGTGCTCATCACCGTCTCTGTTTCTAGATGACCCCTCCGCCAACTGGCTGCATGCGCGCTCCTCCCGGAAGAAGCGGTGTCCCTACACCAAGTACCAGACCCTGGAGCTGGAGAAGGAGTTCCTCTTCAACATGTACCTCACGCGAGACCGCAGGAACGAGGTGGCCCGGGCTTTGAACCTGACGGAGCGGCAGGTGAAGATCTGGTTCCAGAACAGGAGGATGAAGATGAAGAAACAGAGCAAGGACCAACCGAAAGACTAGCGCTTCATACAGACAAGACAGACAGACAGACAGACAGACAGACATTCAAAGACATTCATTCAAAACATATATTCAAGCACAGTCACTCGCACGCACACACGCACGTTCTTGCATTCATTTATTTGCAATCTGATCACAAAAGATGGCAAAAGGTTGTATTATAATTGCAGAGATGGCCAGCTAACGTCCACTATTCAGATACGCAGGCTACTGAAAGTAGGCTATTGAATTAGGATACACGTCGTCGTCGCCTCCGCCATTTAAATCTCTCAAATGATTTTCCATCGACGCCCTGATTTTACCTCAAATTGTTGCTGTTGTCGTGCATACAGACGGGCCAAGATTAGGGCCGTGGTGATCCGGTGGTGGTGGTGGTGGTGGTAGTGGGGGGGGTGTTCTGGAGCGCTTCTAGTATTAGTTATTTATTGCTCTGCCGCATTGACACTGGTGCTCCGTCAGGGAGGCGCTTGTTGGAGGTGCTGAGTTTTTTCTCGCGGTCATTAATAAACACGAAGGAACGGAAGAGCGGCGGGCATGCAGTTTGGTGAGGCATGCAGTTCAGTCTACTCGTGTTTTGATTGCTCTTCCTGTAGCTCCCACTCCCCTCCACTCGGATTCGATAGCCTATGTCGGATGGCTGGGGTTGATACCGCAGTCGTAGCAAAAAAAAAGCTCCCGTTTGTTTGTTTTCCAAGTAATTAGACACCACCAAAGCAACAGTATAACTCAGTGGCACCTGCTTCGTTTGGTGGACGAGCCCAACTGTAATCTCGTATTATCCACATACACACGCACTGCCGTCTACTCTGCTGGCGACCAATATCCGCAAACATGACCATCGGAACATGCATGTTCATCCATAACTGTACAGAATTAACTGCCAACAACACGCGAGGCGCACGGACGTGATAGGCGCCATTAGGCTTACGGCCTTACGATTTTTTTTATTCTTACGGGTCCTCCCTTTTAATGCCATAACACACACACACACACACACACACACACACACACACACACACACACACACACATACTGTATACAGTATGTGTGTGTGTGTGTGTGTGTGTGTGTGTGTGTGTGTGTGCGTGTGTGTGTGTGTGTGTGTGTATAATTTAACACACATTTCACAGATTTGACCTAAACATACACGTATGCAAAATCGAATTCGTTTAAAGCAAGAATGCCGTGTAGCGAGGGCCGAGGGTCAGGGTAGGCATATTGGAGCCCAACGCGGTTTTATAGACGCAATAAACAAAAAACACTTTAGCCTGTGTGAATGTGTGTGTGTGTGTGCGTGTGTGTGTGTGTGTGTGTGTGTGTGTAAAGTGTGAAAAGGAGAGCTGAAATGAAAGAGCTGAATTGAAAGAACGCAAAATATACCGCCTGTTCCCATTTTCACCAAGCCCCTGACTTGACCAGACGCACACACTACCGGCTGAACTTATTATTTGCTAAGCACGTTTGATTTAACAAGTGGCAGCCTTTTATGTAGCCTAGACTTCCTGCTCGAAAACTTCGAAATATTTTCTCAGTCTTAAAAGCAACAAACGTATTTTTCCTATGGACAAACAACCGCCAAGTCGGTTCGAGTAGTATGAAATGTTTACATGGATTGCGCATGCCACAGTTTAAACGTTATTTCTTCTTTAGCTCTTTGGTTACTAAATATATTTGGGGGTAATGCTTACTGACAGAACATATTTCTAATTTATTGTAAATAAAGCGTGTAACCTCATCAATTTCTTTTGGTATGACATATCGACCTATGTTGTTGTTGTTGTTGTTGTTTTTTATTACAGTAACTGCCATTTTACTGTACTAAAGTATTTTTCTATCATGTATTAGTCTAGATTATGTTTACATGTGTTTGTGCTGTTTTGTCAGTTGCAACATTACTCCAATAACTATTATATAATCACAAGACGTAGACAGACTATTGAACAAAAAAAAAAGGACACAATGGCCGAAAATCGGCTCAGAGTCGGCTCTGTAACTGCCGACTTCTGCTCAAATTACAAGGAGGTGAGTACGGCGACATTGGAATTTGCTACAATGCGCACGAACGACGCCTCAATAACTTTCCATTCTTTTGCATTGTAATATTATGTGAGAATGTGTTTCGGTATAAAATGTAACCCGAGTCAGATTGGACACCATTCATTATATATGTCTTATTGTACTTTTTTTTAATGTTTCATTTTGTCCTCTCTGTTTCCCTGTGCTACGGCACTGCTGATACTGGATTCGTATTAAAACGCAGTTTACAGAACGACCACGTCTACATTTCATGTTGTCTTGCGTGCTGTTCTTTGAATTAATAGACCATCGTCTATTAATCCCCATGGTAATTATGGATATTATGGATGCATACAGTAGATTAATATGTCACATGAACGCGTTGAAATCATGCACTATACGCCTAGGCTCGTTTCCAGTTGCCCCAGGATTTGGCAGACACACTGAACTTTATTTTTTCCCCTGTCATTGCTTTCTCAATATAATTTAATCCCAGCGGAGACAGAGTGCTGGATATCCCTGCATGTGTTCAAACCGACACCGAGACGTTTGTCTGCATTATACACTGATGCTTCAAGGAAAGGGCGTCTGTTTGGCTGCGGGACCCAAACAGTGTCATCGACCCATAAACACTTACGCGCAGGCGCAGCCAGACACTGAGTCCTCTGCTGAGTGCGTTCATTAAAGGCGTCGTCACCCATTCATTGACGCCAACTCGACGTCTGAGAATCCTTCCGCTACACTTATTTTGGTTGATTCCGTTTGGTTACGTTATGGACACTTTAATTTGCGTTAATTGGTTCTTGATGTCTTACTGCTATCCTTAATGTTGGACTTTCTAAAGATGTAGGGCTAGTATGCAGAAAGCAATAGCATAGGCCTATTGCATGCAAGTCCATCTTATAGGCTACAAAGTCGGTTTAAATGTTTGAATACGTACTGAATAAAATCAACTAATGCAATAATAATTGCATTACAAATGACAAATGCAAGACGATAGTATAAAAGGTTACGAGTACTTACCCAGTACTAAAAGAAATATGAAATATGCTGAAACGGAACGTATCTCCTCCAGTATTCTCCCAAAGCGTGAGGCAAATGACACGTGTGCATATGAGTTAAAAACAAAAAACAATTTTATTTTACAAATGGGAGGTGTTAGTTTAATTCAAACCATGCTCTCATTTAATGTAAAAGCAAAACCTACATGGAACAATTTTGGACATCTGGTAACAATATTGGAAATCTTCTGTAGAAATACCTTTCGTTCATAGGCAGCAAGAACAAAAGCCTGGATCCCCGTCATGTTATGCAAATGTGACTTGCTTTCCACGTTAGTTTATGTATAACAAATGAGATCAGCTCAATGACATTATACAAATGAAACAGCTGGATATTTCAAAGCGGTTCTCAATTGTCAACCCAAACCCCCAAAAAAACACCATACTCTCAAGGTAGATTCTAATATTTAATTGTTGACCTCCATAGCAACACATCACCACACACACACAAACACACACACACACACACTCGCACACGCACACACGCACACACACACACACACACACACACACACACACACACACACACACACACACACACACACACACACACACACACACGAAGAAAATACAATAAAATAAAATAACAATTAATAAAATAATAATTTGACTGTCAGCTTTTCATTTTTGTATTATTCTGCGTATATACTGGCACCGAAGGACATCCATATTTTTTTCTCTAAACAATTAGTACACGCAGCAGGGCGGAGGAGAAGTACAAAAAACGAAAATCCAATTCAACAAGCCCACTATGGTCTGTGACTCCGGAGGCTAACAAGAGAGGGAGAAGTGGAGGAATTCGCAGCCTGTGAGCCTGTGGTCTAGAAGTGTCTCTATATAGATCTACCATTCTGGACTAATTAACAGTTGTATTTTGAAGCATGCGCCAAGGACTGTTGGCTGCGCGGCAGATGTTGCTCCGACGCAGGCATCGAACCGGTCCCCCTGTCTCAATGATGTCCATGCAGAGGCTTAACACGGCGTGCGTCTAAAAGTAAAAAAAAAAAAAAAAGATGAACGCAATGGAAAACAGAATTAACACTGAACATCTTTAACATGTTGTGTGACTAAAGCCCAGAGCTTATATGCATTCCTATGCACGTGGTCAGATGTTGTCAACACTTCACAAAAAACCCCAAATATTCTCGTTATGTCAAAGCCCACAGATGTCACGTAGCTTCTAGCCTATTATGTTTTGTTTCGTTTTCCAATGGGCCAGTAGCATAGCAATTGCACCAAATGTATTTTTTTAGGCATCAATGCAATATTTGAGTGAGGCTGGCACTAGTTTATGATTATGATTATTATTCTTATTATTCTTATTTGTAGTAGTAGTTGTAGTAGTAGTAGTAGTAGTAGTAGTTGTAGTAGTTGTAGTAGTAGTAGTAGTAGTAGTGGTATTCATGGCTGTTAAAGGCCTTCCTTGTGGAAATTACGAGTTGTAGGCTATGGTAATATTATTGAACATAGTCGGTGCAAATGCGTGGGAGGCGTTGGTTTCACGTGATCTCTTCTGTCGACTTCCTATTTTCAAAGACGGAAGCACACAGCGCGAGGTCAGAGGATGTGGTGGCGGCGCGGCGCGGCGCGAGGGGCGCGCGCACCATCTCCGCCTGCGCGCCGCTGAGACAAACGTGGAATACGTCGACTGTCGTCAGAGAAAAAAGGAAAAAGAAAAAAGAAAGGGGGAAGATCCAATGCAGTGCGGTGCGATAAATATATGACGGCCATAAAAGTTTATAGGGTATACATTTTTGAAGGTTAAGAACTAAACGCCTGTAAAGCAAACACGCAGAAGAAGAAGAAGAAGAAGAAGAAGAAGAAGGAGGAGGAGGTGGAAGCAGTGGGAATATTAGAAAAGTTTAAATCTCGCACGATAGCCTAAATATTATCTTATTTGAAGGTCCACATTTTGTCTCAACTCAAGATGTGTTAATCACATGCAAGATGGTGTGAGATACGATACAATACAATGTGTGTGTGTGTGTGTGTGTGTTCAATTGCAGGCTACTGCTTAACCCACGTTTCGCTTAAAATGATTTAAGTATACACACGTGGGCGTGGCTCAACGCTTGATTATCCAATTGAACATGCTAATGTTTACCAATATGTATTTTGTATAATCGGGAACATGTTGCCAGGAAAGTATGGCGCCATGAGTTGCTTTTGCAGATTAGACGTTGGTGGATAAACCATGAAAATCCTTTACTTATATACTTCGGCGATTCCCGTTGTGGGTTTCTGAGTGTAATTTATTGTCTTGTGGCAACGTTTGCTGTCCAACCACCGCTGCCCTCCCCCACCCACACCTGCTTTGCCCTGTGCTTGTGTGTGTGTGTGTGTGTGCGTTTGACAGGCAAACCCCACTGTTGTTATTGGTCCTAGCCTCCCTTTGTCTCACTTCCGAAATGGTGCATCCTAACAGCGGGGCCATAAAACGTAACAACAAAACACATCAGCAAGCCGCCAGACGTCTGAGATAGTCGACTCCTAATGTCATTTTACAACCCAAAGGCCACGGTTCTGTAGCACGTCATGATATGAGCTTTACTGGGTAGTTCGCGCAATTTTCGCACCAAATATATATTTTTTTAAAGCAGCATATAGCAAAGAATTCTGGGCCTGCATTGAAAATAGAACTCTCGGGCCAAATGGAAAATCTTATGTTAACTGCGCCATTGAGGAATGTTTTACTTGTGTGTTAATGATGAGCATGACTCGATAGTTATTTCCTTCTGTGTAATTTTCAGAGGTGATAATCCGGGATTTTGAGAGGAAAGATCGTATGTTATCCATATTGTTTTCACCAAAAACCATAACTACTAATTAGGTTATATGATATATCAGGTATATAAAAGCATTGTTTGATTTTATGCGTTTTTATAATGATTCTTCTTATTTTATTATTTACTATTTATTATTATTTTACTATTATTTTATTATTTTACTTTTATTATTTAATATTTATATTTATATATTTAAAATGTTCATTTGATATTTTCATTGTTATATATCATTACATTATATTGTATCGAGAGAATAATAGCAATAATTTAGATTTTGTCATATACTATTATTAGTATTTGGGCTATAATAATAATAATAATAATAATAATAATAATAATAATAATAATAATATAGCCTTTTTCTGTAGATTTTTCTTTTAAAGGAAATACAACTATTTAAATAATAGTATTCATTAATTCATTTATTTTTCTTTCAAATGCCCAATACAGGATATTGATTTCGTTTAGATTTTTAGAAGAGTAGGCTTAAAGCATATATTTGTTTGCGATTCATAAATTTAATTCACCTAATTAAATTAATGTAAACTATTTAAAGAGCATCGGGATAGATCTTTATTTTATTTGTTGCATTACAAAACAATCCAATTTCGGTTTCATTTTTCTTATGAACAGTGGCCACTTGGTGGCACTCTTGCTCCGTCAAATATAGGTTGGGCCGGCTCAGGCAGAGACGGGGGAAGGGAGTTGGATGTAATTATAGGTAGAGACGCGTTACTGTAGGCACTGATAAAAGACAGTAGAAGGTTAAACAAGGCTTTCGCAATCTTGATTTTAACATTTACATTTAACTTAATTTGACGTCAACTGTCGTTCGTAGACAACACAATAGATACAACAACTACAACAATAGGAAAAACATAAAAAACAGAGATATACGCTAACTAATAATCTACATATGCTTTTAATTAATCTATATTTAAACCCAATTATGGCCAGATCTGAACTGCAAAACAATCCAAGTGGTTTTCATATTGTGGCCCACCTCCTAAGTTGAGAGTGAACATCCCCCCTTTGAATAAGAATATGCCTATTACAGTTTTCTATGAGGCGATGCAAATGTCTTTTATATAAATATACAAAATGGGAAGATGGTTTATATATTGTGAAGTTGATGCGAGGGTCAAAGCAGACTTAGACACGGTCACGTTGGTTGTGGTGAAACACGATTTGCAATGCTTTTCTCAGTATGCCTTGTAACTTGCAAACACCATGTAAAAGGCTTATCAGATTACTGTTAAAATTGCCATATGTGTTCATTGGTTTAGTCACAAGATTCTATCGATTTATTGGAAAACCTATATTCCGGGAAAGAAAACTAATTACAGCAGGCGTTATTATAAATCTAAACTCGCAATACTCGAATGTACAAATAATCTCTCATGTGTCTTCTATTAATGTGTGAGCGTTATCTGGTTTGTTTTCCGCGTCTGTGCCGTTACATTAAAACAAAACAATTTATAGTTTGACGTTTAAATGATCAAAGTCTCCTTTTTAACGTGGAAATTGAGAGGAGCGATATTTTCCATGTTTTTTAGATACATAGGCCTAACACACAATGCACAATGCATTGTGCAAACCAACGTACACCTGCTTTGTAAATACCAATGAGTAAATATTTAGGTACAGGGGTTTCATATTGGCCACGGGTGGCATATAGTGTGCTGTGCAGTAGGCCTTTACATTTACTATAAGCCATTGCAATAGCTAACATTTAAGGGTCAAGTGACTATTTTACAATGTTGATTTTTACATGGATTGGTTGTTACAGAATGTCCAACACCGACTTAACATCTCGTTATTCGGGTCTAATATAGGTTTAGGGCTAGATATACTGTAACAATTGTCTTCACTGAGCCCAGTCTTCGAACCCATGGCCCTTCATATAATGGCGAGGGGCCGTATGTAAAACACAACTAAAATGACAATTAAATCCGTAGATATTTCAATGCGGCTGAAATGAGCTTCGAGTGAGGCGTTTACTGCCTTCGGTCGAGGCACCTCGTAAAACCCTAACTGCTTTTTTGATGCACGACGTAAACAACCAAACACTGCCCCGGCGTTTATGGCATTTTATAGTTTTTTAAGCCATTTACAGACACTTTCTCCATTAACATCAGATGCAAGAGCACGGGAGCAACCCCGCACGAATACAACATCCTCCATGAGACCGGCCTCATCTCCGTATAAAGCTGATATTTCGAAAAGTATACGTTGATCAAAGTGGTACATCAACGGCCATTTAATTGAAAAACTGGGAAAAACTGAAGCTGGACCGGCTGCGCGGGAAAAGAGCGCTTGACCGCTGTTCAGTTGTAAAGCCTCCATTACGTCTATAGTGGCCCTACTTGTTAAAAGCGACACCAATTAGAAAAAGGCGAATCTCCATCGCTGATTGTATTCTCGCTCTCTCACGCACACAAACACTGCCTCTCTCGCTCCTCTTCCATGACATTTTCGTTGCCAGTGCGGGCTGTTAATTCTCAGGGATCTGTGGTTGAAAAAAAAAAAAAATCGAGTAAGATGCTCACATGTTAATGCGAGCAATCTACCGCTCTCCCGATTAGCCACTGCTACAAAAAAAAAAAAGAGCAATGTATTTTTTCTCTTGAAGGAGTCCTTCAGGAGAGGAGTGTGGGCTTAGTTGGTGAACAGGGAGGGGGGGAGTAAGGGGGCTTGATCGGATGCAAAGCGGCAGAATTCTCATTAAGTTTCTCCCCCCCTCGCTTGAATATATTAATCCTGCACATATTCTCACCCCTCCCTCCCCACCATTCTCCCTTCTGCACCCCCTTGCATCCCTACTCTCCGCGGCCCCTCGTTTCTCCCCCACTCAGTGTTTCTCTCTTTCTCTTTTCACCTCTTTTCTCATTCTCTCGCTCTTCGCATCACATACGCGCAGAGCGCAGAGAGGAGACCGAGAGATTCGACGCGAGGGGGAACACTTGGTGAGGGGAAGCCAATGGGATGAAGAGTTGATAATAGATGCAAATTATCGCTGAAACAGACACCGGCAAAAAATATGAAACAACTCATTTGCAGAGGAGTAAATCACGGAAAAAACGTTTGAGAGCAGGCATCCGCACTATACCGGAATTGTGATGCGTACGAGCCCTTCCTCTTCTTCCTCGCTGGAGATTTTATGGAATCGGCGTGATTGTTGTGGCTGGCTACCGTCATTCACTTCACAACCGGCGTGTTTGTTGTGGTCGGGAAAAACACAACGTTGAAACAAACCGGTGGTCTTCCTTTTGTATGCTTTTGTATCTTTCTCTGCTGAAACAGTCACGACCAAAAGAAAATCCCACATTGCAAATTTTTACTTCTCAATCTCCTAACGATAAAATAACGACTCTATAAAAACAACTCCACGATGAGTTCATATTTTGTCAATTCACTCTTCTCTAAATACAAAAGTGGGGACTCGTTACGTCCAAACTACTACGAGTGCGGCTTTGCACAGGACCTTGCTGGCAGCCGACCCACAGTGGTTTACGGCCCAGGCTCGGGGGCAACTTTTCAGCACCCTCCGCAAATCCAGGACTTTTACCACCACGGCGCCTCGACCCTGCCCAGCAATCCATACCCACAGAGCCCATGCGCGGTCACATGCCACGGCGAGCCGGGTAACTTCTACGGATATGACGCCCTCCAACGCCAGACGCTTTTCGGGGCTCAAGACGCGGACCTGGTGCAGTATAGCGACTGTAAACTCAGCGGAGCGCCCGGACTAGGTGGAGATGACGCCGAAGGAACCGAGCAGAGCCCGTCGCCGACCCAGCTCTTTCCATGGATGAGACCGCAAGGTACGGACATTTGCTCCAATAATAACGACACATACCTTTCGCTTGCAAACTTTGCCAGCATACTGCGTTGATATAAGAAAAAAAAAAGGAATTTGCCTCCTGCGAACGTACCGAGGGAGCGCAGATAATGCCCCTACTTCGCCTCTCCACTACGGCTAACATAGTGGAGGATGTCGGGGAGGGAAAAGTCAGACAATGTGTAAACCAGCTTTGCCAGAGCAGCTCTTAGACCTCTCGTATTTACGGTGTTCCGCAAGTGAGACAATGTGAGTTTATGGTTTTATTGGGAGCACCAAAACTTGCAAATGAGTTTAGGGTTTAATTGCCCCTGCTATAGGGTCCTGGCTCCACGCTGACCGGGACACATCGACACACACACACACACACACACACACACACACAGGGCACCTGGAAAGAAGGGAGGGTTCGAGATAGGGTTCTTTTCTGTCTAAAAGGTTTGTTTAACATTCAAATAATATACAAGAGGTTGATCAGCTGTTTTACGTCGTATATCACACTTGGAGGGCCTATAGACCTATAACGATATAATAACACCAACAAACACACGTGAAACTGTTGGGTACATAGGAACGAGCGCATCGTTTATGTATCCTCTTTCATGGACACGTTTACGCACCTCGTATCTAGTTAACACCCGGGGAAAAGTTTTACTGATTCATTTTTACGACTTTACTGTGGTCCCGTAGACGTCAACGTTGGTGCTTTCGCCAAGTCTTAAGCGGGGGAAGCCGCAGTAAGCCTGTTCGTATCAGTGTAGCCTTTAAATCTTTTCACATCTAGGTGTGGGGTCGGAAAGGGAACCACGTTTTGCTCTGAACTCTACACTATATGTTTACGACTGTTGCGTCACAGATCTTACAGTTATTGTGTGTACATAATATCAAATATGTATAGTAAGCCTATATTGTTACAAGTGGATTGCTCAAACACGTTTCCTATTTCATATCTGTATCCAGTTGAACTGTGGCGACTATGAGCCTTTAACAATATAGACATTTCGGATGTTAGCGATCGTTCAATGTCTTTATAAAAACAATCAATCAACCGAGACTATGGCAATGGCGAGAATATACATACATATATGAGACCCGGAATGCGTTGAAGTGCAATAGCAGGCGATATAGGATAGCAGACAATTTTCTTAGATGGATGTGTTACAGCATGTGGTTGTATTCGGCTTTGCAAATGCTTGCAATATAATTGATGGGGATTGCGTGGCTTACAGTAAACAATAGGCTACTTTGGCATTCGTGGATTGCCATGCTCCTCGCTTGTGCAGGGTCCTATTGCTGGGTGTTACATCAAACTCATGATACAAGTTATGATTCATTTGTACGTTTTTACTCAAACTATACCTCCAACTCACCGGCATATATTCTCAATTGACTTAGGGCGGGCGAGCAGTAAAGTGTGTGGTAAATATCAGGATTAAAATAAATGTAATATATTAAAAATGTAATCCAAACAGGAAATACAAACTATGAAAGGATTCGAAACAACCCTTTGTGGTGGACCATCGCCATACTTGAACTGCTTTGGACTATACGGTTTTGCTGATATTGCTGATATTTATGTTCAATGAATATAATAGACCAATAAAACATTAAAGACATATACAACAATATAGGCCTGTCTCAGGCAGATCTAAACTCTAATGTAGGCTAATATTAATACAATTACAATGAAAAGCACAACGCATGAGAGGACCAATTTCTCGTCAACTTGTGATAGTTTATTTGGGCTTCCGCTTTTGACCAATTACGGAGGCTACAGCTGATTTGTGATGTAGGCTTGTTTATTTGAGAGTCATGGGCTTGTGTGTATTCGGGAAAACACCAATATTGCCCCTTAATAGTTTAATCCAGCTATGTGATTATTAACTATAGCATAACATGATAAGACTATTTTTTTGGTGCACATCATAAATTATTGTCTGACATTTGATCAACAACATGTAACACAGTATCTGTCAATTAAGTAGACCTTTGATGTCCAGGCAATTAAAAGTTAGACGTTGCCCCGTTAAATAAATGGTGAAAAGTACCGCCAGGGCAAATTCCCCTCACTCGTGTGTTGTGCGTCCAGAAGCAATAGTTGTTGGCTGTTGTTGATCAATTATTCAGTTGTAGATATCTTCTTAGCTTCTAGCCAAGGCGGACAACACATGCATAGGTCTACAGGACAACAATGATAACCTCACTGACTATACCTGAGCTTTGACTATTTAATTTGGCTTTCTCGCTCTGTCTAGTGTTTAATCGAGACATATTGCCCACAGTTAAACGTTATATATCATTCATAACTTCATCATTTGTATGCAAGAGTGAACTTTAATATGTTTCAGTTGTTAGTGCTTTACAATTGTACGTGTAAAGTATAAGCTATGTTTTAAAACTGTGTTGAGTTTGAAATGAAGTGGACTAAACGGGACTAAAAACTTCCGAGGTGGCAATTTGATATTTCACACTCATCATGTTACACGCTCTCCATATATGTCTCCATTATCTATCCCTGTCTTTGCCTAGTAGCTGCGGGCAGGAGGCGAGGCCGACAGACATACAGCCGCTATCAGACCCTGGAGCTGGAGAAGGAATTCCTTTTCAACCCCTATTTGACCCGAAAGCGCCGCATCGAAGTGTCCCACGCCCTGGCACTGACGGAGAGGCAGGTGAAAATATGGTTCCAGAACCGGCGGATGAAGTGGAAGAAGGAGAACAACAAGGACAAGTTCCCTAGCAGCAAGAGCGAACAGGAGGAAGTGGAGAGGGAGAAGAGGGAGAAAGAACTGAGGGACAGCGCCGGTGGCGGGGGAGGAGGGGGCGCGGGCAGCGTCGCAGGGACGGCAGGGTCGCAGTCTTCCGCCAGCGACGAATGCTGTGACAAGGACAGCAAACAAATGTAGAAAAAACGTTGGGAGAGTAGGAGCAATTAAATATCATGTGAGTTGTGAGTGTATAAATCACAGACTGTATCGAGGGGGGGGGGGGGGGGACTGAAGGCAGGGCAGATTTTTGTCATACAGTGCGAGGCCGTTGGACTACTCAAGTTAAAGTTTCAAGAATTTATGAACTTAAGTCCGCAGAAAGGCGACTTCGCTGGACATGACTGTATAGGACCTTGTGCTTGCTTGGAGACGTAAAAACCTTCTTGACTAAGGGAAATGAACGAAACAAGCATTTGTACTTTTGAACAATTCGTGTAAAAGTGTAGGGCGCAGAGTCAAATACACACACCAATATAGTCTCTAGAGTCTAATACAAACAAAACAAAACAAAAAATTAAGTAAAAAAAATAGTTTCCTTTCTTTGTGGAACAATTATCGTGAAAACATTTCTATATTGTTAGAAAATGATCATTAACAATTTTATCTTTGGCAGCTGTATAGTTTTTAAGTTATGATGGTGCACTTTTTACTGTTCTTCTCACTTATGTGGTTGTTGTTGTTATGAAAGTGATAGATGACGACTATAATATGATGACTTATGAAAATTCCAACAACATGAAACTGCCTATTTATGCCGTTTTAGTAGACTATGTATTTTCTCTTTTTTACACTTAATGCCCTTACTTGTTTTTTGGTTCTTTTGATCGGTGGTGTTTGTTTATGTTCTCTTACTTTTCTCTCTTTGGGTAAAAAGCATGCGCACAGTGCAAATAAAGAATATTCATAAAAAGAAAAAAGAGAGAATAACTGTAATAAAAGTGTCAACGTCCCCTGTCAATTTAACTTGACGTGTGTATTTCCTGCACCTCTCTTGGTTTTTGGCACATGACGAGGCTGTAAATTGTCTCATGCCATTTGGGCTATACGTTTTGGTTACAAAATGAATCAAACAATTCATAAAGATAGAAATAAATCGATACATAAAGTAAAATATAAAGAAGGAAGGGACGTTTCTTCCTAACGTTCTTCTTGCAGTAGATGTGCAGTCACCAGTCGTGCGCTAATCTGTCAGCACGCCGACTGATAAAACCGTTCAGTTCAAGAGGCCGACTCAAACTGATATCCGAAATTAAGTTTTTAACCCCCCCCGCCCCCCCCCCCCTTCTCATCACAAGCATTGCCTTATTGATGTGTTCGCCCAGGTCATCGCTTCAACAGTTGGAAAGTCAAGTATTTTATGAACGTGATGCAGAGGACGTCGTGTGGTCAGTGTGTATTTGTGGCGTCAAGTTGTTTCCATATGGCTTGATAGAAAGAAAAAAAAATGTAAATGTTATGGGGATTAGCCACAACCACAACCGGACGCATTATCATTCTGTCTCTCACCTGGTGGAGAATTTTGTTTTTTTCTTCTCATAGACCTTCGGACTTCCGAGAGGTAAAGATTCACTCTTTACCTCTCGGAAGTCCGAAGGTCTATGCACGATACGTTAGATCCTGACTTCAGGCAAAATCCAAGTACATATTGCAAAATAACAAAATAGCAATTTGGTATTCTGATTTTAAAGGAGGCATTTTCGACTGGAAATGTTAAGGATATATGTTTCTCCCAGTGAGACGGTGATCAACCGCAGCTATGGATTCAATGTTTGCTCTTTTCAGTGTCCTACTTTTAGGTCCTGATGACGAATGAATGACGACTCACATTTTTAATCATTTGGTGAACTTTAAAAAAATCCAAATGCAAAACATAGATTCTAATAGTATTTGATCCCTTGCTGTACTTAGAGGGCGAACTTGAGGGTTGACAATGTCATATTGTTTTAGGAAATGTGTATTCATACACATGTCCTCCCTTATTTGGGAGGACAAACAAAATAAAAGTAAATAAATAAATAAAGCAAAATAAGTGAGTCAATGAAATCTGAATGATACGGTTCACAGACATATTTATACAACATGATGGAACTACTCCGAGAACTGTATGTCACATTAGCACCTCCTACACGTGCTATCTAAAGACTACCCCCTGTTTGCTCAACACTCACACGTGTTCTTCTGGGATATATGCAACACTAATTCCACAAAATAATATTGGGGTATCCTGTTTTATTTAGGGAAGCATGAATAATAATAATAATAAATAATGATCATAATCACAATCATAATCATAATGAATAATAATCAAAAAATACCTCCATGGTCTTTCTCCAAGAGGATATGTAATCAGTCGAGTACAGAGACAAGTCGCAACAGCCTTACACGATATCCACGGCCTCAAGGTGTGTCTGGTGCACCTTACCATACACTCAGAGGTGACATTGAAGTATAATCAGGCTGGTCGTCCACTTAAAAGGCTTAAAAAATGGTGCCGCGACGTCGTTCTACTGGTCGATCACTTTGATATCATAGCTGTTCAGATCTCATAGTCAGCCTAATTCAGCAAAAGATGACCAAAACATTGAGCCTACGTAGTCAGGTAAGCCTTGATAGCTATATACAATATAGTTGGTACAGATATGAAATAAATGAAAGGTAATCCAACATAAAAACATACACAGAACAACATACAGTGGCATCACTGTGAGCAACAATGGGGAAAACGGCCAACGTCATGCTTTAACTTAGCATGACGTGACTTATATGTTCCACTTTTTCTGTAATCAGCCATCAAAAGTAGCCCTGCCATTGGCCGCCCTATAGCGAGTTCATTAAAGGGAAAACTAAGGCCAAAACAAAAGTGTCTTTCTTACGTTCCCATACCCCCGCCAGCATGTTCCGTTCTGCTGTATCCTATGTGACTAATGTTGCCCGGGGAATTGCTCTCCTACTCCCTGTCTATATATAGGCTATCTGTACATCTGTCAGTTGCACACATTTTTCATGTAGTCTAATGTTCTGTTAAGTAGGCTCCGATGTTTTTTTTCTTATTATTTTCCAACAACCAAAATGAATGCAGGCTACAAATAGGATACAACGTTTTCCATTAGGCTGTTTCTGTAACTCCCGGTCAGTTGGTTATTGGGAGATCTTTGGAGGAATATTTGGAGGTTACCACAATAATGTATGTTATCGATGCACACAATTTTATATTTGCTATGCCGTAAATTGGCTGACTGGGCAGACCTTGGTCGCTTTACGCACTGTACTGGTCTACTTTGCTCATTCACGCGTTCAAGCGGTCACTCGGTGCTGCGTGTTGCGCATTTCCCCCCGGGGCCCGAGCCTTGCGCAAACCAAATCGGCCATTGGACATCTTGACATCACATGGAACTCCGTCACGTGGCCCCTGAGGAGAGACAGCAATGGGAGGGGGGACGGAATGGGTGAGTTTTTGTGGAAATGTAGACAGTAATACCCAGTCAATAATTCACACTACCTCGTAAAAAGTCGACATTTAACCACCCCGGGCTTGCAAATCATCGCCGCGAAATTATGAGTTCGCTGTACTACGCCAACGCGTTGTTTTCTAAATACCAACAAGCCGCCGCGAGTTGCTCCGTGGTGTTCCCTAACGCACTGAGCGCCGGCACCTTTCCAGATTCTTGTCCAACTTCATCGTGCACCCTCGCTTCCAACTCCACGCGAAGTGGTTATCATCATGTCACCAATGGAGGAAACGGCAGAGAGTTCCCTCCTTGCTCGCCGTCATTAGTTTCATTCTCTAGACTGCATGGAAGCAACGGGAACAGTATACCATCAATTCTTTCCCCCAGCCCAGAAATGTATTCAGTCGGAGGCGAGGCTGTGTCCTATGGGCAGGGTGCCGGTTCGCTGAGCTCACTGCACGGATCTCTGTTTGACCGGCACTCCGACGGTCAACAACTGGGCTCCAGGACCGCAGCTCACTCAGACTCGGGCTTCGGGAAACAAACATCCTCCGACGACTACCATTTACTTTCCGAAGACAGTCTACGCATTTACCCCTGGATGCGAAGCTCAGGTAAGGGGAGTATAGCCTCAACGACACGGCTAAACCGGCCTATATACGTACTCCACGGGGGGAGGGGGGGGAATTCAGAAATATTTCAACTTGGAAGGGTCTGTCCATTCCAGTGACGAGAATAGAATGTGACACAATGTGATGTGTGCGTGGATGAAACATAGGATAGGCGAAGAAGCGCGCGTTAGCTCAACCCGATAATTACGTTAAACGGTCTTTAAACTGCTGGCCCCGTTGCGGAGCGGCCGAGGCCGGGAGCTGAAGCATGCCAGTTTGTTTTTACGACCACTCCCTCCTCTCCCCCTCCGTGTCCGTTATCTCTCCCTTCTTCTCCCGCTCCCTCCTTGCCGGCCAGCAGATCTTTTATGACTCTCAACCTCTATAAAGTCATATAATTTAGGACTTGGTGAATATTTATTAGGCGACACTGTATTTTCTTTATAAATAAGTCTACCAATCCGATTATTTTCAATTTAAAAGTGTCTGCTTCCATTGGTTGGTGGAAAATAATAATCCAGGGCACATGCTTTTCCTGCGTTTACTAATCCGTGGAGGCAGTGGCAGCATTTTGGTGAATTCGATTTTTTTACTTGTGAACCTTTTGTATGTGCTATCCAGTTAATGGCCTATTGTCGCACTGCCAGAGCGATCCCTCAGCACTATAAATTACTAGATAGGTTTGATGTCTGCGATTGTGAAAGCGTCTTTGTGTCTCTGGTAACAGTGAATGGAGGGCTGCTTTGCGATATGGCTGAATTGGAGCAGCCTCCAGACCACAACAAACCAACAACAACAACATCAGTCATGGCCTCTGAGGCTTAACTTAGAGTCATGCATATTAGAAACAAAGAATGCACATACACATTTATTTCTGTTGGCTATTGCTAATGAAAAATGTTTTTCTTTGCAAACATTCATGCGTCAAAGTCAGATTACATTGTAAATCGTTGCGCACGTGTGTGTCTGTGTGTTGGTGTCTGTTTCTATGCAAGAGTGTGTGTTTATATAGCCTATGGTGTAGCCTATAGTGTGCGTTTTCCATTGCGTGTGTTTTTGCCTTTGCAGAAAATCAGTGAACCCGGCATCATAACATGGCGGTCATTCTTGACGTTGCATCAATACAGTCTAGGCCTGTGCGTGCGTGTGTGCGTGTGTGTGTGTGTGTGTGTGTGTGTGTGTGTGTGTGCGTGTGCGTGTGCGTGTGTGAAAATGTTGGGGAAATTAAGATACTTTCGTAGTTATCTCTTTGACAATAATTAATGGGTAGGCCTATAATAAGTTTAATAAATTCTCAATCAGAAAATGGATAGTGATTAACCTAAAGTACGTGAATGTAAAAACATATATTAACAGGCACGGGCAAAATAAATCATGTGTCTCAAAGATTTATATGTTATTCTTCTTTTTCCTCGCTTGCCTGCATGCTAGAGACGGACGTAATATGTGAGGTTGCGCTCGTATGCGTGCGCACCGCGGACACAGCCTCCCCGTGACAGCCACCATAATGAATTTACTGATTTTAATTTAGATCAAATTCCAGTCCGGGCGTTCGATAGAAATTGAAGGGAGGTCGAGAGTGATTTCAGAGTCCAAAGCCGTTAATCTTTGATCGGCGGCCAGAAAAACACCCATCTCCCCTCGAAGTGAAATAAATAATTGTGGAAAAAGAATGTATATTTTCCTCAACGTACACGTACATATATTTGCTCTACTTTAAGTTACTGCTATCTTTCTTTCCTCTCTGTCCTTACAGTGCAAGGGAGGCACGCATAGGAGTGGAGGACTAAGCACAATGGAGTTGTTTGTTTTGATCGGATCGTTGCACGCACAGAATGAGAATTAAAGCTCAAACTATTTCCGTTATTTCAAAGCATTTGTCGTCGACAGAGCGAGTGCAGAAAAAAACGCAAACGTTGATGCGTGAGGATTGTCTTTTAATCCTCTCTTTCTGTTTCTGCGTTCAATCTTGTGCACTAAGTACCCCTCTACACTGAAAAGTGATACGTCGCTCCGCAGTCGAGAGGAAGTGACAATCACAAACACGTACACACACTTGCACGCACGCACACACGCAGAGACGCGCGCGTTAACACAGATCAGACTCGCAAACACTCACTCACTCATTCACACATTATTCCTACTGCTTTTAATAAAAGTGTGTGTGCGTAACGTGCGGGCAGACACACACACACACACACACACACACACACACACACACACACACACACACACACACACACACACACACACACACACACACACACCCACGCACGCTCACAGGATACACCCACTCGTGGTGCCACACACCCACTCACATACGATCACAATCACAGCAAACCCCTGCAAGAAAATGGAACATTCCGTCTGCCTCCAGATCCCTGAGCGGAAATAGTTATAAACTCACAGATCGAAAGGCGAAACCTGGTGAGCAATAAAAGAAAATGCCCTGTTTCAGAAGGCAGTCGAGACGGGAAAATGTTCTCACTTGAAATTATGAACTTAGATTAATATTATAGGCCAGTTTAGAAAGAGCACATTATGACCTTGAAAAATAATTTACAACGTGAATACTCGTCTGATCTGGTGGAGAGTCATTCAATAGTGGTATCGTGATAGCTTCTTCGAATTCTATGAATATTTGAATATTAGTTCATAGATATGAATGATAGATTACGTTGACTTGTACAAAGTACTCATTTGACTTTTGTCTATCTGGATTTGAGTGGTTGTAGCACTTCCATTCTGTAGCCTATATGTAAACAAACCCAGCAACTGAGCAGCATCCTTGGAAAAAAAAAAGCACAAAGCACATTGATCTATGTATCACTCAATTTATTTAATAATACAACACACACGCATACGCATACGCACACACACACACACACACACACGCACACGCACACGCACACGCGCACACGCACACACACACACACACACACACACACATTGGGAGGGAGACAGACAGAAAGGATAGGCTGAGGCTGAGCTAGGCTGATAGACAGAAAGACAACCAGACAAGGGAGTAATAGATTTCTAATGTTTTTCTTGTTTTCTTGTTGGCTGATGCTCGTACTGCTTCTCCTCAAATTGTCATTTCCTCTAAGAAATAAGACGGAAAGAACAAAGAACACAACAACACACTCATTTATAGGATAAAAGTCTAGTGTATTTGTTTTAATAGTGTAATTACTGCTGAAAACATTTACAGATCGAAAACCAATGAAAACATTTGTATTTGTACATAATACCACATTTTTAAAGGACTTACACACACACACACACACACACACACACACACACACACACACACACACACACACACACACACACACACACACACGCACACACACATGTTCAAATAACTTGTGTAGCATCTACCTGTGGCATCATCTTTCGACGACATACTACAGAAACACACTGTGCAAGAGAATGTGATGGAAATATATTATTTAATACGGGCTCAAATGCTTACATTCTGACAAATATTTCCACATGTCTATTCTCTCCCTCTTCCCCATATGTAGCCTACAGGTATATTTGTGAGGCCTACTAGTATGGTTGAATTGTTTTACTCGTCAATACTGTTATGTGTCCTGTCCGGTTGATAACCTGCGCTTTTTTTTTTTACATTACTGTGGCAGGTGCAGATAGACGGCGGGGCCGGCAGACGTACACTCGCTACCAGACGCTGGAGCTGGAGAAAGAGTTCCATTTCAACCGCTACCTGACGAGGCGGCGGAGGATAGAGATAGCCCACACGCTGTGCCTCACCGAGAGGCAGATCAAAATTTGGTTTCAGAATCGGAGGATGAAGTGGAAAAAAGAGAACAAGACGAGTGGAGCGAGTTCACCTCTCACGGTCGAGGTAGCAATCGGTGAAGAGGGAGAAGAGGAGAAGAGCTTAACGTGAAGTGAAATAACGTGTTTAGAACTTAACGTTTGTACTGAATATATGAACAACTAGCCTTAGAAGGCCCAGCACTTACAAATCCCACTTTAAAAAAAAAAGTATTATTATTGTTTCTCATATTGTTCACATAGTCATATTATTCCTTCTTTTGCAGTGCTCACATTCAGGGTCACAACCGTTCTAAAGACTAAGAACATCTTCACAATTGTCAATATAAAATATAAATATGTATGAGATTGTTAACATATTGGTGATACCGAATCTCCGTATTTGATTGTGGACCATGCACGTTTAACACGACTTATTTTCAGAAAGGCCTTAGGTTTGTTGTGAATAAATATGACTTCTATTTTCTTTATTTTTTTATGTTGAACACGATTTTACACGGGGAAAGCGGAACAGTACACTACCTATCATTTGCATTGTTTTAATCCTTAAATTGTTGTGTTGTTTTTGTGGAAAAACTAGTCTAAGTGAAATAAAAGACTATCCAAGTCTTATTTCTGTACATTTCTTTTTCTTTTTTAGCACATCCCAATAGCATACCCACTACGGGTTTCTTTGATCTTCTCACAAATAGCTGTTTTCTTTCGTTTTCATTTCGACTAATTTGACTTCTTCCTTTAGCCGACTAAAAGGTTACAGGACTTTATATTTTCATGAAGTCAATACATAATACATATGTATACATAAGTAGGCCCAGGCTACAAAATTAAATACAGGAAAAGAATATGTCAGACATATAAGTCAAATAGGCCTACCAAACAAACATTTGCAATAAGTTTAGATAACTTTCAGGTTTTACCGAGAAACAAGACAACCACGACTACATATTTGGCTGTAAAACCATATAGTTGGAGCAAAATATCATTTTAGTAAAATATGCGTATAGTGTCGTAATGTGGTGTTGGAGTAGCTAATGTTTTTCGTAGATTATAGTAAATATCTAATATTTTGTGGCCACTGATAACACCTGCGCTGGCTGATAAGCACGTTTGATGCTAAAACAAAATCAAATTCGTATTGCGTTTCCCCACTACGTTCAACAAGTCATGTTCGACGTAAAATAGGTCACCGAACGGACGAATCAAATAGATCAGCTGGAACACCAGTAACTAGTTAGGCTAACTTGCGTGCATATGTAACCTCAACACACACACGGCAAACTACAATCATTGTACATTTACCTGAACGGATAACCTGACTCCTTCGAACATAACGTATAGGCCTTATATGGTCGACAAAACAACAACTGGGTCCACATATCCGCGGATTTCATCTTGTGTCACACTCTGTGTCGCAGTGTGAGAGAATAACAATCCTTAAGCGAGTCCTGTGAACGAATAGTGCTGTGCTATATGCGGGGTCTATAGGAGTCTGCTCTAACGCCTTTTATTGCACGTATGAAAAGGCCGGAAACAGCCATAAAAGCCCAAACCCAAAAAGAACAGACGGGAAGACCATCTACGGCGAGCCTGCGTTTTTTATTGTCACAATGCAGACTGGCTGCTGTTGTCTGCTCTTTTTTCCCCCATTAATTGGTAACATTCTGCACAGAGGAAACACCATATCCGAGGAACGCAGCCTGGGGTCCAGGAATTAGACTCAGCAATCAGCAATCCAATTTCAAACGGAAATATCAGTCTAGTCCTGCATGTAATTGTAGGCCTATTAAGTAGGCTAATAGGCTGGCGCATCTCAGCTTTTTGGGCCTACAGTGCCTTGGAAACTTTAACGTTGAAATTCATTATTTTAGGTAAGGGCTACAAGAATCACGCCTGACTCTATTTATATTAACAAAGCGGGAAAGGAAACAAAAAAACCCCAATTTGTTTAAATATAACCTGTAGATCTGTACTATCTGCAGATGATGTTTTAGATATGTGTCTTGGGCATCTAGATTTGCAAACGTTTTCTTACTTGCGGGTCTGACTCAATTGTCCTCCTGCAGCATCCCCGGCATCTTTAAAAGGTCAGACGACGCATTGCCGCATTGCGAAAAGAGAATTCACTTTATCTATTGCGCACAGGCGATGGTGGACACATATAATAGTAGGCCTATAGTGGGGGGGGGTTTTCTTGCGACCAGATCGAACTCAAATCTTGTTTGTTACATTTTGTTTTTTATTATAACGTCTAGCCGTATAGCAGCCCCAATAGACATGCGTTTGAATGTGTATTTTCCTACATGTAGTTGGAAACTAAGCTCCTTTACTTTGAAATACTTCGTTGAAATCTTCATTATCACTCGTTGGAATAATTTGAAGGGATCTGATTCATTTTTTTTTTCAGAATTCGATCTTTCTGACTGCTTTGCATACAATGACAAAATATCCATGCTCTCTTAAATGTATATTTCCGTATTTTGTCAGTGTGGATTGATTATGCACGCATGTTTGTTCAATGTATGTCTTAACCTTATCATTTGAAATATAATCTCGAAATGTAGCATTGCTGACTGCTCAAAGGTGTTGTTGACACATGAACACCACGTTGCTATTACATTGCTAATGTGTCAATTCTGTACATAAATAGACATTCATGAACAATGTGTCGCCTTTTAGCAAGCATAGGCCTACATAAGCTACATAAACATCATGAGCATAGGCTATTTAACATGTATTCTAAGACAAATACAACAAATCATTTCGGCTACATGAAGAAGGAAAGTCGTCGAAGTAGGCCTATGTGTTTTATGTGTCAAAGGTTTAACATAAAGGATTGTTATTCCTTAAATAAAGAAGCGCTTAAAGAGCTTAAATAGAGAAATACTACTTGCCCATTGCCTTCAATTGAACACAAATACACCTAATACTTTACCTTAGCAAATATCGTCTAGCTAGATAATCCCACAAAGAGAATTAATGTCACACAGGAGATCTGTTTTTGTCTGCTTGTTTTCTCTTTAAAGAAAAGAAAATGGCGACACAGAGAGAGAGGAGAGCAAGACCTTGCTTATAAAAGCACTACACGAAGAAATGCAATAAATTCCATGTTGTTTTATGAAAATTTACAACTTTGTGATAGAACTTTATGAGTGGCCGTGTGCCGGGATTGGCCAACGGGCTGGTCATGTGGATAGGCTTAACGTGAACATGAACTTTTTATGATTTCCCAAGTGACTATATTGCTGCATTCCTTTTGGCCAGCCACCCTTTCTTCTTGCAGTGGTTTAGCTTATCCGCCATTGCCTAAAGCCCTTTATGCATTGAAATAATTCAAAGGAATCAAGATTTTTCAAAGAATAGGAGGGCTGCGCACACATCGGAGAAGATATAGGGGAGGTGAGTGAGTGACTGGGAAACGCTCATGTCTTCTCCGTGGAGCGCGGCAGCCCCCCTTCTGTTGACTGGGACATGCCTCCTCCTCGACGGCTATGGCTTCGGATCTCCATCTCGCAGAGCCTATGTTAATGTGGCGGACCGTGATTGGGGTAGTAGTGCCGCGGCGATGTGAAGCGAAAACGTTGCAGAGAAACTCCGGGCATCCCCGGGGGGCTCATAGTAATGTATTATTAAAAGAATAAATTGACTCCGTTTCCGCGGGGAACGGCGAAGATGAAGATGACGGTGAAGAAGATGATGATGATGATGATGATGATGGGGGTATAATGACGAAAACGTCTCCGCGCCAACCGCTACACTACACTGTGTACCACGGTTTGGGCTTTTTGGTGTCTTCACTCGATGCGTGTTTGGCCGAGCGGCTGTTGGCGGACAGACAGAGACGGCAGGGATGCCCTTAACCAGTCATTACCGCGGGCTGCAGGTCTGCGAAGGGCCCACGGTGCAGCTGTCCGTCGGGCTGGTGACGGATTATCAACAGAGGTAAGTCCCACGTCCCTCTTTGATAAGCGCTGTGTGTTCTCAGGAGATGTAAACACATTACGAATATTTGCATTTTGACAGGATTAAACACAGTTACACATCAACAATCAAACGCGTTCGTTCAGCGGATATGGGTCAAATAAAACATAAGGGGAATTTGCCAGACGTATTGAAAATAGCCCGCGTCTTGCGTTGTTCCAAAATCGGCATTGCCTTGTTGCTGTGTGATGAATGAACTGGATTCGAATGGGTAAATAAATGAGGATTAGAAAAGGATGTATCAGAATCTCATATAGCCATTACACTCCAAAGGCTCAAAGCCGTTCACTGGGAAAACATAACAAAGCCGACACCAGGGTGAGGGTTGATGGATAGTGGACGTTACCAATAAGGATAACTTCAAATTATTCTTTACTTTTTTTTTTTTTTTACAAAAACACAAGAACCGCTTGAGCCACTTCACGAAGATGAAAGCTCTTATTCAAGGAAACGGATCAAAATCAATCACCAGTATGTTTTTAGAAAAGATAGATAGAGAGACTACAAGATAGACGCAGTGCTTACACAGACAGATGACTCCACAGTATCATTTATTATCATATTGTTCAGTGGGTATGCGACGTGATCTTCTATGTGTCCTGTCCGTCAAACTGCCCGTCTGCCTTTTTCGATTGTTTTTGTTCCATGTGGCATTAGAGAGAGAGTCTCGGCCTAGTTTGTATTTGTGTTTTTTTCCACTTCCAGTGCATGCTAGAACTTCCAGGTTACCACAGTCTGTGAGCGTGCGTGGCCTCCCCTTGTGTGTGTGCGTGTGTGTGTGTGTGTGTGCGCGTGTGTGTGTGTGTGTCGTGTGTGTGCGTGCGTGTGCGTGTGTTTGGAGACGGACGGGGAGGAGGTGCTAGAGGGAACTGTTTTTTTGTGTGTCTGTGCTGTCCTGCTTCCACACGGACTACTTTTATGGCTTTATTTCCCTTCTCATTTCCTCCCTTCGGCGGGAGGTGTGCTGTTTATCCCTCCGCCGAGGAGGTACAAGCCGTCCTGTGTTTTAACATTTAGTGTCGCAGGCTAGCAAAGAAGATTGTCTTTGATTCATAGAAACACAAACATAGTACCATTAGATGTTATATTTTGTACATCGAGATTGTGTTGTCGTGTTAATTGTCGATAATTACCGCAAATAGTTTTTAAAGCTGAAGGCTTATTATTGTTGGTGTTGCTATCATTTAAATTGAATTGAAATGTCATTGCCTATCCTGTATGTGTATGTGACGATTATCTTAAATACTACTACTACTACTGATTTCTTCTTCTTCTTCTTCTTCTTCTTCTTCTTCTTCTTCTTCTTCTCATTATTATTATTGTTATTGTTATTATTATTATTATTATTATTATTATTATTATTATTATTATTATTAGTGGTAGTAGTGGTAGTCTGTAGTAATATTAAGCTAGTAGTAGCAGTACTAATTCTCCCTTCGTGATACGAGTAATCATCTGAGTCATTTAATATTGGCCTAATCGTTGGTTATAGTCTTTTAAATGACTCGTCTAATCCAGTATATAGGAAATAATAAACCTCTCATGAAAATGTATAATTGATAGAGATACTATTTCTATTTGTTTGCTACTATTTGTTTATGTTTTTTCCGTCTGGGATCAATAGAGAATTGTGTTATACCTTCGATACATTCAGTGAGGTTCTGTATCTATTTTAAACCACAAAAAACACACATGTAAAAATCGGAAATTGTTTATTTAAATAAACAAACAGCCCAGAAAACAACACAAACAAGACACATTGGAGAGACGCAAACGAATCATCACGCGTAACATTATTCTATGAAGTGGTGTGTGTGTGTGTGTGTGTGTGTGTGTGTGTGTGTGTGTGTGTGTGTGTGTGTGTGTGTGTGTGGTTATGCATCCATATGCAGAAACAGCCCAATAAACAATAAAAAAAACAACACACATTGCTGAGACTGAAACAAATCATCACACGTAACATTATTCTCTGAAGTGTGTGTGTGTGTGTGTGTGTGTGTGTGTGTGTGTGTGTGTGTGTGTGTGTGTGTGTGGTTATGCATACATATGCAGGTGTGAATATATGCACTGTACAATACGTCTGCATGTATTCAGAGTGGAAGCAGCGCTAGGTTTTGAGAAAACACTCTGCTGCCACCTAGCGGTATGTTAATAACAGCGCCAAACAAACACCCAAACCACCCATGCACATCTAAATAGCCTTCAAAATACATTATTCGTGCCATGAACACATTGCTTGCGTGTATGGACCGCGAACTGTGCCCACTTGTTATGATAATAGCCACTTGGTCTCCCCTTGATATATCTATACATGTCTACAAACACGGTATTCCTAAAATGTTCGGGACAAAGCCTTGACAGACACAGACACACACACACACGCACACACACACACAGAGCTTCCTCTTGTATTGATATGCAGTTGAGCTCCAGTCACCGTCCACCGTACTGCATGTGGACCCGTCTGCGTTTGGGTGTGTATGTACATAGCTGTCCCCCCTATATGCATACGTGGGTGTTTTTTTGTTTGCTGTTGACATAACGTTGAGAGGACCGCTTCCTCTGATTGGTTGAAGGGCGGGTGTCTTGATCTTCGGTGTTCTTCCTTAAACACCCATAGGCTGGTTGTTACTGAATCTGACTGAAGTGTGTCCCGTGTGTGTTGTACAATGTAATTCCTATGTTTTCAAGGTTAGAATGGTTGTACCATGTCAGATGTGCGTGAAATTCAACAACATATAACATGTATTAGATTATAAGATGTTAAGATACACTGAGACAATCTAGCATCTGTGGCACATAGACCACGTATTTTAAAAGGTGTGCGTGTGCGTGTGTGTGTGTGTGTGTGTGTGTGTGTGTGTGTGTGTGTGTGTGTGTGTGTGTGTGTGTGTGTGATGAAACGTACAAATAATGGGTGGTGGGCGTAAATGCAGTCTTTCTTCTGCTCCTGCGTCGTGTCTTTGAAGCGCAGACCTAAGCCGAAGGAGAGAGAGAGAGAGAGAGAGAGAGAGAGTGTGTGTGTGTGTGTGTATGTGTCTGTGTGGTGGTGAGGGGGGGGGGGGGGGGGGGGGATTCGTGGTATGCAGAAGAATAAAAAAGAGAAAGGGAGACAGAGAGATAGAAGGCAAGGCCTGGAGGCTCCGTTATATATCCTATACCCCTTACACACACGCACACACACACACACACACACACACACACACACACACACACACACACACACACACACACACACACACACACACACATGCACCTTATTATTTCTCTCCTTTTTAACCGTCAATGAAAAACATACATATTTGTGTGACTGTCCATCTGCACTCACCCGTTTCTTTTCTCCTTCTTCTTTACTTCTTTCCATATTTTTCCAACATGAAGATACACAGGCCATAGTACCTTTTGGTGTGTGTGTGTGTGTGTGTGTGTGTGTGTGTGTGTGTGTGTGTGTGTGTGCGTGTGTGTGTTTGTATGTGTCTGTGTGTCAATTCTGTAAACCTATATTTGATCAGTTTGACATCTATCTGTGCATAACTTATGCTGTAGCCTACATGGGTGTTTTATTATTAACGTAGCCTCTTTTTGCGGACGAGGCGCACACCTTGGCCTATAGTCTTAGGCTCAGTCTCAAATTATTTGTATGTACTTTAATACATTAAACACCACCTTTGAATATTGTAAACGGATTCAACTCCTGTTTAATGTGCTCCAATAATGTAAGCCTATGTATGTCCCTTTTGTAACATCCCCTGTCAAATATGCAAGTTATATTTACATTCAGGGAAATTAGCAGATGGTTTAGTCCAAAGCGACTTAAAATAAGTAGCCTACATTTGTCCGAAGCGAGTGAAACGTGAAGTATGCCGAACTGCGCTGTTAATTCTGGGTAAATCATTCATACATCGCAAACTGCCTAATTGTCTGGGTTTTTTTTCAGATTTTTAGATTAAAACAAGTCCTCCCAGTAAAACAACCCATTATTTGCTTGTCTTATTCCATACTCCAAATTTAAATAGTTGTTTGTTTTTTATTTATGTACTTTATTTATATATATGCATTTAGCATTTTGCTTGTTGTATATTCTAGTTCAAATATTGTAATCTTCAAATATTTCTCTTTGAAGATTAACTTTGACCATGCTTACATAATTTACATATTTTACACAGTTCAACGTTTTCGGTTAAGAAATATATTGTATTTTTTTCCTTCGTTTAGTTTGTATAGTGTATGAGCCCACGGTGTCTGGCTTGTAGTGTGTGTGTGTGTGTGTGTGTGTGTGTGTGTGTGTGTGTGTGTGTGTGTGTGTGTGTGTGTGTGTGTGTGTGTGTGTGTGTGTGTGTGTGTGTGTGTGTTTGGAGGGCGTCACATTTTCGCGTCACATTTTCACATTTGTTCAACTGCCTTGCAATGGCCTGTTTTTCAACTCTGACCATTCCTCCCCTCTTTACAAGGCGTCATAAATGGTCATAAAACCATAAAATCTTCAGGTCACACCGCACACGCGCGTGCACACACACGTACGCGCACAAGCACACACACACACACACACACACACACACACACACACACTGGTCTCACATGCAGGCCATAAAGCTATAAACCGCTTTTGGACTCCAACAACAGCTCTCTTCCTACTCGTGCTGAACTGTCGATGGATTTGGTTCTCAGTGACCATCATCGCCAGAATCCTAGCGATCAATCAAATTACAACCGTCCCTATACTTCCTACTGTCAGACACCAGAAACAAAAACATAAACTCGTCGGCCCAAATTTTGCATTGACAAAATGCTATGATCCCAACGATTAAATAAATCTAATCGATTACAGAGACTATTAGTTGTACCATAGGCCTATATTCCCAAATGCATAATCATCATCATCATCATCAACAACGACCGGAACAAAATCAGCGAGCGATTGACTATGCCCTCTTTTGTGCAATATTAATTGAATGCATTTTGCAAATTTGATACACATTTTACGTCTCTGCAAGGCCAGTATTAGGCGTATGCAATGAGCAGATACGTCAATGTGCATTTGACGCTCTCGAGGGAGAAGACTATATCGTGGTCCACATTTCGCAGATGAACAGATTTGACAGTAAGCGTTGGATTCCCCCCCCCCCCCACCACCCCATCCTCCACCAAATGTCACTTTCGCCATGATGGTTTCCGTTCACGTCTTCCCATAACACTTCTGTAAGTAGGCCACCAAAGTCTGGACACCATTTGGTGTCTCCAACTGTTTTCTGTCTCACAAACACACGCGAGCGGAACCACGTTCTTCACAAACCTGCCACGAGAAGAACCAAGAACACCGAATGACACAATATAATAAAAACAATAACAACACCGATAGCATTAGTCTACAAATATCAATAATATGAATGGTATATATAGCCTAATAATAACACGCTTTTTAAGAATACGGATGATGATAATACAACTTCGTTCAAATTATTGTTGTATACAATATGTAATATTTATGCATTAGTAATTGTATAATATTTCACATTATGTGGTATAATCGACTATTTCAAACGATCACGTTATTTTAAAAATATAAAATGTGCCGAGGCATGCCTATTATAAGTGAAATGATTATGACAATAGTATCACGTCCCAACTCATAAAGTTACAAGTAGCCCTATTCTTTCAATAATCACACAAAAATACCCATCTAATTATAAAGTTATATTTACAGGCAACGACTTGCAGCTATTTGAGGGGGTCTTGGCTGTTCCTTATTAATGATTAAGCCAGTCTCCTACTCACACAATTACTAAACAATGGCTGTTTCCCGTTCTCACAAAATAGTGGCCAAAGTGGAGAGGAAGCGCCGCGTCCTGCCAGCGGAGCGCCTCCGTCAGAGGAGAGAGTTCAAAATAAAAAACGTAAAAAACGCTCTCAGTATCCCTGCTTCCCTCCCCATTCCACTTTTTCCCGCGGTGACATACTCTTCGTTCCGTCTGTCAATGGAACTGATTCTTTATTGGCTTGACTGTATTGCCCCGGTCCAATACTTAGGATTCCCCTCAATTATGTAAATAACTAAAACAATAAACGTCATTTCTGGGAGAGTGAACTAGGCCTCCTAAAACACCTTCCACAACTCATCAACGTGTGGCAAAAACAACAACCCAACAGCAAATGAGTAGGTAAGTGGAATTGGTAAACGAGTTACCAATAGGCCAACCACGTGTGAGGGGCCATAGAAAAAGTGTATGTGCGTCTGAGAGGGAGAGAGAGGGTGGGGGGGGGAGACTGCCTTGGGTAATTTATGTTTTTTACGCAGATCTGTAGCAAATTGCAAACACAGTAGTTTTCTGCTTTGCGTTTTCAGTCATTTTTCGCTTTATTGTTCCATATTCCACTTCCCATCAAAATATGATGAAAAAATGATTATATGATAAATGAATACGAAAATAAAATATCGCCTAACACAAACCCACGTTATTGTGCAAATAATGGAATAAGGAATCAGAGATGCCACACAACGCTAATACGAGTATATGCTCATAGCGTGCATACAAATCATAACTAATGTTTTGTGAAAAGCATAATTTCTTCATCCTGTATAGTTCCCAATACATTTTTATATGTAAATGTAAAAAACAATAATGTGGCCAAAAATGAATTGTCCAATCATTTGGCATTAGGTTTGGCATTTAGGCTATAAGCTCTGGCATAACCCACGTTAACATATCGACCTACATTTCAAACAAAGGAATATCGTCCTTTCTGACAATTCATGTGGAAATAAGACTGAATTCTAAAACAAAATATATAGTTTTCCTTTTGTGGAAATACATGGAAACAGGACGCAGAGAACTGAGCTGTCAGTACTACTTGGCTACAGCAGTCAACCTGTGCTAAAATCCAAAAGGTCATGCAGTCAGACCAGTTAAACTACATTTGTTGTATTTTTTTTTCGGGGGAAGTTGTCCACTTCCGGTAATATTATTTATTATTGTGACAAACAATGAGTTAGTTATGCCATATAAACAAATAAGCAATACTTGATATTGAATGCGCAATTTACCGGTTAACGCACGCAAAGACGCGCGAACTACGCTTACCAAATAACTTCTAATGCATTACGGGTCTAAATACATATACATGATATTTTGCTGCAGTTTATTTCAGTTACAACGTAGAAACTCCAGTGTGTGTGTGTGTGTGTGTGTGTGTGTGTGTGTGTGTGTGCACGTGAGAAGTGGAGGAAAGAAAGAATGAACGACAGAGGACACAGTGAGAGGGAGAGAGCGTAGGCAACAGAAGTGGAGCAAAATAGAACTGAGTTGGTGAAAAGATTAATTCGATTTTACGCGCGAGGGGTTCCGTTCCATCGTTTTTCTGCCATTTCATCGGAAAGGATGGATGAGCGGCCGACTAACCGAGATACGAAAGAGAAATTAATATAACAAGGGAGAAGACTAAGGAAAACAAGAATGGGGGAGAGAGTATCCGTGTGTGTGTGTGTGTGTGTGTGTGTGTGTGTGTGTGTGTGTGTGTGTGTGTGTGTGTGTGTGTGTGTGTGTGTGTGTGTGTGTGTGTGTGTGTGTGTGTGCGTGAGAGTGGTATACTCCATAGCCCCGTCTCCTCGAAGGCTGGGCTCGTTTCTTACTGCACGCTGGCAACGGAAAGAACGAATACGGAGTCTTGCGATTGGTCATTGAATGGTCAGCTGGTCCCCCCCCCCCCCCCCCTCCCCTTCTTCCCCAACTCCTGTGCTCCCGTTCTGTCCCATACTGGCACAAAGCCACCCAGATAACCCCCACCCCCTGCCCCCACATACACACACACACACACACACACACACACACACACACACACACACACACACCCCTCCCCGGTGGCGTCTCTCTCTCTCCCCCCCCTCTCTCTCTCCCTCTCTCTCTCTCTCCCTCTCTCACACGCGTGCGCGCGCGCGCGCGCGCTCACACACACACACACACACACACCTCCTCTTCGTCTTCTACCTCTCACCCCTCCCTCCCCTACCTCCATCTCCCCTTCAAGTCAAAACCCCCCAATCTGCGATAAAGTAAGTGATAGCTGTAAGCCTCTTGGACTGTAAGCTATAAAACACAACAAATCATAACGTGCAGGCCAAGGGGAAAGGCAGGGAAGGGAGAGGGAAAGGAGACACACTTAGCTTTAGCATTTAGCTATTTTTGTGTGTATTACCTCCCTCAAATATCTTCATATCTATCTCCCTCTCCAATTCTCCTCCTTTCCCAATGAGTTCGTATTTCGTGAATTCGACGTTCCCGGTTACGCTACCGGGCAGCGGACAGGCGTCTGCCGAATCGTTCCTCGGGCAGATTCCTCTTTATTCGTCGGCGTACACGACCGATTCTCTGAGGCACTATCCAGGGGCCGCCGCCGTCACCGCCGCGGCTGTTGCGTACGGAGCGACCGGCGTGCATCCAGAGAAACAGTACTCGGCGTCGAACTACTACCAGCAAGCGGCGAGCGGAGCGTACACCGTGCACCGGGCACCTGGACTAGGGGTGAGCAACGGAGCCGGCGCTTGTGACTACACAGCGGCGGCCGCAAGTTTTTACCGGGAGAAAGACCCAACGGCGTGCACCTTAGAGGAGCATTCACTCTCCCTCAGTCAAGACATTGTTAATCGCAAAACAGAATGCCCCGGGCTGAGTGGGAAAGGGCTGTTTGGTGAGATGGTCGACGACAAGCAATCGACCACCCCCGTGTATCCCTGGATGCAGAGGATGAACGCTTGTAACGGTAAGTCCCGCTCGGCTCTTATATGCCTATAAAGTCGAAAAGGGCGTCTCTTTTTTGGGTATTGTGTGTCAGTCTCCCGCGCCCCTGTCACCCCAGCCTCCCTTTCACACTTGCACTGCTTTCTTTATAGTTTTATGCCCCCCCCGTCATAAAACTCGGTTTGTTTTGGTTTTGCAGCCTCAATGTGTTTTATTGTCGGGGCTTTCTGGCACTGCGTTTGACCTGGCCAGTGTAACACACCAGAAAACGTGCAAGGGGAAAAAACGTGGAAACATGTAAATCTTCAGTTGTGTGTTAAAGCACACACACACACACACTACATGCGTAGTATAGTGATTGTGGATGAAGGCGTACCGTTTTCCAGATCTGCCTTCTGTCTGTTTTTATCTGCCACTTCCTTTCCTCCTATTGCGACATTTTTGTTCGCTTCTCCCCTGCCATCAGCTGACGGTCAGAAAGGCTTCCAAGTTCGCGCAAGGCAAAAAAACCCCCATTATTTAACTTACAAGTGCGTATCCTTCACAATGGCAGACGCTACTTTAGTCCATTTTTATCTCGTTTTATCTCGTTTGTCAGTCAATAAAACACAAATGAATATATTCGAAAATATACATTTCTGCGGACCACGAGGCACTCGCAATCTCTCGGATTTAACTTGTTTAAGGTTTTCATATGTACAAGCACAGACTTTAGAGTGACACGTCACGCTATTATTGAAGTTCATTATTGAGATTCACAAACTTATAAATGTTATTTTTTACACACCTTGCAGGCCAACGGTTGCCTTAGAACTGAATGTGGAACATAACGCAGATAATGCAGAAAATAATGCAGGTCCACGTGCTACAGTATCAAGGGCAGGGATAATTGTAATGTGACATAATAGAAAGCAGAAGATTAATTACACAGGGTGTCCCAGTAGGCAACTACACACACACACACACACACAGGAAAGACACTAAGGGAGAATGCAGTTGTCTTTATCAGCCTTCATTATCTAAACTCTATCTTTATCTTCATACAACTTCATCCACGTTATTAGTTGCCGGCGCTCTCGTTTTCTATGGATGTGTCCACAAAGGCGTGCTGAGGGCTCTCCTGCTATAAGCTCAAATTTGCGATGTACCTGTCAGAGCACGCTAATCAGCCAATAACATTTGTTGGCCTACTTGATGAATCCTACGGGATAAAATTACCGAATCCTCAATACTAAAAACAAAAAGGGAGAATGTATCTCACTGTAATAGACAGTAGAAGTACACCAAATGTATCTCCCGAATGCTGCTAACCAAAGCCTTATTGACTCTCTGTAATGACATACTATTTGGGTCAAAATACACAAACGATCAAGTAGTAGCCATCTCGTTCTCTGCATATAAAAGGGGTGATAAGAATTCTAATAGTTCATAAAAGTTATTGTATACGTGCAAATGGTCCTAATATATCAACAAATTCCAACTAAACGCTGAATATTTATGAAAGAGCCCTGAAGGGGACACTCGTCACACACGAACACACACACGCTCACTCTCTCTCCCCTCTCTCCGACCCGCACTTACCTAGTCTCGTCTGCTTTAAACAAGAGACCGTTCCCTAGTTAATGTTTCACTGTTTCTGGCTCCATTTCTTCCTATTTTCCCCTTCCAATAACAACTCCTCTCTCTCTCTCTGACACAGGAACCTTTGGTAACCCCGGCCGGCGGGGGCGGCAGACGTACACCCGCTACCAGACACTTGAGCTGGAGAAAGAGTTTCATTTCAACCGCTACCTCACGAGGCGGCGGAGGATAGAGATAGCCCACGCACTCTGCCTCACCGAGAGACAGATCAAAATCTGGTTCCAGAATCGGAGGATGAAGTGGAAGAAAGAGAACAAACTGATAAACTCTTCGTCTTCGGTGAATGGCGACGAAGAGGAGAAATCGACAGAGTGAAAAAAAAAAACATTGAAAGTTATCAAATAGAAACAAGGAAGGATAAACGCGTAATGAGGCATGTCCACAAAAATCGAATCAACAGAACGAAGATGAGACGTTTGAAGAAAAAAAAAAAATGTTTTTCATCACTGCAAAAAAAAATCACATTCAGTGGGATGGGCTGTCATCTAAAACTGATCAAATTGAAAGGCGTAGACGTGTTGAGGTCTGGCCCCTCTTCTAATCCTATTGCGTGATGAAAAGTTCAGCAGATTACGTTCTTGTGTTATGCCCTCAGCAGGTTACTCTCTCAAGATTCTGCCTATTTTTTAAATGACAGATTGATACCCTTTAGTAAGCTACGCGGATGTATTTCGAATTCCCCCAAAACGACAGCACGTCCTAATTTAATCTAGCATTCCAAAACAATCCCAGTCAAACGGTCGGAGGTTTGTCATTGGTGTAAAGGTGGAGTGAGAAGATTTGTGCGATTTTAAGAACGTAGAGCGTAACTTAAAAACGCATAGTGGTGAACAAAAAGATAAGAAGGACAAAAGAAAAAAAATGAAGATGTATGTAAGTAATTTTCGTGTTCGTATTTAAACTGTAAAGAAGTAAACCCACGCTAAATGAATCTTCTCTGGTGACTTATTGTAGTTTAAGTTAACTTTTCCCCGAAAACAATTTGTTCCTGTTCTGTTATGTCGTTGCCAACGATTGGGAGTGTTAATATTATTCTTCAAACTACCTACCGTATACCATCCCTGAAGACTTAGCATATATCTTCTGCGATTCTATGTGTTATTTGTTTATGTTATTGATTTTGTCGAGGTTTACCCCCCCCCCCCCCCCCCCCCTCCCCCTCCCAGCTTCCCCAAAATGCATAATAAAATGTAAAGAAACATATTCCAGTGTAAAGCAGCGAGGTTCTTTTTGGGAAGTTGTACATGTGTTATCATGGCCAATTGATATTAAACGGCAATTTCTCCTCGTAAAAGTGTACATTAATAACTTAAATTGCAAAATAACTGTAAAATGTAATTGTAGACGCACACATATCTATCACATCGATATATTTTCAAGTTGTACACAATGTACACAGACTTGCGGGTCACTTGTAGAGTCCACCTGTGCCTGGTCGACCTAGAGCGGGAATCTGGACCACAAGGACACTTTTCAGCTGAATGCTGAACTAACCAATGACCCTGTGAGAGCAAGTTGACCTGTCCTCCAGTCATCACAGATCACATGCATCACACACACACACACACACTCTCTCTCTCACACACACACACACACACACACACACACACACACACACACACACACACACACACACACACACACACACACACACACACACACACACACAACACACCACACCACACACACACACACCACACAGACACACACACACAGACACACACACACACACTTGAGTCAAACAAAGTGAGCCACCTCTGCTTCTCTGTTTTTCCTCACTGGTCACTTTCTCTCACTCTCTAAGGAAGGGTGGCTAGGGTTACATGGCACATGTAGACACACACACACACACCACACACACACACACACACACGCACACACACACGCACACAGCACACACACACACACACACAGAGCGAGAGGAGGACAAAAACCCCCCCAAACATCACAACCACACACACACACAAACCACACATGTAAACATAAAAGAGGAAGCAATATTTTTTTTCCATAATGTATGCTGACAAGGAAACGTTTGAATTGAGACAAAGCCAAAATAACTACTCGTACGCTGGCCTCATCTTCACAAGGAAACCTCTTAAATACATGTTTACATTGATCTCAAAAAATAAAGACACAATGAATAGACTAATGCCATTGCTTTGCTTAATTTGTTTACTTCATTGATAAGAGAGGGGTGTTGGCTGCAACTTAATTGATATTCTAACTCCATATAACAGCGCCTGGGATGGGGGCAAGGTGCATGCATGCCCCCCTCCCCCAGGGGACACCCCAACACTAAGGTACATGTAAGGCACCCTAAGGTGTGTATGCCAGAGGACGTACCACTGTTAATTTGACAGAAAGCGTTCCTTTCCAACCAAATAACAAACAAAACAACCAAATTAGACGATGGAGACTGTACACATTATTTAATAGAGTCACAATGTGTGATATGTGTAAATATTACCAGGACTGGCTTGTCCTCACACAGACATATGTTGATGTTGTTATGTCTATGTCTTGACAGATCAACAGTACAGCATTGTTACACAGGTTCCTATATTTGCCTAATATTTTCTGGTAGGTTATTTAGGTTGTAAGGTGTTCTATGTTGGCTGCTTCATGTATGTCTTTCTTTTCCGAAGACAAATATATATATATATGAGAGAGAGAATCGCCAAGCTGAGTCTGACAACCTAAACACATAAAGCACACAAAACAAAAAAGGGAAAATAAAGAATGCCAGATGATTAGATATAGAAATAGATAGCTAGATAGATAGATAGATAGACAGATAGATAGATAGATAGATAGATAGATAGATAGATAGATAGATAGATAGATAGATAGATGAGACAATCATTGTATATGTTTTAAAATAGTTGAAAAATTCTTGCATCACACAAAACGTACAAGCGCCAAGGAGCATAAGGAGAGAGGGAGTAATTTAATGTAAATTGTGTACATTGTTATTTGCTGGTCATATTAGTTTTTAGACAAAATGAAGTGTTCTATATATCTACAAGTGTAAGGAATTAATTAAACGCACTATTCCATTAACCTTAAACAAAATGCAAGGTTCTGTTTTCTTGTATCTCTCTCTCTCTCCTTCTCTGTGAAGACTGCAATAGATTATTTTCACGGTAGGTGGCGCTCTGAGCCAACCCCCGACACCTCCGGCGGCCTCTGTGGCAGGGGAGGGAGGGGAGGAGAGACGGGGAGAGAGAGACGCGACCTCTCTGACGCCGACAAAGTTCCATATCGCCTTCCGCCCCGAGCGCGGGCACTGCCATCCCGTCATCATTAGTAACCATAGAGCATGAATTACCTCTCCAAAGTCATCGGCAAGAATTTACGACTGGTCAACAAAAGCACGTGATTCCTCCCAGAACGCCCCCCTCCCACTTTTTTTTCTGCCTCTCTCTCCTCCCCCCCAACACCCCCCACCCCCCCCTACCCTCCTCCCCCCCCGCACCACCACGCACCACACACCGCCACCCCACCCCCGTATTTGGAAGGCGCATACATAGCTAAAAACGAAGTACAGTGCAACGCCATAATTCACTAATACATCATAAATCGTTGAAAGTACCCGCGTTATAACGACCAAGAGAAATCTAACAAATCAAACGCCCTTAGTACTCTACTGTAAGTCTGCTACTCTCTAAAACAATCTAAATTCACTTTGTACACTTTACACGACTGTTTTTTGTCTGCATAGAGTCATGACGTTGATCCTCGACAAGAAGCTCATGAATGAGGAATGGATGCTCAGTTGGAGAGGGCGGACCAAAAGATGCAAGACATTTACGTGTCCAAATAGGGGTCTACTTCATAATATTTAGAGATAACATGATATTAATAATAATAATAATAATAATAATAATAATACAAAACATGATAACGAGAGTATTGCACATGATGTTGGGCAGTAATCAGTATTTGTGGAATCCAATGTCACTTCACTTGCTAAAAGAAATAATAATGATAATAATAATAATACAGTAATAACAATAAACTCTCGGATGGGAGACTCGTGTTCACGCGATGCCTCGGGTTGAGTCTCGTGATGCGGTGGTGGTGGTGGTGGTGGGGGGTGGGAGGTTAACAGCGGCGTCGGTCTGAGCACCGACACACACACACACACACACACACACAGAGAGAGAGAGAGAGCGTGAGAGAGTGTGTGTGTGTTGTTTTGAAATCGCCAGAAGACCCCGAGCGTGGAGAAGGAGGAGGAGTAGGAGGAGGAGGAGGAGTAGGAGGAGGGCTGGTGGCGGCGGCGGCGCGGTGAGGGGGCCCTGTTGTTGTTTCAAAAGATGGCGGATGTAGAAGTCGATCCAGACACCCAGTCGGCTCCTCTCCCCTCGGCGTCCCGCCACGGACGGACCGACGTCGACGCCGGCCCGGCGGTCGTCGGCACCACCGCGCTGGCTCCGAACGCGACCACGGTGACGTCGGGTCCGCGGGTGGTGAGGATCGTCAAGTCGGAGTCGGGCTACGGCTTCAATGTTCGCGGTCAAGTGAGCGAGGGCGGCCAGCTGCGGAGCATCAACGGGGAACTGTACGCTCCCCTGCAGCACGTCAGCGCCGTGTTACCCGGCGGCGCGGCGGAGCGGGCCGGCATATCGAAGGGCGACCGGATCCTTGAAGTGTAAGTGTGCGTGAATCAGTGGCTAACTCGGATGGCCATGCAAATCTAGCCCGGGAGAGGAGTACGATGCGGAATTGTAGCGTTATCCCGGAGTCTAGCGGCGCGATGAAGGTTGAGGTACGATGCGGGAGAAGTGTTGTATCAGGGGACGAGTTGCTATTTATCATACCCGGTCTAAGCTCCTGGGCTGGTTCTGCGCCGGAGTGCGAGAGATGAAAAATTGCTTTTAGACCTCCCGACCGGGAGGAGGTTTCCACTGGGCGGGTGAACAGAGCGACACGGCGTACGTCAGATACGTAGCGCTGCGGCCAACCAACGAGTGGCAGCGCACAGTTTAGTCTGTGTGTCCGCCGGGTGCGCAGTACCGGAACAGTTTGTGCGTGGCACCAAAATCACACCTAAGGACCGACAGGAGCGGATAACAGCATTAAACCTGAGAAGTAGCAACCCGTGTGTAGAATCACCGCTGCACGAAAAATCGGACAAAGAAACAGACGAAACGTGTAACTAAAACGATATACCCCTGCCGGAAGTCCCGCCCTCTCCCGCCGCTAAACCCATGCAACACAAAGTCCCGCCCTCTCCCGCGTGTAACGCTCATTCGCAGCATCCCGTTCCAGGCTTTGAGCCGTGAGACGAAGGCAACGAGATTAATGCAACGCTATCCCCAATGACAAAACTGTTGACGTTTTTCCCCGACCCGATGTATTTGGTGAAATACAGGGTCGTGACATACTGTCTGTCTGTCTGCCTGTCTGTGGCACCTCAGATGTGGCGTCGTGGTGAGACGCAAGCAAGCGAGTGTTCTCCTTGCATAAGTTGCGGACGGACTGTGCATGTTGATTAGCTGTAGCTACTCGCCGCTAGCCTCCTGGGAGCTCATGTGTTGTTGTTGTTGTTGTTGTTGTTGTTTAGCCCCGACTGGCGCAGTCGCCGGCCGGGATAACTTTTTGACGCCACCGACTGTATGTTGATGGGCGTGTGAGTAAATGACACTTGGTGTGTACATGCGGTTCGAATGGGATTCATTTGAAAAGCAAGCGTGTAGTAATGACTTAATATCTCAGGTAGGAATGGCTGCAGTCGCCGGCCGGGATAATTCGACTGTATGTTGATGGGCGTGTGAGTAAATGACACTTGGTGTGTACATGCGGTTCGAATGGGATTCATTTGAAAATCGACCGGACGCCGAGGCTGGCCAATGCACAACACATCCCACCACCACCACCACCACCATCTCTGTTATTGCTATTATTGTTGTTGTTGTTGTTGTTGATGTCTAGTTGATCCACGTCGTCAAGGTGTTTGGTGCTATAATGCAACAAGCACCCAGTGTTCGAAGGCCATTTTCCACGCCTGATTATTTGTTGTGTCTGGTGTCCTAATGGGGAGACTTGAGGATTTGCTGACGTCACGACTGTCCTCTCAGTCGCATATACGATAGAGCCATTTCGTCGAGCGGGGCTCTGGATTGGGTGGACGGGTGGTGTGTCTGGTGTGCTACAGTTGGTGGGCGTGAAGACCGTGGAAGGGCGAGCGGAGGTGTTCAAGCGGCGTGCGGATCGAGGGGCTGTTGTTGGGGGGGCGAGAAAATGGGTGTGAGGGCTATAATAATTAGTGTGTATGAGTTTGAGTTGTCCGTTTTACTCTTGGTGTAATTATATTTTGAGAGCTTTTTGTGGCTCTGTGGGAGCTTTTGGCTGCTGAATCTATATCGCTGCTTTCGTATGGGATGCCCAGTTTCTCAGTAAATTCTTCAGTGCAGAGCATCCTCAGAAACGTTGTGCAGCAAGGAGGGGTATAGACCATGTAGCCTGTGCTGGCACAAATGACACTATAGTCAGAACACAGAAAAATATATATATACTAATTTGGTGAGGGGAGAGATATGTGGAATTACCTGGGAGCGAGCGCACACCATCTAGCGCGTCTTCCCGAGCACAGGCGGCAACGGCCCGAGGGGAGATATTGAATTCCTGTGAGCGTGACACCATCTACTCCACAGAGTGGTAGGCCAAAGCTGGGAGCAGATTTCCATCAATGTTTACTACATGTGTGCACATGATTCCAAAGTATGATCTTTGTAAAGGGGAAGTGAGAGGGGGACGCAAAGAAAAAAGGACACGACAAGGAGCACGCCTTTGCTGAGGCACCATAAAGTGCCATAAAGGCACCATAAAATCTGCTAAAAACTTCTCTGGTCACACGACCTGCTCCGTCGGTTCCACGTGACTCATTTACCAGCCTGATCGCTTCGCAGAGACCCTAGACGGGAAACGAGAGAGCGTTTATGTGTGGACTGGGCATCATCTGGGGCCGTCTTTCAAACGTGTCAGCATGTCGCCAGCCACTGCTGTCACGTTGTACAGTGAGGAGGACAAGGTCACTGGTCATCTCGTATAATCATTGGTGAAACTTGATTCTGCTGATTCGTCGTCATTCAATGCATTAATCAGTTATTGATTTGTGTGCCTGCCTGTCTTGAATGTACTGTTCTTGGCAGAGGGGAGAACTTTGGAAACAACTTGAATGTGATTGGAATGAAATGAGCAAAATAGGCCTACTTATAATTGAGTAATGGATGACGTTTTGGGATTCACGGCAGTTGCAACTGTGTTTTAGAGATGGGGATGCTTTTAAGGGAGCAGCGCTCCCCCGTCTCCGCCTTCTTAACACACGCCAGGCCTTACTCGGACACGTTGTACGCAGGCTGCCCGATATCCTCTTACCATCAGTGGCCAGCCACCTACCGTGAAAATAATCTATTGCAGTCTTCACAGAGAAGGAGAGAGAGAGAGATACAAGAAAACAGAACCTTGCATTTTTGTTTAAGGTTAATGGAATGTGCGTTTCATTAATTCCTTACACTTTGTAGATATATAGAACAACTCTCATATTTTTGTCTAAAACTAATATGACCAGCAAATAACAATGTACACAATTTACATTAAATTACTCCCTCTCTCCTTATGCTCCTTGGCGCTTGTACGTTTTGTGTGATGCAAGAATTGTTCAACTATTTTAAAACATATACAATGATTGTCTCATCTATCTATCTATCTATCTATCTATCTATCTATCTATCTATCTATCTATTTCTATATCTAATCATCTGGGATTCTTTATTTTCCCTTTTTTGTTTTGTGTGCTTTATGTGTTTAGGTTTGTCAGACTCAGCTTGGCGGATTCTCTCTCTCTCTATATATATATATATATTTGTGTTCGGAAAAGAAAGACATACATGAAGCAGCCAACATAGAACACCTTATAACCTAAATAACCTACCAGAAAAATATAGGCAAATATAGGAACCTGTGTAACAATGCTGTACTGTTGATCTGTCAAGACATAGACATAACAACATCAACATATGTCTGTGTGAGGACAAGCCAGTCCTGGTAATATTTACACATATCACACGTTGTGACTCTATTAAATAATGTGCACAGTCTCCATCGTCTAATTTGGTTGTTTTGTTTGTTATTTGGTTGGACAGGAAAGCTTTCTGTCAAATTAACAGTGGTACGTCCTCTGGCATACACACCTTAGGGTGCCTTACATGTACCTTAGTGTTGGGGTGTCCCCTGGGGGAGGGGGGCATGCATGCACCTTGCCCCCATCCCAGGCGCTGTTATATGGAGTTAGAAAAGCCATTAAGTTGCAGCCAACACCCCTCTCTTATCAATGAAGTAAATAAATTAAGCAAAGCAATGGCATTAGTCTATTCATTGTGTCTTTATTTTTTGAGATCAATGTAAACATGTATTTAAGAGGTTTCCTTGTGAAGATGAGGCCTTGTGAAGATGAGATTGGCTTTGGCTCAATTCAAACGTTTCCTTGTCAGCATACATTATGGAAAAAAATTCTTGCTTCCTCTTTATGTTTACATGTGTGTTTGTGTGTGTGTGTGTGTGTGTGTGTGTGTGTGTGTGTGTGTGTGTGTGTGTGTGTGCTGTGTGTGTGTGTGTGTGTGTGTGTGTGTGTGTGTGTGTGTGTGTGTGTGTGTCTACATGTGCATGTAACCCTAGCCACCCTTCCTTAGAGAGTGAGAGAAAGTGACCAGTGAGGAAAAACAGAGAAGCAGAGGTGGCTCACTTTGTTTGACTCAAGTGTGTGTGTGTGTGTGTGTGTGTGTGTGTGTGTGTGTGTGTGTGTGTGTGTGTGTGTGTGTGTGTGTGTGTGTGTGTGTGTGTGTGTGTGTGTGTGTGTGTGTGTGTGTGTGTGTGTGTGTGTGTGTGTGTGTGTGTGTGTGTGTGTGTGTGTGTGTGTGTGTGTGTGTGTGTGTGTGTGATGTGTGTGTGTGTGATGTGTGTGTGTGCTGTGTGTGTGTCTGCTATGTTGATGTTGTTATGTCTATGTCTTGACAGATCAACAGTACAGCATTGTTACACAGATTCCGATATTTGCCTATATTTTTCTGGTAGGTTATTTACGTTGTAAGGTGTTCTATGTTGGCTGCTTCATGTATGTCTTTCTTTTCCGAAGACAAATATATATATATATAGAGAGAGAGAGAGAATCCACCAAGCTGAGTCTGACAATCCTAAACACATAAAGCACACAAAACAAAAAGGGGAAAATAAGGAATGCCAGATGATTAGATATAGAGATAGATAGCTAGATAGATAGATAGACAGACAGATAGATAGATAGATAGATAGACAGATAGATAGATAGATAGCTAGATAGATAGATAGATAGATAGATAGATAGATAGATAGATAGATAGATAGATGAGACAATCATTGTATATGTTTTAAAATAGTTGAACAATTCTTGTATTCTGCATCACACAAAACGTACAAGCGCCAAGGAGCATAAGGAGAGAGGGAGTAATTTAATGTAAATTGTGTACATTGTTATTTGCTGGTCATATTAGTTTTAGACAAAAATATGAAAGTTGTTCTATATATCTACAAAGTGTAAGGAATTAATGAAACGCACATTCCATTAACCTTAAACAAAAATGCAAGGTTCTGTTTTCTTGTATCTCTCTCTCTCTGTCCTTCTCTGTGAAGACTGCAATAGATTATTTTCACGGTAGGTGGCGCTCTGAGCCAACCCCCGACACCTCCGGCGGCTCTGTGGCAGGGGAGGGAGGGGAGAGAGACGGGGAGAGAGAGACGCGACCTCTCTGACGCGACAAAGTTCCATATCGCCTTCCGCCCCGAGCGCGGCACTGCCCATCCCGTCATCATTAGTAACCATAGAGCATGAATTACCTCTCCAAAGTCATCGGCAAGAATTTACGACTGGTCAACAAAAGCACGTGATTCCTCCCAGAACGCCCCCCTCCCACTTTTTTTTCTGCCTCTCTCTCCTCCCCCCCAACACCCCCCACCCCCCCCTACCCTCCTCCCCCCCCGCACCACCACGCACCACACACCGCCACCCCACCCCCGTATTTGGAAGGCGCATACATAGCTAAAAACGAAGTACAGTGCAACGCCATAATTCACTAATACATCATAAATCGTTGAAAGTACCCGCGTTATAACGACCAAGAGAAATCTAACAAATCAAACGCCCTTAGTACTCTACTGTAAGTCTGCTACTCTCTAAAACAATCTAAATGAGCTCTTACTTTGTAAACTCGTTCTCGGGGCGCTACCCAAATGGCCCCGACTATCAACTCCTAAATTATGGAACCAACGGCGGCGCAATGAACGGCGGACCGTACAGGGACTCTTCAGCCGCCACCATGCACCATGCGACGGGCGCGTACGGCTACGGCTACAATGGCATCGACTTGACAGTAAATAACCGTGGAGCGGGCAACAATAACGTTGCTTCTACCGGAGGACATTTCGGGGGCGATTCGGTCGTCGGGGATTCCCGGGGCTTCGGCTCCCCGACGCCGGAGAGAAACTTCCGACAGTCGACCAGCTGCTCCCTCGTATCTGCTGCGGATTCGCTGCTGTCACCCGCCAGTGGAGACTCCGGTCTGGGAGTCAAGAGTTCATCTCCCCGCTCAGAACAGCCAGGGAGCGGTAATATCAGTTCTCCTAACCTTTCGTCCCCCAACATAACGCAGCGTTTCGGCGAACTGGACGACGCGTCGTCGGAGACCGAGGACGCACAGCAAAATCGGGCAGCCGGTAACAACAACAACAACCAGGCGTCTAGGACTGTTCACGCACAAGCCGGACAAAAGCACCAGGGTGTTTCGGCAGGATCAGCCGCAGCGACCACCAACAACACGGGGATGACAGGCAACGACGCACAGTCCCCCCAGATCTTTCCCTGGATGAGGAAACTGCATATTAGCCATGGTAGTTGTTTGTTTAATCCCATTAGTATTGCGCAATGAATACATATGAAAACATTATCATAGGTATACAGATTAAACACGCCTCGACCTGCAAAGTGTACATGTGAATTGGTTATTAGTGTGTAATTGGGTTTGTGTGTGGCTGTGTGTAAATCGCGGAGGCTGTGTAAGAAATGTATGTCGCCTATTTACATACACCTTAACGATCCACAGTATCAAGTGCAAAAAGGCCTGATCTGTCGATTGATTTTTATTGTAAAGTGCAAGTGTGTATGTGTGAACCATATATACAGTGCGTCCGTTAACAATTAGGTGCCTTGTTATATTGCCATTGAACTAAGATCAATATATTGTTTAACTCGATATACATTGATTTTATTTCTTTATATAAGTAC
>PIJE02000104.1:100972-130972 GCA_002895965.2 Coryphaenoides rupestris | reverse complement strand
TTTCCTGGGGAATGCAGCTCTCTCGCGTCGCCACCAGAGCCCGCTTCAGACCACCGCGAAGGGAGACACGGGCGTTTCCACAGCCCCACGCGTCAGGTTGTTATGCTCCCCTCAGCACGCGTCTGGGTGAACATCTCACCGCCCCCAATTCCCGTCTCTTTCTCGCATTGCTTAAACAGCATAATTGGAAGTGACTGGAAGTTTAATTCAGTTCATGTTAACTTCCACTACGCCGCATGTGTTGGTAATTGTCTGTTGATGCTCTGCTGTCCTCGAGGCGTACACGAGCGCCGTAAGCCGGCCTAAGACACGTTTCTGCACACAGGAACGTCTCGCTGAATGCACGCCCAATGTGTATAGCCCAATGAAACATGCTTTTATACTACGTCGGTATGTTTCTGTCTTCTTGCATCTGGCAACATAAAAGGCCCTGCATGTGTGCTGTAGCAGGGGGTGGGAATTGATGTCCATGATGCGACTATAGCAGCACTGACTGGGTCACAGAGTCGCGGTCAAAAGTTTATTGGAATATGTGAATTGCGCCCTCGGCTGCCGTGTCTTCGGCCCTGAGCAATTGCTGGGAGTCAATGGCAAAAGGGGAGGAGCAAGAAGCCAGGGGTGCAGGGGAGGCAGAGAGCGAATGAGTGAGTGAACTCACTCACTCATTCCCTTCGAAATTGTCCCATGCACCAAGATGAGAGAAGCGATAACGGGGGCGAGGGAGGTGAAGGTATATGATCTTTGTGTCAACAAAAGCAAAACCTTATGGAGGGGAGACTTACATAGGGAAGGGGGAGGCAGACAGGCCATCGTGTGTGTTTCCAAGGTGGGCTGGGGGGTGGCGGAAGGGATTCTTTGACATGGGAGGGGATATTTTTTAGAACACAATAAAGGCCAACAGAGAAAACCGTAGGCCTATATCACGCTTGAATGCACTGCAATTATTATTATCCATGTTGAAAAATAACACAACACACAAAACACACTGTATATTGTTGGTTAACACATCGTTTCAATTAGCATAAGTAATTGTTAGGCCTAACGTGCGTATTATTGTGAGTTTGTGTTCAATATTAGACAACAGCCTGAGGTCTCATGGTAAATTGTTGGTTTTACGCATGGACGCCAGCCAATTTCCATGACTGGTTTGGCGTACTTCATCTTCACCGTCTTATCAACAACGCACTGTCAAAAATACATTTATCTATCCTAACATCTAAGAAAAATAGGCCCAGAAGGCTTCTCTTCTAATCTGATTTCTCAGTTGGAAGAATAATAAAAAGCCTTTCTCATTCAAACACATGACGCTGTGATTCAGATTTTCATTTTGTGCATTGATTTATTTATGCATTTATGTAGGCTACTTCTTTGTTACGAAATACAGCCGCTCGTAATCTTAAATGTGTCCATTGTGACATTCAATCTGACTAACAAGGAACGTGCTGCCGTCTCTATGGGTGAATTCTGTGTTTTGGACACATATCTTGCTTGAGTAGCCTAAGTAGCCTCTGCTGCCATACCCCAAGTGGATTCCAAACATCCACTACACGGTTTCTTATTGCTGATGAAAAAAAACATCACATGTCGCCAAAAAACGACGTAAGTTCAATGTAAATGTATGTGTGCATTAGGCAATTGTTACAGACTGTATTTCACAAACATATTCTCACTTGTCATCGATGAACAATCATTCACCCGCTGAAATTGTAAGGTTTTAGTGCTATGCAGATGGACACGGATTTATATTTTCGAATATGGACACGTCATTCATTCATATTAACCAAGTAGACCGAATTAATCTTAAAATAGGCCTAAACAATTGGCTAACAGGACATCCTAGCATTAAAGGCTGACCAAAAAAAGAATCAATTACACTCGCGTAGATTTTTCTTATATTTTAAGAATGGCTTCTCCTTTTCTCATCTACCGATCATTTTTCTTCAACGTAATGATTCAAGATCAATTCAGTATAAAGGAGTGGGATAGCTCTGTGAGCGTTTCCATGGAAGCGGCTGATGTGCGTGGGGGGCTGAGAAGTGAGCGAGAGAGAGAGAGAGAGAGAGAGAGAGAGAGACCAGACGTATGCGTATCAGCTTTGTTAGTATTTTAATGTGTGGGTCTGTCTGTTATTGCCCTTATGGCAAGGATCATTATAATGTACGTATGCATTGTTGTGGGGTTAAATGCGTATGTGACGCATGTACGTCTAACTGCTCGCATTCGATCTGGTTTGTATCAATATCTGTATATGTTTTACATCTCTGCAGTGCCACAGGTCACGCAGGCCTATCGTTTAAATATTAAACTGTGCACGTTGGCATTTAATTAGATAGCAGAAGAGTCACAAATCCTAAGCCCCACAGTAGCTGTTAAGGGTGAAGGTGAGGTCGCGTCCACTGGCAGGTTAAAGGTCACTGACAACGACGCTTAACTTTCTCCCTTTTGGGCATATATAGAGATTCTTTTTACTGCAAATGTTATAATTGGAATTAATACACAAAATGTAGCCTATTCGTAATTGCATTTTAACTACAAAATAAAATAGTTGAATTACAACCAGGTTAAGCCCTGTAAACGGAATACACCTTTAGACCTCCACTAATAGGCTATTTAGGCTAAGCTAAATAGGCTTGCATTCTGCATTATTCGATTACATTTTACGATTCAGTGTTCTTAAGCTTCATTTTCACCAGGTTATGGGATTGCAAAGTAGAGCTGGTAATGTATATGTCTTGCTCTAATTTAGTGGACCGATTTCGTGTTATGATGTCAAGCTGTGGACTATCTGCGGCGTTCTCCGTACAAATTGCGCTATTGTGGTTCGATGGTCGTTTAGTGAAACGCTGTTTGACGTTAGATCTAAAATGCTCGCACTGTGGTCCTATGGTTAGATTTTTTGCCAACATCCAGCTATAATCGTCTCCATGTTCTCCATACGTAGACAAGGGTGCCAGGCTGATACCGATAAATAAAACATCTGCTCTTTTGGGAAATATTCCCTCGTTCCATCACAGTGTAAGCTGCCCTTCTTCACTTGCCTGCATGCTTAGAAAGATGCAGGCTACTCAATCCCACTGCGAGAAGAAATGATACGCGTACACAAAGAAGTTCTATTGACACAATAAGCCCGATTGAAAGGCATTGATTTGAGGAAAACACCTTTGAGATTAATACACGTTGACCAAATGGATTGACGACGGTGCCTTGAATAGACAATTCACTCTGAGAAATGAACAAACTCAGCAAAGAAGTAAAACAGACATTTAAAACATCTTTCTACGTCTTCAATGGCCGACAATATCTCACATTGAGAAGCATTACACCTAATATTTATTTGGTTCTTTATAGAGAAGTGGAAGACACAGAAATGCATAGTTGATTTATTATATGTTTTATTCTTTCATTACGTTGCATAAAAAAATCCCGCCATTAGAAAAACACACATCAGGGACCTTTGGTTACCTTTTCCCCACCCACTACCGTTCTGTGTTCTTAGCAAACGCTTTTCACTCGACAACATATATTTCATTTTAATGTTAAGTAAAATGAAGTCAATAAAGTGAACGATAATGTCTTTCCAAAATATATTATAATATATATAAATGAATATATCTAATTATTGGGGAATTTCCGTTTAGGTTACAATCAAGGCCTTTAGTTGTTTTCGTGGTTTGTGCGTTGTTTGTGATAAGGGACAACATCGATTCTTTAAAGCTTTAGCGTTTCATTCTTGGCACATTGACCTACACCTTACAGGCCTTCAGCTTTGGAACAATGGTCTCCTAGCGTGAGGAACATTCGTTGAATGGCTCTGTTGACAAACTTGACAGAAGGAAGGGGAAGTAATGGAGTGGAAATGGTTGGAGGGGCCGCAAACAGAAAGCACCTTGATCGATACCTGAGATCACCTGCAGGCACACCGGTAGTTCAAGTTGAGATGCAAGCACATGCTGGGATAGGTGAAGAACGACATGTTTGTATAGGAAGACCACAGAGTTTAAATTAGAATAGAATAGAATAGAATGGAATAGAATACAATACAATAGAATAGGCCTAGTTGTTATAGAGATATTTGTTAAAGCCAGCCTACAAATTCGTAGGCCTTTGAGTTTGCAGGTTTTGGTAAAGAATATGCAGGCCCTGTTATGTCTGCGATTAAGATTTATTTGATACTCGAATGGAATTTCAGTCATTGTGACAGAACGTTTCTGATTAAACTCAACGTAGAGGTACATTAAAGTAATAGACCTATTGGTGTTGATTCTGCACATTCGTCGTTCATAAGACTACGCAATTCACGTGTTGCTATTTAGGATTAATTCTCAATCTAGGCTCAGTGTTGACAGTCCTGAAGATATGGTGACGTAGCCATATAGGCCTAAGAACGTCCATACAATTAATTCCGTAGGCCTATAGGCCTAAGCACAACATACAATTATAGTGCAGGAATACGAATAGTGTAGTATTTCAAAGGGATTGTATCTAATTAAGGTAAATAATTCGTTTTGTCAACGTTGTTTATATTTGCAGCAATATAGGCCTATTCGATGTGACTTGGTAATAGTGGTTACATTTACATGTAACCACTTACATGGAAATGGTACGGTTAAACAAGGTTTACTGGATAATTAAGAACATAACAATTAACTGCATGACGTGTCTTGAATGAATCTCATACTCTTTGTCATTAAACTGATCGAATAGGGACACATAATCTAATAACAACAACGAATAATACCAATAATAATAATAATACTACTACTACTACTACTACTACTACTACTAATAATAATAATTAAACAAAATGTGATGATGATAGTAATAATAATAGCCTACTTCTATTACTATTAATAAAATATAATAATAATAATAATAATAATAATAATAATAATAATAATAATAATAATAAAAATAATAATAATAATAATAACGCTCTTGCTTCAAGTGTATGCAGACCACCACTTCCACAGATCCGCTGTCTTCTATATCTACCCTGTAGATCCGGATTTGTGTGACAATTGCTGTACAAATCACAAATTCGCTTCTAGGGGAGTATATAGTAGATTTAAACACTACGACAGAAGTGGAACGTACCATGAACGGACATGTTGTTGTATCATTTGTTACATGTATACATTGATTTAGCTTCTTTTTCAATTTTGTCGTTCTTTTTTGTTTTTAACGTAAGGCCGGTCACGGATGTAAAACTAGACGCTCCTAGGCCTCACATTGTATGGGAGTTTGTTTCATCGACTGCTCCACATTTGTTTTGATGTTCACGTAGGCCTTTATGTTTCTATTGGTATGGTAAAATTCGACAGGTGGGCCTACAGGTGGGTTACAGAATCACTTATAAGTTTCAAATTCGATTTATTTCTATCGACAAACTATATATTTGACAAAATAAATGTCGTTTTGCTTTAATATCAACGACACTGAAGGTTTGGAGTGAAGAGGAAGGGGGAAGGCGTGTGTTATGGAGTGCTTCGATTGAGAGTTCGATAGTCGGTCGATGTCCCATAAAAATGAATCTGAATGAATGAATCTCCATCATCAGTGTGTGCATTTAATATCGTAGCATTCCTTTCATTAACGTTACAATCTGAGCACAACAATTCTAATTCTTTCGATAGAGAATATGTATAAACTTTATTTTAATTATGTTTTCAATAATAATAATAATAATAATAATAATAATAATAATAATACAATCGTGGTATATATATATAATAACCTTGACTATTCATTATTAACTATTAACACTCAAATATTTAATCTACTGTACAAAATATGAAATACAAAATATTTTCTCTGTCTAGCATTGGATTGCTCTTCTTAACTGAGTGTTACATAACTCGTGAGGTAAATGCAATAGGCCATACTTCTAGTTGATTGGATTGGAACAGGCTACTTTTTATAATACGGCTATTTTTTATACCTTTTTATAAAAAGTTTCTGGGGGCTTAAATGTATGGCTGAGTAATACTGACAGCCACACGCAGGTAATGCTATTTTCCTTTGCATTACCTTTGAGAGAGAGAGAGAGAGAGAGAGAGAGAGAGACAGAGAGAGAGAGAGAGAGAGAGAGAGATATTCTGTCATGTCAAGTAACTGGAAGTCTGGCATAGGTTGGAAGGAGAAGGATTAATATGCAAGGAGAGTAAATTGTTTGTTGGCCGGTCGTGGTCGGGGGGTGGGGGGGCAGCACTAGATTCTTGTTCTTAATGCGACGGTCCTTCCGTGATTTAGGAGGCCGTGGAACCTGAATTAGTTGATGAATTTTCTATCGATCTAACCAGGCTAGATTTATCTCTGACACCGACACTGCTGCTGCGCGGTGCACAGTGGGTGGCGGGTGCGCACGTCAGACAGGGCATACTCTCATTCCCGTTATTGGCGATTTGGAAAAAGCTTGGCAAGCACAAGCCAGAGAGAGGGAGACAGACAGACAGACAGACAGACGAGGGGAAGATAATGGAAAAGAGATGGGTATGAGAAAGAACTAACAACTTTCAATCACCTCATGCACTTTCTTCATTTTTTGTGGCTTTTTAAGCTTCTACCCAAAGAGGACGCACAGAGAGGCACTGCTCTCTGCCGTGCTGTACAGTGAGTGGTCTACAAGTATAGTGAGAGGAGACGGGGCGGGTGTGCAGCATGCCACAGCCTGAGCAGGGCTCTTGCACAAGGTCTCCGCTCTATCTACGTGTTCCGATATGTTATGGTTTTATCGCCTGCACAATCCCCGATGAATATCACTGTGTTCAGATAAAGTAAGATAGCAAGAGAACAGCAGTTTACTTTTACGACTTCCACAAACGGAGCTATACGACGACACGCGTGCAAGAGCTGTGTTGTGCCTAATCCTATTTCCTTATCCGGGACTCGTCACCTCGCCACGCCATTGGTTGGGCATCGTCACATGGCTCCTTAACTTTGTTCACTTGACAGAAAAGTAGGAGGGTTCAAGCGAAAGGCAATAACCGAAGAGTAAAGGGATAAGATATAAATTTTGGTTATATTTTTTCCGGGCGTGTGCCATTTCACAAAAGACTGGTATTAATGGCCATGAGCTCCTATTTGATCAATTCCAACTATGTGGACCCGAAGTTTCCACCGTGCGAGGAGTACTCACAGAGCGACTATCTGCCCAGCCACTCTCCGGACTATTACAGCTCCCAGAGGCAGGAGGCTACCGCGTTTCAGCACGACTCCCTCTACAACCACCACCAGCAGCACCAACACCCACAGCGGCCGGGCTGCGGCGCCGAGCCCGCAGCCTTCACGCCGTGCCAGGGCTCCGCACAGTCCGCCTCGGTGGTCATGTCCCCGCGGGGTCATGTCCTGTCCCCGGCGGGACTTCAGACACCAACAGCCATCTCGGAACAGAACCATAACTGCGACTCAATGACTCCAAGCCCCCCTCCGCCACTTTCCTGCGGACAAACATCGCATATACAAAGCTCTTCTACTTCTTCTTCAAACGGCAGCACGCGTAAAGATCCAGTGGTCTACCCGTGGATGAAAAAGGTCCACGTCAACATCGGTGAGCGTTCGCTGCTTAACTTTACACTATCAGCCCTCTGCTCATATCTATAGCTGCGTTTCTTTATGCTGCTCAGTGTAGTCCAGCCCAAGGCGGACAGCTCTGTGTCCACAGTGAAATCCACGGCTTCCCTCTCTGGTAGAAGACGGCAGAAGTAGCGCTTGTGTCGAGATTTACGATTGCCTGTTTGCAGGGCCAACATAATTACACCCCCCATAAATTTTTATTGCACCTCTCCGACGTGGTCCCCTTTGAAGTCCGATCGCAAGATCGTCTGCTCTAATTGACTTTATGACAAGTCAGGAAGAGCCCATAAGTTAAGTTTTATGCTTTGGTAATTTGATTTTAAGTGGCCTGGTTGTATAAACGGTGTACTTTACTCTGCCGAGTTGTCCCTATTATAGGCCTACCAGGGGAGGACGTTTTATGGCAGCTAAAATATTCATGTTTATGGATCCGGCCGTAAAACACTAATGTAAAACCGAAGAGTTGGGAGTATATTAGTCTTATTTGTAGTTTTACTTTCTCGTAATGGACGGTCGTGTTTGCTCTTTACTGTAGCGCATGTTTAGACAGCAACACATATACATTTAGCAACGTCACTGTTATGGTCAATTTCTATTCAAAAGATTTTTTGGTCGGTCTAAGTTGAAGCCTCAGTGAATACGTTGTGACTTCGTCGAGCACAATTCGTGTCATCTGTTTGTAGTTCTTAGATTTGTTGAATCATTAACCCATCGGCCATTGAGTTATGCCCCCACCCCCGCCATCTATACGACACCACAGTGCACAAAACAGACAATGGCTGTCCCTACTTTAATCTGGATTATTTCTGAAACAATGTGGTTACATACGGTTTCACATTTAACTGCCACACATATCGTAAATAACGTATAGTAGGCCATTGCTGTTATATTACGAGCGATTATTTAGATGACAATGGACGTGCGTTCGGCGATGGCTCCTATCTGTCAATTGCGAATCGCAACATTTGGATAGCACTGTGACTGGCGTAGGATAGCACGTTTTAGCGCCCCAAGGCCTTCTTGTGACAACACACCGGACAACCAAGCGCTTACTTCAACCGTTATAGCATAGGGTTGAACAAAGCAGCCACCCACTATTGGCATTTGGATGTGATAACGTCCTGTTAAAACTGTTTGGACATAATCCTCCGAGACATGCATACCAGATGCATCTTTTGAATATATTTAATTTAGATGACTTCAAGTAGCAAATTACCTTCAATAAATTCTATTTGTCTTAATTGACAAAAAAAATACTGACTTTGTACATATATATACGGTATGTATTTTTGTATTTCCTCACACAGTGAATCCAAATTACACCGGAGGAGAGCCAAAGCGCTCCAGGACGGCTTATACGCGCCAGCAGGTTCTGGAGCTCGAGAAGGAGTTCCACTACAACCGGTACCTGACGCGCAGGCGCAGGGTGGAGATCGCGCACACGCTCTGTCTCTCGGAACGGCAGATTAAAATCTGGTTTCAGAACCGGAGAATGAAGTGGAAAAAGGACCACAAATTGCCCAACACCAAGATCCGATCTGGGAGTAGCTCATCAACCAGCAGCCACAGCAATACAAACTCGTTGGCGTTAGCGAGTTCTCAGAACCGATCGAATGGAGGACCACTATAGCTGCATTATCACAGTTGTCCTTTCTCACATTTTTGCAGTTCAAACTGAGTGGAACGACCCTCACTGTTTTATTATTGCAGCAAATTATACAACTCATCATGCACTTTTGAAAGAACAATAGGCCTACTGGATGGCCTCCTGGGATGCCTTTTCACATTATAGGTTTATTGACATTTAGGCTAGGACGGGTTTTGGGCGTGGATCCTGATATTGGAACGCAAAACTTGTCCGATTAGTAAAAGTAAAATAGCAAAGGGGATTGAAGTAAGCCAAATTCAAAAATTGAAAAACAGACATTTGTGTGGCGGAGAAAATGTGACTTTCCTTCCCTTCTCTTCAGTCATCATCATCTCTCTCTCCTGCTCGCTGGCTTTTTGCATGATCCACTCTGTATTATCCCATAACGTCACTCCGCCTATTCCCCATGTATCCCTTCTCTTTCCTGACTAACCATGACACAATGTAGTAGGCAGAAAATTGTGTTTTTCTATAAAAAAAAAAAAATATATATATATATATATATATTTGCTGAAGATGGATCCTCGTTTTCATCTTTAATCATGCCAAACTCGGTCCTCATTTGTCATGTTTACTCTGTGGGTACAAAGCAAAGGGTTGAACCGCGGCTCTACCTATTACCCCCCCCCCCCCCCCCCCCCCCCCCCCCCCCCCCCCCACATACTATCCTCGTCCCATCCATACCTCTGTTTAATAAATTAAACCTCTAGTCTCTCGTCAAGAAAGGTTTTCTTACGCTCCTTTTAACACTCCCTCTCCTAGCACACCTCCGCGCGGCACCATGTTAACCAAAATATAACATAAAACATATTCACCTCCTGTACTTCCTTCATTAAAAAATGAATTGCCCTTTAAGTTTTATACATACGATTATATTTTCATTGACAAATGAAAGCAATGCAACCTGTATTTCTTCCTAAATTGATGGAAAGCAACTACATTATTGGCTATTCTATGAGGAACGCGCTTACGTACCGTCATTTCCTTGCTCAAATGTGATCGTTATAATTTACGCGAGTTCTAAAGAGGCTTGTTAAATTAAAAGACGGGTGGTTAAAGAGATTGTACAATAAATTGTCATACAAACTGTTGGACGGCAGACAGACAGGGTAAACAACGCTAATATAGCCTGCGTTAAGAAACATAGAGGGTTGCAAAGGCCCACGCTGGCTGAGAAATCGAATGTCCGAACCAAAATATTGGTTAAAGCATTATAAGAGCAGCACTATACAATATACTACCTATTACCTCAGCTGTACTTATATTTAGTCTTTATGATGTGACGATTTTTTCATTTAGTGGTGAGTTATAGACGTTTTTTTCATTTATTGTAAAGTAATTTAATAATAAGCAATTGTTCTGGTCAGGGACAGTCTGACACAAATACATGCGCATATTGCATGATCGAGTTATGTTGATTTATCTCAGTCTCTAGTCTTATTTTTTCCCCCTTCAATATGTGATAAAACCATCATCTGCGCGGCACATAATGCGCAACTTGTCTTTATTTTCTCATTTTTCTACCCTTATATTGTATTACTCTTATTTCAATCTGTTGCATTGAAGGCCTTCAGTTTTTATATTTTCTTCTTTATTTACATTCCAAAGATCAGTTATATTGCTGATGCTATAGATGTTGATGGCTGTATTGATGAACATGTATTAATTCTCTTTTCACTCTTTCTCTTCCTTTTCATGTATATTTGTACGTTGACCTTTTCTGATTATTACGCCCCGTGTCCTATTATTTGTAAATAGTTCATAAAAATTAAATAAACTGCTCCAAACCGGAATCTATAGCCCACTCTTCTGTCTTTGCCCCTTCCTCGCTCTCTTTGCTACCAGTTTTGTTATATTTATATATGTAATAAGGCCTATATTGTACACATATATATTTTTTGGTTTCATATTTCACGTGTCTAACAGCTCAGATGTTTATTTTCTTAACAGGGGTTGTGATAACAAAGTGTATTTAAAGCAAACACACAAAGGCACAAACGAGAGACACGGAATATATATTTTAATTTGGATGCTTTTTCCACATAACGAACTGTTTTGAGAAATGCCTGCAGATCTGCCACCAAGGCAGCAATGATTAATCTCCCTCGACCAAGAGTGATCTTGGTACATTACGTCTTGTAATCTCGTTTTAAATCACATACGGTCCCTCCGTTTCACTCCCTTTCTCCGGTTAATTTAATGGCTGGTCTCTGGCTTTGTCGTGGGCCTGGCTAGACTTGTTCGCTCGGGCTAAGAGTCAGATTTAAAATACAATTCCTTTCCTCTCCTCTTGAAAAAAAGTTAATTCATTTTTTCGGCTTGTGCTCTTTTAATGCTTTAATGATTGTAATTTGTGCACAGCATTTTTTCTATTTGAGCTTTCTGGACCGGTTCTGCGTGTATTTTTTTTATATATTACAAAAACCGCGCGGGCCGGCGCCATAGCTCAAACCCTGACAACCAAATAGATAATCAACAAGACGAATGGCTTCTTTTGTAAGGCGCGGCTCTCGTATTAATTTTAATTTTCTTTTTTTAGAGCAGGTATCGAAAAAATATAGAGCAAGGCGGGGGAGGGAGAAAATAGCATTTCTCCCAATGAACTTAAAACAAAAAGAGTACCCCTTCAAATTGCACCGCTCGCATTCCGTGGCTCGGAGAAGATTCTCTATTACTCGATGGTTGATATCTCTCCGGGCCTCTTGCCACGGAGCCACCCGCCGCCCATTTATCTGCTTTCTCTGTGTCGTGTTTAAGAAAACGCGCCCCTGCCATCCCACTATCAAACTAAATGCGTCATGCTTCAAACACAACGCCGAAACAAAGATGTATTGCAGAGACAGTCCCACGTGTCTGATGCGTACATACATTTAAGGCGCATAGGCCTATATATGTGCTTAAAAAAAAACCTCTCCAAAACCACACATACTGTGAATAAATGCGGTGTTTTTATTCGCAATATCCCATATCTCCTTTGGACCCACGGTGAACAATGCCGTTTTATTGCAAAAAAAACCCCCAATAAGAATGGCCGATATTTTAATGTTAGCCTTGGGGCACATACCCTGCGCCCGAGCAACGTATCGATATTGTTGTCTAAATGTTGTGATTCACACCACAGCCTAACCATATTGGCGCGTCTCTGAAACTTCCCCCCATCACACATAGGTCCTATGATGCCTTCACAATAAAACAGACGCCCCGGGGTAGACCACTCCGCCGAAGCTCTATATCTATAGCTAAAATAAATGAATTTGCGTGAGGTGACACCGCACATAATACAATCCACAGAGGAATTCTTATTCTTAAAGTCGCCTTTATCAGTTCAGGCCTTCTGTGCATCAGTGCGGGCTATTGAATGGAGGGAAAGGAACAGATTTGGTTAGGGGGATCCCCCCCCCCCCCCCCCCCTCCCACCCTCCCTTAAAAAGTTCACCGCCATTATTTCCTGAACAGGACAGAGGCATGGCACCTCAAGAAAAATGGGACAATTATGCAAGAAAAATCATTAATCACTTGTTCTTCTTAAAACAATTAATCTCTTTTCTATTGTCATTCGGCAGCCTCACAGAAGCGACACGACCCCTTTTGCCAGGCGTTGGGAAGGCGGGAGAGAGAGAGAAAGAGAGAGAGACAGACGTAAAGAATAAGAAGATGTCGTGGATGACAGTTGAAGCCCCCATCGACCCCCACCTCTCTCACCCAATCGCCACTTTTTAGTAGCCAAGAAGTATACGACTAAAAGAAAAAAAAAAGTTTTTCTTGCTCCTTGGGAGGAGAAAATGTGCCAGAAGAAAACCACAAGGCATTCACTAAAAATGTTCACGACTCTAGAGAAGATGGCAACGAAGTTTGCTGCTGCACGAAGTTATAAGGTAAGAACCCAACTATTTTCTTGTTTATTTGAGCTTTTCTGTGTTAACATCTCTACCACCCCTTGCGGTCTGTTTCTCCCTTTCCCTTTCGCTGATGCATTGGTGGCGTTTTTATGGTTTTATGGCCCCCGTGTGCATTTGGCGGGGTCAAGCGAGGCCTCTATTTATGGCCGTGTTGCTTTGATTTAAGCGTTGGAACTTTTGGAGCTCTGTGTTTGTGGCGAGGAATGCGGAGGACCCAGCTACAAACGACGCTGTTTGGTTGTTACAGTTTATTCAACTGTTCCTCTGCCTTTATGGGCTTTGCTTTGCTTTGCTTTGCTGCGCTGCCTTCACTTCTGCCGCACATACGTCACACATGGCCGCTTTTAACATGTGCGGGCCTCACGTCCTATATTGACATGTCCCATCCAAGTATGTTTGTTTGTTTGAAGGATGTGTTTATCATTTAGCTCAACACAGCCGTTGGTGTATCGGGGCTAAAACATGTAATACAATTAAACCGTTGTTTTTGAACATTATTACTTGTGGATTCATAAAGCTTTTGAAATCGCCAGAGCCGGACGATGGTGCCATTATAGCACCGAATGACCTAGTTTAGTAACTCCTTGTTTACCCACATTCTATGCTTCTAGTCTGGCTTCATGAGTCTGTGCTGGTGCGGCCTACAGTTTAGTGTTATTAAAATACTGTTGCGTGTGTGCTGTTGTGGGCCAGGTGCGAACGAGCTAGAGACTAGCGCATGAATAATTCGGCGATCAATTGTAAGGTGTGTGTGTGTGTATGTGTGTGTGTGTGTGTGTGTGTGTGTGTGTGTGTGTGTGTGTGTGTGTGTGTGTGTGTGTGTGTGTGTGTGTGTGTGCGCGCGCGTGTGGGGGGGGGAGTTTGTGCGTGCGTGTGTGTCTCTCTCTGTGTGTGTGTGTGTGTGTGTGTGTGTGTGTGTGTGTGTGTGTGTGTGTGTGTGTGCGCGCGCGCATGAGTGTGAGTGTGTGTGTGTGTGTGTGGACGTGGGTGAAAAAGACAAATTAAAAGTGCGCGGAGCCATGGTTAATGGATACTCTCTCGGTTGCGCTCGAAAACAATTTAGCTCTGAAACAAATGATCCGCGTGGCTATCCAAATGAACAACGAACGATCGTCGGCCTGCATGTCCTGCATTTGCTTAGATTAGCACCAGCAGCGCAAACGCACTCACTCCTGCTTGACCCTTAAGAAATCGATCTAATCGGGGTTTAGAGAGGACAGTGGTTCTGGTGCATGGTATTGGTTGTAGCGTGACGCGTGGTCAACCATCACACACGAATGGTAAATATAATAATAAGCCACTGGTATTGGAGGAAGGGGAAAAAGTCGATGTTCGAGCCGAGTGGGTAGAATGGCCAAGCAATGGCCACAGAGGGTTCAACCAGGGGGCACATTATTCTGGCCGATGAGGTCCACTGACTGAAGGCAAAGGCCGACCCCTCCCCCAATCCTCTCCGCCGCTTGACCCCGCGCTAGACTGATGGACCCTTTGCTCCAGGTTACATTCCCAGCCACGGAGAGCCCCGAAGCCTCCCCACCCCGGGCCAGTTAGTCATAACATGCCTAGTTCAGGGCACTGTAACCTCGGGCCATGGCGGGGATGTCTCCGCTCTTTCTCCAGCCAATCACGCAGACAAACTGAAAACGAAAACCCAGCGCACGTTGCAAGGGGTCGGCGTGAGGGCAATGGCTCTTTTGCATGTGAGATAGTTTCACGGGTCGGCACAGCGATGTTGAATCGGCTCCCACATTTTTAAAGGCGTCGATAACTTTAGAATTATTCTTTAAACGTTTATAAGGAGGGCTATTGTTATTATTATTATTTATTATTTTAGCATGATAGCCTAAACTTAAACTATGGAAGAATCTTTTTTTGTCGTTAAATTATTTAGTTAATTCATGGAATAACTATTCTTATAGATAATGAAAAATAAATATAAATAAATAATTCTTCTTTGTTTTATTGAGTAAAAACAAGGAATATTCATACGTTACACATTCATTTCAAGTGATGATAAAAACATGATAATTTGAGATTAAATCTTTCAGAAATCTCTCGCTTAAATGCCTATAATGATCACAAATTCGAACAGAACATTCTTTTTTTTAAACATAAACAGATTCTGCCTTTTTTTTTACTTTATTAAAAAAAAAATACATTTCAAAATGCCACATTATGGACTTGAAAAATGTGACATTTGGTTCCTGATGTGGTAGGCCGTTCACTGCAGGGTAGTTTGTTACCTTCTGAGGGGATTGGCATATCAGACACACACATGTGCATGGGTCCAATCCCTGATGTGCATTAAAATGTAATGTAATATTTTGTATTTAGAGTTAGGATTACGTTTGAGATTAAGGTTTATTCTATACAAGGACGAGAGCATTTGCTGTGAGTACATACAGTATATGAATCAAACAGACATTCATTAGACGTGTCTCTTTTCAATTAAACCTGAGCAAAGAACCCAAATAGCTATCTCCCGTAGACAGGGAGTGAATTTCGAGGACGATTTATAGGATTTGTCCACAATTCAGAAGGTTGGACGTGCTTCCTGTTCAGGCCCATTATCCTTTGATGTAAATATTTAGGAGAGTCATCATAGGGTGTTTGACTTCCAGCTGACGATTTTTGTCTTCAAACACCAATTGTAGGCATCGTCATGCAAGACCCAAAACCCCTACCTGTTCCTGAATGTACAACCATTATATTATAAATACTAGTTGCCTTGGATGAAAGTGTCTGCTAAATGACTAAATTATTTGATCTGTTGGTCTCGGTGTGTGTGTGTGTGTGTGTGTGTGGGGGCGGGGGACTACACAGGAAACTACCGGAAACTTGCAAGTGCAAGGGGTGGAGTCACGCAGGGTTTCCTGTTTGTTTTCTTTACGGATTTGTCTGGTCTCTGAGAGAAACTCATTCGAGAGTCGCAAGATGGAGGTCTCGGAAGACCAGTGGCCAGTCTCCCATGGGTTGGCTTTTAAACCTTTACAGACACTTTGCGTAACGTTGTTGGTGTCTGCACAGGATGTTTTAGCTTGTCTACCCACCAGCTACAGGAAAGGTTACGTTTAGCCGAGTTGATGTTCACTGTTGGCCAAGGAGGGATACCGACAATGGGAAGACGTTGCTACAATTTTAGTTATCTGTCCTTTGTTAGGATTTATGGAAGAACACAGACAATTCCTTAATGGCAAGGGCATTGAAAGCTGCATGTGCGGGAAATGGCAAAGAAACTGACCATGAAATCACTAAAGTGCACATTGACATTTATTTTTTAACAGGTTGATGCCATGATAGCATCATCAACAGACATAGAACATTTATTTGTCAGCCATGTTGTGTTTATTGTGGTCCATAGGGGCGGCAGTAGCTCAGGAGGTAAGAGCGGGTGTCTGGCAACAGGAAGGTTGCTGGTTTGATCCCCGGGCTCCGCCTAGCTAAGTGTCGAGGTGTCCCCGAGCAAGACCCCACCTAACCCTAACTGCTCCTGACGTGTTTGGTGCACGGTTGGCACCGCCGTCGTGTGTATGAATGGGTGAATGTGAGGCAACTGTAAAGCACTTTGGATGAGCGCTATATAAACGCCATCCATTTACCGTTTATCGTGGAAACAGATGGTCAGGTTGTTTCCAGTCGAGGCCCATTGACTGTAACGTGTGACTTTAGATGTTAATCTAGAATCTGATATGAGAGACTTACTCGATGGGTCCTCGGTTTGGTTCCGTAACCTGTGCCTCTCTGTGTGGCGGTTGCATATTCACCTGGCCTCCTTCCACCGGCGTGTCCCCAGGCATGTTGAGAGCAGGCAGGCGCCCGCATTGCAAAGAGCATGTGATGCTTTGCAAGCCAGCCCTGGGTAAACAGAGATTAAGTAAATATAATTTGCAGTCATTATGAAGATATGGTGCACATCATCATCATCATCTTATCAAGGGTCTGATTTGTTTGCGTTGATTACCAAGACGCATGAAAAATAAATCATATTATGGGATATTTAAGAAACTCCACGTAGAATATTGTTGTTTTCGTACATGTGGTGCATTTGGTGGAATTTCTTATTCAGGTGGACAGACAATGAGTTTTACATTTTGTCCAATGGTGAATCTAGATTGTCCACGGTCAGAAATCACAATGTGTGAACTGGAGAATCAGGAGAACACATTATTTCCCGAACTAAATTGGTTTGATGGTGTTAGTGCTGGAGATTTTGCAGAAAATGTATAAAGGAGAGCCATTGAATTACACACACACACACACAACCTGCATACACACACACACACACACACACACACACACACACACACACACACACACACACACACACACACACACACACACACTGTCTCTCATCTCTATTGCTGTCTATCTTTTTCTATCCACCCCCCCCCCATCTGTCTCTCTTTTCCTTTCTCTCCCTCTGTTTCTTCACAACCACTGGGCCTGCCTTTGCCAAAGCACCTCAATACAAATGCACTTCCACCGTTCTCTTGGCGTTGTAGGACCATTCTTCCAATATTTGTTGGCCGGCTCCCGGTCTTGGCCCGGGGATTCTCACGGTGGTTTGCCTGCTTGGGATCAGGGCCACTAATTGCCAGACAAATAGCCCTCGCGGCTCGCACACTCGTTTGCAGCCGCAGCCAAAGAGTTATTATTGTGGAGAGCGCACGGAGCTGGGGGGTCATGCAGGCGCACGGGCTGTAGGAGGAGGTAGTCAAAAGAGATATATTGCTACTGGTTTATAGCACCACTCCAGCTGTGTGTGTGCGTGTGCGTATATGCCAGAACACGTTTTAATGACCACCCCCCCCCCCCCCCAACCCCCTCCCCCACCCCCTCGTTCTTCACTCACACACACACACACACACGCACACACACACACACACACACACACACACACGCACACGCCACTTCCTCTCATTGTATGTTGGTAGCGTTCCGGTCCCTACGTGTACACTTAAGTGGCCAGTTGGGAAGTCTTTTAAAGGAGACATATATTATATTATATTGTATCATATATATTAAGTATAACATAGAACCAGCCAACTAGTACTCCTTGCCAAAGTGTGCGCACACACGCACCCCAAAAAATGGGGGAACATAGTGGGCACAGACACACACACACACACACACGCACACACACACACACACACACACACACACACACACACACGCACCCCAAAAATGGGGGAACGTAGTGGGCACAGACGCACACACACCACACGCACACACACGCACACACACACACACACACACACACACACACACACACACACATACACACACGCATGCACACTCATTCTCCCTCTCGTTGTGACTACTCTCATTCTATCCTACTCTCTCTCTTTCCATCTGTCTCTTGACCCTCTCAGTCACTCACACAAACACACACACACACACACACTCTCTCTCTCTCTCTCTCTCTTCTCTCTCTCTCTCTCTCACACACTCTCACACTCTCTTTCTCTCTTCTCTCTTTCTCTCTCTCTCTCTCTCTCTCTCTCTCTCTCTCTCTCTGTATCTCTACTGCCATGCTGCTCACACATGATGCTAGTTTGTATATGAGTAGCATTGCGAAAAGATGTGGTTGGATAATATATGTATATTAAATATAATTGATAACAGAAATCTGCTCCGCAAAAAGTAGCCGTGTGTGTGCTTAGTGCTGTCTCTGTGTGTTTGCATCCTTTCATCACAATTGCTTCCTATGCCTTATGTCACAACCCCTTTCCAATCCATATGCAGCCATTTTAAACGACAAGAGCTTGCTACGTTAACCAGATGTGTTGGACAATTAAGTCGACATATCTTCCAGTTACAACATTTTGGACTGGAGTTTATATTCTCTTTGATAAGCATGTGTGTAGGATGAGTAATGGCAACCTATTAGACCTGCACTAGCTTATTGATGCCAAGTTATTAACCAGCTTGGGTGGTCATGGCTCCTGTGTACTGTACACCTATCACTTATCAGTATTCAATACCAAGGAAGTGTTAAGTTGTCCACAAAACGGTTAACATTACAATGCGGTTTTCAGGCTACAAGATGGATGTGGGTGTGCTCATTATATAGAATATAACTATGATGTTTTACATTGAATGTCCAACATAGCTGAATGGTTCACACTTTCAAGAATGTAAAGACTCGAGTAAGGCAGAGGAGTGAAGCATTGCGCCTTGACATGCCTTTACTTTAAGTGCACGTGTAATACACGTTAGACTATTGATGTTTGCAACTGTGTATTTTGTATATAGGCCTGTCTAACGCATATACCATGCGTTAGACAGGCCTATATACAAAATACACAGTTGCAAACATCAATAGTCATTGTCAAATGTATTGTTATTTGAAAAAAACCTGCAGAGGACACATATTAGCTGTAATCTCGAAGGAACCTTCTCTATTGTTATATTTATGGACCACAGCAATATATTTCTGTCTCTTTCTACAAATGTACTCCTTGAAAGTCACAGCCAAATCCGCTAAATGTAAATGTAAAAAATGTAAATGTTGCCAAATGACGCCTATACGACCTGACCTCATAAAAATATTGAATATTAGTGGATATTCCAATGTGTCCCTTACAATTCAGTGCTGGGCCCATACAAATGCTGCATGAAAGCTCCGTAGTGTTGATCATTGTTTACAAGACAATTGTCTAAGTTGTCCGAGAAAGACAATATATGTCCAACATAATGAGTTGTTTATGGCCGTTTCCGGGCAACGTGGTCAGTGAGACGAGGTGTCTCACGTGCGGTCCCATCACTGAGGGAGAGACCCGCGCGTCTCGCCCAGTAAAATAATGTATTTCAAAAACGATTTGTGCGCTTGCGTCTCAACAGATTTACGAGTGACATTAGAAGTCGAGATGTTGCTCGGTAAATCAAACCTCTTTCCTATTTCCCGATCATTCTCTGTCCCTCTCCCATTGACTAACATTTAGGTCGTATAAAGCAATAGGCTATAATAATAATAATAATAATAATAATAAATAATAATAATAATAATAATAATAATAATAATAATAACAACAACAATAATAATAATAATAATATAATTATTAATAATAATATCATTACCAAAACCAATAACAATAGCAATAACATTACAAATAGAAATAACAATAACAATAACACAATGATAGTCATAATTACATCGCTGACAACCAATCACAACATTAACTAAACCCTCTCCAGCAATGTTCAAACGTTGACTCACGGCTTGACATCTCCCATTCTGTTCAAAAAAAGACGCTCTTAGTTTCTTTTGAAAAACATTGTTTGGGGCTAATTATTCACGAAGATATACAGTATAAGCTACCTGTCCTCATCCATCACGTGGAGTGAAAGACCTCCAAGAAATCAGAGATAGCTCTCTCTCTCCTTTATTGTTGTCCGCTTCTTTATTCTCACCTCCAGGAATCGCGTACATTCATCTTTGCACCACCGTTACAAAGTCTTGAAATTGAATCTCATCAATTGATTATTTATTTATTTATTTATTTTAGGTGTAAATTGTAGCATAGTATTTTTATGAATAATAGGCCTCGAGTAATTTTATTTAATTCACAGTTGAACTCCCCATTCGTCACTACAAATGTTGAAAAAATATTAAGACAAATAAAATTGTGTTTTCACATCAAATTGTTATGTGATCGTTATCACATTTTAAAGCCGGAATTCTGTTTTTTTCATTCTGTCCGCATCTCGCCAGCTACTTATCTTAGCCTTTCTTTCTCCATATGATTGCTGTAATTTATGGCCATCATTACAGACGTCATCGTCACCACCGCAAATTGTGTGGAAAATCTAAAAGAACCGTCGCAGCTTATGGAACTCACACGCGTGCAAGACAATGCTGTGCGTTCTTAACGCTTTTAATACGTTTGTTTTTTTTTTTAAGTAAGCTAATGTTGTTGGAATGAATCGAGACAAACTTTTATTAGGCCTTTTTTTATTTCATATTTATTATCTTTTTTTCGTGAAAGCGTCAGAATTTTTAACAGCGTTGTCTCCCAAATAGAAAGGCCTTCCCGGGCTATTGTTTGACCTTGACGTGTTTCTTGCGAGGTCTGTGCTCAGCCTCGCTGCTAGCCCTATATTTAGATCCCGCCTAGAGCTCTATTGTTTGCAGGGAAGACTTAGAGCTCTGAAGAGAGAGAACATCGAAAGGATTCCATCATTCCATTGTTGCTACCCTAACCATCTCAGTAGGAAACCTCTGCTCGGGTCCCCCCTTCTTCTCTCATCCGCTTTCCCGTCTGTTGTATTCCCCCCCCCCTCCCTCCTTACACGCAGAGAACGCCGTTTTGCTGCCGCGTGTTACCTGTCTTTGATTCACTTCTAAATAACAGCTCCTGCCCGTTCTTCTAAACGCATTACGCCTTGCGCCACGGGCACCCCACCAGCTAAACTTGTTAATAATGAGGTGGACTCTATATTTGGAGAATCCCCCACGTCGAACTGAAGAGCTATTTCTGTCTCCGACTTGGGCTATAACGAAGAGTAAGAATTACGAAGAATTATTGTCAAAATAATGACACAGAATATGATCTCGTTTTCAGGTCTTTTCATTAAGGGTTGAGGTATAAACGCCTATCTACATCGTTAATATCACAAACATTGTACCTACATGAGACAATTGTTCTGCGTTTTAATTAATTCAGAATGTGGCCCCTTTGCCTTGTTTTTTAATTTCAATCGTAAAAATGGAACAAGAATAGCATTTCTTCATTCGTACATAATGAAGACCTATATTTTGTATGGAATTAATCAATTGTCCGCAAGTGTAGGCCTCTGTTTACAGTCAGAAAGCCATTTTTGTTCATGCTGGGGAAACCACAAGAGAATAACAGAACAAGAGGACAAAGCAATGAGGGCAGAGGCATCATGTCATTTTAAATGTAATATTTGGCGCGCGTCGCAACAGGACATTATGTTTGACCACTATATACTTTACGGAACACACTTCTTTTTTTAATCACTCAGAATTCCGAACAAAGGTTAAGTCGTGTCTTTGCGGGTCCAAATGGGTCCCACGAACTAGTTGTGGAAGCGAGAGCATAAAAGAAGAGCAAAAGCACCCCCCCCACCCCCCTTCTCCCCCTCCCCACCTCCCCTCCCCCACCCACACCCCTCCACACAACATACACCCACCCCCGCCCCTTCCCCCTTAACTTGTCACGTGATTCATGAAATAATTAATGCAGAGGTTGCAGAATAGATTTGTTTTCGTCAGGAATATAACGCAAAGACATGGTGCTGCACTAGACTGTGTCTGACGTGGAAAATTCAACTTGTCCCAAAAAAAAAAAAAAAAAGAGAAAGAGAACCCCCTATAGCAGCAGAGAACGGCGAGAGGACAGGGAAGAAAAAAAAGAGAAAGAGAGAAAAGAGAGAGAGAGTGGGGGAGAAGAAGAGACACCAGAAACACCGAAAGAGAGAGGAAGAGGGGAGAGGGAAGAGAAAAAGAGAGAGGCGGCTGCAATAAAACAAATTTGGACGGGCGTGCGTCTTGCGGGTCGTGGTGGACGCTGTGAGTATTGCGGAAGGAAGGGCGTGCGGAAACTGCATGGGGGGAACAACCTTAGGCTTCTACGCAAGTGCACAGCCGCGGCGCCGCTTTTACCCCCGCGCTCATATCCATCTGCAGCACTAGACGTGAATTATATCATGTTGTGACATCGTGGTAAATATGTCCACACTTTTCCTTCTTATTCTGCATTTTTGACCATCCATGTGCATGTGATGTCTTATTTACACCTCCTTGCATCCATCACCACTGCTTCTTCATACGCCGAGACAGAGAAATATACGTCTGCACACGGGGGGGGGGCAGGCTCTATAGCCCGCTCTCCCGCGCGTCAGATTGATGCAATCGTAGCCGATAGCTGTTTGTATTTTTCGCAAACACTTGAACATTATTCTTCATCGCTCTCCCACCACATTCTGTGATGCTCTACCTTTTTTCTATTCCCTTGACTCTTTTGTCTGCTATCCCTCTCCCTCTCCTCTTTCTTTTCAGCTCGCTATGTCTCTTGATTTATAGTGAGGTATAGAGTGTCAGCGTGCGGCCGCGGCTGCCATTGTGTGTTTGTGAGGGAGTGCTGTTGTTTATGGTCCTGGCCGCGATAAATCATTTTTTTCCACGATTGGGGAGGTGGGTAAAATGATGGTCGACGGACTGACGATACACCGGAACGCGGAAGAACATGAAAGGATGAAGGGGAGAGAGGGAGCGGAGAAGGGGATCTCGCCGCCTCTGCCGCGTCTTCATTGGCTCTTATATTGTTCTTTTTTTTGGTGGTTGGCTTTACTCCGCGCTGTCCTTGGAGGCTTCCTCTTTATTTCACCAGGCGATTCGTTAGTTTTGCATTCCATGTCGTGTGTTTACCCCCATATTACTCCTGGTCTATATCTTGAATGCATCCATAGCTTTCTTGTGGTTATTACCTGCATGTTTCTTGTGACGATTCGTGTGGCGTCGGATCAGCATGGGTAGGCCTACTGCCCATAAAATGGATGTCTGTGGCTGGTGCTTTTGATATTTTTAGTTAATATGGCACATTACGCTTCATTAAGACGGTCTGCTGGTTGGTGCTGGTCTGAAAAAGAGATAAGAGATAGATATATATCTAGAGATAGATAACCGGGATGTAATTCTCCTGCTTCTAACGTTAGCAAAGTAGCATATGCATTGCATATCAAGTTATTCAGGTATGAACTATGGGCCTGTGATGCATTTGATGGCTTAGCTCCAGGACCAGGCAATATGTTGATCTTGCCATTCATGTCGATGTTGTGCGTGCGTAAAAGCTACATGAGTTTGGAATAGTTTAGTCCCATACAAAGTGATCCCCTGTATTTCAATAAGTCAGGCCTATACGGCGATTGGTGCTTAGGGTGATAGTTAGGGAGGGCATATATGTTGCATAATGACTCGTTGACTTATAATTTCGGTTGTAACTTATATACATGAGATCCCCGCCTCCCCCCCCCCCTCGCTCTATGCGTTCTGTCGAGTCTGTTTTCTTTGGACGTCTAGTGGAATGGAACTGTGCGACATTTTTCATGTCAGCACTCGCGGTGTCTCTGCCTTCGCTCAGAGCCTTCACCGTCTAGTCCTGCCTTCTGGATGTGGTTCAGAGAGGAGATGTGGTGAATAATGTCGTTTTCTCGTTTCCACTGCAAATGTCCACCATTCCTCTTTCTCCTTGTATGTATGTATGTATGTATGTATGTTCGTGTGGCTGTTGTTCTACTGTAGACTACAACCTGCACATGATTCCCTGGTTATATATCATTAACATAGATCCTCCGAATAGACACGTTCAGAAATACACGTGGCGCCATCCATTCGAGCGTGCTGATTCAGTTAGCGATGCAACGCAAACAGTGATTGTAATGTTGTTGGCACAGACCATGTTTATCTCTTGCATGATGCTTGCTCCTTGGGAGTGGTAGCTCCCACCAGTGACATTAAGGGCAAAGAATGTAAAACAAGCAAAGACAAGACAAATTGATGTATTCTTTGTTTAAATAGTAGTCAGGGTGTTTGACATCAAAACAAAAACAATATCATGAATGTTTATTATAATAATTATACAGAATGTTATTATTATTATTATTATTATTAATAATAATAGTAATAATAATAATAATAATAATAATAATAATAATAATAATATATAATAACAAATAACAAAAATAACAAGAACAACGATTCATAATCACACCATGCTCATAATTCAAATAATTAACAATAACAAAACAAGCAAACACCAAAAAATAGGTCCAAAACATTGAGAACGTGTGTATCTCGGACTAACACATGCACATGGGTATGTTCATGGTTGAAGTTCTTCCGCATTCAAACCACCGCCCCTCTACCGAGTCACCTCCTCTAATGCATACCTTATCCTAACTGAATTAGCTGGCCCGTATACATATTAATGGCGGTTGGCAGCGAAGGGCAGCACTTTTCAAAACGTATTTTCCTGCCGCGGCCGGTGTTGTCCGCTGCTGTGTGTCAAAGCCCATATTTCAGCTCATTTCTGTGGATGTCGCAGGGGCCAGAGGGGGGAGATTGGAAAGATTACCACGAAACAAAATATACAAGAAGGAGCAGGATGGAGAGGTGGGGGGGGGGGGGGGGACGTGATTTATCCCATCCCTTTTCATATGCATCTTGCTAGGTGTCCCCGTTTCATGTCTGACTGAGAGTGACAACTGAGGCTTGGAAGAACACCGGCCAGGTGGATGTGAAGTCTACCTGGCAACGAGAGGAACAATTCAGATCTATTCAAAAAAGGAAACATGAAAAAGTTATTATTGTCATAGATGATGTCATGTCCTAATGGCGGCCCATTTGGTTCTTGAACTCTCGCATTATAATCTCCCCTTATATCATGCGATTTTGTTCTTTGCCATATTCAAAACACAGTCAATAAATAGGCTATACATAAGTCACAATGAGCCATTTCACTGTGACGTCATGATAAAACGAGGCAGGAATAGTTGGTCAACTAGTAGGCCAATCCCTCTGGCAAAAGGACTGTCCCTATAGTGGTAGCATCGGGACATCACACTTATCTGACACACTTAATCCTAACTGAAATAAACCGTTCTAAAACACCGTCGGTCGGATTAAATGCTCTTTATTCGCCCGGAGCTTATACGTAAAGGGTTCTCGGATAAACGATGGAACTAAGAAGACAGACCAATATCACATTAGCCATCCGTAAATTCCTAAATTAGAGGAGATCTCCAACTCCAAATGCGCGAAGGGGATACGCAGGGCGTCGCGTGTCGTCGTCCGTTGGATCCCTTTTTTTGCGTTTTGTCACTCAAATGGTGCAGTCGAGACACACAAAGGGCCGACACGCGGACAGGCGTTGCTCAAGGTGCATCTTCCCACGTCTTCCGACGCACTAAAAGCGAGGGCGGCGGCGAGACAATGCAAAAGCCATGACCGGCAGCCTCCGTCTCTCCGTGAAAAGGCCACCAAGGAATACTACGACGAGGAAGTCGGGGGAAATAAGGATCAGATAAATAGATGAATGCGTCGTCTATAGTCTAAAAAGAATAAGCTTGGTCGTTCACTTCGTTTTGTGCGCCTGCGATGTTTTATTATCCAACAGACATCAAATATCAGTGCAACATTTGTATAGACCTACGGCAGACCTATGCATAAGCAACGAAATACGATTTCACAGACAACATTTTACTTTATGGAAATATAATTTTCATTAGTTAGTAGGCCTAACACTTTTAGAAAACGCCTCAATGAAAACGAAGGAAAACTACTTTGCATGTAGAAACGATTCAAATCCATGACCGTAGGCTTACAACAGTCTCCTTGCAGCGAATGCTCAACGGAATGACCACGAAACAAGAAACCACACATCATCACACGCGTGTCAGCGGATGATTTGTAAACAAGACTAATTCCAGTTTTTTGTCGCAGTCACATAAATCTGTGGATTATGTCGTGGCGTGAATCTACAGCCCTCGGCGAGTTTGAAGGGAACGAGTAAATACGTCTTAAATGTTTTACAAATGTATATAATAATAATAATAATAATAATAATAATAATAATAATAATAATAATAATAGTAATAGTAATAATAATATATTGTTATTATAATGACGATGGCCATTATTATTACGACTGTTATCATTATTATTTTCATCATCTTTATATATATAATTAAATATATATATATATATATATATATAATATAATATAATACTTTTTGTACAATTTTTTTTTTGTATAGCCTATTGTATGTATACACATAATAAGCAAGTATTTTCAGGGATCTTCTAGCGTGGGGACGATTACCCGTCAGAAATAAATCAATAAGAAGCCGAGCGCTAATTTATAATCGTCTGAACGCGGCAGTGATTCCGAGAGCATGAAAGATTACCGGTTGAAACCGTATCCAGAGCCCGGGAGCAGTGTTGTTCCCTTTTTACCGAGACGAGGAGCCGAGGAGCCGAGGAGCCGAGGCGCTCCATGGCGAAGAGAGCGTTAAGAAAATCGAGCTGCCGAGTCGGAAAGCCCGGCTGGAGTTTTTTTCTTCCTTTTCTCTTTCATTCCGATCAAAACGATTTTGCATCGGTTCGATTGAACGTCCACATTTTCCTCGATGTATCTTTCCGTGGTTGACTCGCAAATGTATCTGCGTCTTATGCAAAGAAAAGAGAACAAACAAAAAACGAAGTAGAGATTTTTGAGTGAGCTTGTCACTGGGGAGTGGTGGGACTCCTCATGTCTATAGGCGTGGGCAGATAACACAAATATCGACACGCCAATGGAGGGTTCCACCGTATTACAGAGGCAAACAAATGTCTCGTTTCTAACTTATGGGCCATACGAGCTTTTGCGTGACAAACAAACGAATCAATCGAGGATATTGGATTAATTAAACAATACACGGATCTCAAAAATGCGTACACATTTCAGTTATACGGATAATCATGGTTGCAAATAAGCATATACTGTTACATATATGTTTGGGCTACCGATACTTAGTTTTAAAACATATGTCCGATTTTACATTGCAATCTGAAATATGCTTTTTATTACCAGTTACACGTTTCTGTGTGAGATTAAGTAAAGTTCAGTAAATAAACGTTTTTTTTTCTCCTAAATCTACTACCTTGATGGTTGGCTTTAAGTACAAAATATAGGTCTCCTAATATGCTCCATCTGGCCCAGTGGAGGTCAGTCTAGCTAAGTCCTCCTGCAGCACACAGCCGGACTCCCTATTGGACAGAACAGAAACAGAACCCCCTTTGCGCTAACCCGGTGGTTGTCCTGTCAGTCCAACCCGGTTCACCAGCAGTTCATGGTGTCAATCTGCACCAACAGACCTGGAGAACAACCTATATTCAGGCTGGCCGTTTCATGGGGAGACGGAGAGAGAGAGCGAGAAGACGGGCAGGGAAGCAGGCGAAGTGGAGGGGGAGAGGGTGGCAGACGACGCCGAGTGAGTGTTGTTTTGCGAAACTAAATTCGGTTTATTAGGCTTATCCTTATGTGTAGGGGTCCAAATAAGTGAGCAGTTAACAGTCAGCTTAACGATCATATTGAACGGAAATGCTGTGCCCATGAATGGAATTGAAGAGTTGTGATTATGTGAGGAAACTAACCCACTGCTCTGGCTTGTTCTAAACGATTGTAACACTTGACGAAGAGCTATAGCCAACGGCGGACAAACACAGCAGCCCACAGGCCAGAGTGGACAGGCTACGAGTAAAACGGGTGAGTGATAGTGGTCCTTGTCTTAACTCTTCTCGATTGAAGAGACGGATCCGCGGGATGCAGGTTAAGGCGCCAGGGAACAGCTTCAGGCTACTGGTTAGGGATTTATAACTTCCCCAAAAGTGACCATTAAATCACTCACACGCTAACGGTGTTGACTTTGTTTTGACAATGTCTTAACCAACAGGCAAATACAATATGAACGGTAGTTAATGGCACGTTTTCTACATGCTCGCCTAATAAAACACATTTTTATTTGTTTGGTAGGCCTACCTGTATGGACCCAAAAAGAAAAACCTAGATTTACATAATTATAATTATAATACCAACGGCGGGCGACGTCGCACCCAAGATACATATCCAAGATTTTCCAGGAGGGGATTTTCTGCTCCGCCCAGATTTAAGGCTCCCGACAGTGTGTCCATTGGTGACAAACGGTGTCCGAAAACAGAAGCTCTCCATAGCCAGCTGCAACTGCCCCGCATTCCGGGGGGGGGGAAACAAGACCGAAGATAAAAGGCATAACAAAAAAAAAGGCATTCGAGCAGGTAAGGTCTGCGGTTCCGCGATGCCGCCACCAACATGCGCGCTTATAGCCACGTGTCTTCCTGATGTGCGCCATCCCACGCTCTCCGCCGTTCTACATGTAATTAATGATCTGCTGTGTGACCCCGGAGGGTCTCTTTCACACGGCGTCCACGGTGGGCTTCCACATGCTGGCCGCGGTCACAAATCGTAAAAAATGTTTTGCTTGTCTATTTGTGTGCGCACGTTTAAAGGCAACCGAAGACAGATGCTTCAAAATAGGTAACGGAGATGGGGGTGAAAGAGCGCCCCATTTCTTCTTCTCTTTCTTTCTTTCTTTCTTTCTTTATCCCTCTTTCTCTCTGGCTTCCTGCCATGCTTTACCTCTATCCCGGGGTGCATCTTCCACGTCTTCTCGCCTCTTCGCTCCTTCTCTCCTCACCTCTCTGTTTGTCTGTCAAGACATTAATATTAGCCTTCCCCGGTGTGCACCTATCATTTAAAAGGAAGTTTACTCACGGCGTAAAGTGCAGTTGCGTCTTGTGTTTAGAGAGGCGTGTGTGTGTGTGTGTGTGTGTGTGTGTGTGTGTGTGTGTGTGTGTGTGTCATATCATATGCTAATCAGTTCGTGAAAAATGTGAAATGCAATTAATGTGCCATTAATGTCTGACAATTTTAGGCTACATTTAATTAACTTTGTTTGGCAATGCATAATGGTGTTCTCATCAGACACCACGACATTGGCTGAAGTCTATCAGACAATCATTTCTGTCCCTATGGTCATTTGCTGTTGTTGATATTGTATATATATATATATGTGCGTGTGTGTCTGTGCGTGTGCGTGTGTGTGCGTGTGTGCGTGTGTGCGTGTGTGTGGCAAGGGTAAGGACATTTGTGGATCTCAGAGACAGAGAGGCGGGAGGGGGGCCTGACTCTAAAGCGCCAGCGTCTTCTTGAGTAAGCAATCTTTTCACGGGGCAATAAATCACAGTGGTACTAAGATGCGTCTTCGTCTACACCTTGCCATCAGTCCTCCTATTCACTACGACTCACTCAACCTCCTCCCGCGCGCGCGCACACGCACACG